>OY856414.1:777531003-777551003 GCA_963693085.1 Alisma plantago-aquatica | reverse complement strand
AGATAGAAATAGATACGAAGGAATGAATTAGGCATCCGATAGAAGGCCAAAAAATATTACTTTAGAAACTCCAGTAGATTATATGAATCAAGAATATATTAGTGCAAACGGAATTTATTTAAATATAAATTGTGTTAGAAATATTGACGAAGCTATAACAAGATGGGTGAAAGCCACATATTTATCAATAACATCACAAAGTTATGATGTTGAAACAACATCAAGATTCTGTCATCTAGCTTTCCAAGGAATCGTAGCAGATTGGTGGAAAGGATTAACAGATAACGATAAAGAAGCAGTAAAAGGAACAGCAACCACATTAGCTCAAGTAGTAAATAACTATGAAAACGAATTAAGAAGAGAATTTCTAGGAGAAACATGGAATGTAAACAAAGATATAGAAAAAGAAAAAGAAAAAGAAAAACAAAGATTTATCTTTTTACTATATAATCTAAAATTCTGCGATATGTGCCGAATAGATGAATATATATGTAAATTTCAGGAATATTTCTATAAAATATATGATAGAACAGATAAAGAAAATGTTACCAGTAAAAATCTATTAAATTTATTTTATACAAAAATACCTGACCCTTGGGGATTTAAAGCAATGCAATTATATCCTCAATATATTGGACAACGAGCAGACACATTAGGAGGACGAATAGAATTCCTAAAAATAAAATTAGAGGAATGGTGTGCTGAAGCTTCACTAAGCAGAAAAACAAATAAAGTGATAAAACAAGGACTTTGTTGTTCACAATTAACCCATCCAATAACTATAGGATGCGAGCCAATGAAGTATAATAGAAGAAATAAATATAAATTTAAAAAGAGAAAAAGGTTTGGATTTAAACCAAAACCAAAACAAAAATATTATAAGAAAAAGAGGAATTATAGTACAAATAAAAAACCAAAAGAATGCAAATGCTTTATATGTCAAGAAATAGGACATTATGTCAATGAATGCCCAAAAAGAGGATCTAAGAAAATCAACCAAAAACAATTCGAAGAAATTATAGAAGAAGAACTTTCTGAAATAGAAAACATTCAAGAATTTGTTCAAATAACAGACGATGAACAAACCGATGGATCGATCTATTACTTCTCAGACACAGAATCAGACTGAAGAAGAAATAATAGAAGAATACCATGAAGAAGCAGGAAATTTCTTGCAAGAAGTACTAATAGATAGAAAAGTATTCAATAGAATAAGAAACACCGAATTAAGAGTAGAAAATTCTGATGGATTTAGAACATCTATCTTTGAAAGGATTACTCAAAGAAAACATATTTTCTATTACGGAATAACTAATAGAGAAATGCCTATGCAAATAGAATATACTAGAAATAGAATAAATATACCTTTACTTAGAAAGGAAGACCTAATGAGAAAAATGGAAAAAATAAAAGATAAATCTAAGATAGGATATTTTCACATAGGAGCTATTCAAATGATGATAAAAGCAACCTTTAAAGAAGGAATAGATTCACCCATAAATGTTGTATTAATGAATAATAGAATTAATGACAGAAGAGATGCTACGTTAGGAATATTACAAGGAAATCTTAGTCATCATAAACTAATATTTAATATCTACCAAAAGATAAGTGTAAACATTAAAGATAATAATATAAATAGAACCTTAAGTTTAGTACAAGATTTTCAAAGAACAGAATTCATGAAAAAAGGATCCATTCCTTATTCAATAACATATATAATAAGTTATGCTCTTAGTAACACACATCACTCTGAAAAATTTGAAGACAAAGATATTATAATGCTTCCTAATATATTTAAAGATATAGGAAAAATTACAAAGCCAGACATAATTTCAGAAATAGAGATACCAGAAAATATAAATATAGATGTCTCAGAAAAACCCTTGGTAACAGACAATAAAATTCCAAGAAGATTACGTTATGAAGGAAATCAATTATTATTAACAAATGGAGATAGAATAGAAGAGTCTAGAGCAAGCACAGATAGATTTAATGGAAGATTAAGACCAATATTAAGAAACTTGCAAAGAGCAACAAGTTTAAGAATTTTAGCAGACAATAGAAATGCTAGGAACTATAAATTATATGGAAAATATTTCAACGGACAGGAATGGAATATGACTACAATATTAATCGACTCAGGAGCAGGAGCTTCATTTATCCAACAAGGAATGATACCTTATATAGAAAAAATACCTATCGGATCACCTTAAGCATATACAAATTTTGATGGACAAGAATATGAAATTACACAACAAGCAATTGTTCCGATTGAAATACAAAATATAAAAATAGACATAACACTCTATGTACAGTCAGATAGTCGTAATGATGACATAGAAATTATATTAGGAATGATTGCACTACAACAAATGGAACCATTTTCACTACAAAGTGAAGGACTATATTTTACACATAATAACCAAGAATATTTTTGGAAAAAAGAAGATGACTAGTATATATAGTGTATATATAGTAGAATGGATTGTATACGAGGAATATAAAATAGAATACTTTCATGCATTCCTAGATACAGGGGCAGGAACTTGTATTGCCCGAAGACAATGTTTTCCTGCAAAATATATAACGACACTACCTACATTATATGGAAAAGATTTTACAAGAAAAAGACATGAATTAACACATGGAGTAAAGAAACCCAAAATTATTTTAGGAAATTATATAATTACATGTCCACCATTTTATACTCCTGAATATGCACAACAAGACATATTACTAGGAAATAACTTCACTCAAAAATTTAAACTATATGTCCAGCACCAATAATACATTCAGCTGTTGACACCTTGTGATCATTGGATTACAGTAAAAAGAATTCAAAAGGCTTATAAAAGAGAAAAATTTAATTTTCAAAGCAAACGTGGTGATTATAATAAAACTAAACAACAACCAATAAAAGGACGAATCATTTCACAACTCAATATACAAGATATTGAAGTATTATTTGAAAAGAACTATAGCGATAATCCATTAGCCCTTTGGAATATTAGTCAAGAATGGGCTACAATAGAACTAATTGACGATACTAAAATAATCAGAGTAAAACCTATGAGATATAATCCTGTTGACATCGAAGAATTTAGAACCCAGTTGTAGGAATCAGAAAAAACACAATTAATACAAAAATCAAAAAGTCCTCATTCTAGTCCAGCATTTATGGTAAGAAACCATGCAAAAATAAAAAGAGGAAAAGCAAGAATGGTAGTTAATTACAAACAACTAAATCAACATACCAAGTTCGATGGATATTCTCTTCCACACAAAGAGACTTTAATAAATATGACAAGAGGAAAAAAAATTTATTCAAAATTCGACTGCAAATCAGGATTTTATCAAATAAGATTAGATGAAAAAAAATTACCATTGACAGCATTCAGTACTCCACAAGGACATTAGGAATGGACGGTAATGTCTTTCGGATTAAAAAATGCTCCACAAATATACCAAAGAAGAATGGATAAAATATTTGAACCCTATAATTCTTTTTGTCTGGTATACGTAGATGATATACTTATAGCAAGTAAAAGTGAAGAAGAACACTATAAACATCTGCAAATATTTTCCCTTCTTTGCCAAAAGACAGGAATAATATTATCTAAAAAGAAAACATAAATTTGTAAATCCAAAATAGAATTCTTAGGATTAAAATTAGACTCAAGCGGAATAGAATTACAGGAACATATTATAGAAAATATCGTTATGTTCCCAGACAAGATAGAAGATAAAAAACAACTTCAATGATTTTTGGGATGCCTAAATTATGCAGAACAGTTTATCGAAAATCTGGCAAAATTAAGAAATCCTTTACAAAAACTATTAAAGAAAAATGCTATCTTCCTCATGAAAGAAGAACTTATAAATCATGTTAGGTTTATAAAAGAAAAAAGTAAAAATCTACCAAGATTAGATCTCCCTTTAGAAGGAGATGAGTTAATAATAAAAATTGACGCCTCTGAAGAATTTTGGGGAGCAGTCTTAAAGAAAAAAGATGAACAAAAAGAAAAAAATATGCAGATACACATCTGGAACATTTACCGACACAGAAAAAAGATATCACTCAAATGAGAAAGAATTACTAGCACTAAAAAAGGGAATTAAAAAGTTCTCTTATTTCTTATTACCTAAAAAATTCCTAGCACGAGTAGATAATACCCAAGTAAAAGCTTTCATTAAAAACAATCTACCATCTACACCAGAATATAAACGCCTAAGCAGATGGAAGACATTTTTTGCAGAATATATTTTTGACATAGAAATTATTAAAGGTGAAACTAACTTTCTTGCAGATTTTTTATCAAGAGAATACAATGGAGCAAGTTGAAAAGAAACTTACAGAATTAGAAGCTCAGTTACAACGTAATTGTAATTTATTACAAGACAATTACGTAGAATTAATTGAAATGATACAAAAACAAGACAAAATTATTGACAATATTGAAGAAAGTAAACAAGATATTGTAGGAATTATTGCAGATCTGAATTGCTTCAGAAAAGAAATACAGCAAAAAGGATCAGAAATAACCCCGATGGATAAAGCAACAGGTAAAAGACCAATTGATATATGCCTCTAAATTTCTGATTCAATCAGTGGTCAAAAGATCACTGACAATATTAGCCTAGCGGCAAGAGAAAGCAGCTTTAAAACTGCTAAAACCAGCTTTACAGCTGAAAATAGTATCTCTACGGAGAAAGATGCTAGCCAAACGGCAAGAAACAGTTTTCAGACTGCGATTTCTTCAAAAAACAGCTCCCGCCTAACAGCGGAGAATACAATCTCTTCGGAGAAAGAACTCCGCAATAAAGCGGACAATATAAAATTGATGCCCGAAAGAGTATTTAAATTCAGGGTATCTCAGAGTGAACAGGAATATGACCTGCAATTGAACCTTACAGATTTCTTGGCAAAAAATGAAAATGAATACAGAACTTTATTAGAGATTGTTTACAATCTCAAAACAATAGAAACTTGTGTTCCAGACCACACGAGAATTTATCCATGGATTAATTTTGACAAAGGAGCCGATCCAAGAATTATTAAGGACTGTTTCAGAATTGGAGCAGCAAATCTTATATATTTGAGCCAAGACCTCAGAGAAATTCGACGATTTCCCCAAAAGATTAGCAAAGCAGTCAGAGAAGTTAAAAGCAATAGCCCACTAGTAAAACCTACTAGTAAAATTTACATCAAGATTTTCTCAGCATCAGAAGACTGGGAAAAATTAAAAAAATTTAATCCAGTACATTGCATCCAAATAGGAGTATCTTCCCCAGAATACGTCAAAGAGATAGAAGCAAGTTTCCGAAAAGAATTTGAAGGAATCAAAGTCAATAAAGAATTTGTTGAAACAAGAAGAGCTTTGAGATTAAAAGTTCTTTGCCAAGTATTAGAAAAATTAATAAACGAAAACCGAAGCTGGCTACACAAAGCCTCGGAAGATATAATTATTCTTTCTAATACAAGAAGAACCAACATATCAACAAAAATCAATCTAGAAAGGTTTCTAAAAAGGATAGAAACCAGACAAATAAAGTCAAGCGGCAGATGCCAACAAGTATTTTGCCAGCTCAGAAAGCACGAAGGAAGGACATGTCCAGCATGCCAAGACAAGATGGAAAGAGACAGCCACAGCAGCACTAGCCGGTAAAAGAATATGAAAAAAGCATTCTAGAAGAAAACACGTCATCAATGACGTAAGATGACACTCACAAGAAGAAAAGACGACAAAGAGCTATCCACCGGACAGATGTGTGTTGGAGAAAGATTTCAAAAAGTAGAACGTTTGCCACCGGATAGGTGTGCGGCAACCATGTAAAGAAAAAAGAATGTAAGCATCAATGTAACGAGGAGAGCGTCTATATAAGATCTCGAAGAGTAGTAGAGAGACTCACTCGTAGTTGGAGAGAGTCCCAAGAATAGCTATGTATGTACATTAAGTCTTGCAATAAAAGAGGAGAGTCTCGATTCCATAATTCTATTCCAGATTCCATTTCAAGTTCTTGAGATGATTCTTGCGTGTTAATTCCATAAGTGTGGGAAGCAAGCTCCAGCTTGAAGATCATAATCCTTGTACTATCATAGAGTAGGAAAGATAGTGTGTAACCCGTTACACCCCCAGTTCTTTCTATCTTCATCGGTCGAGAGTTATCTCTCTCTTATTCCATCCCGGAGGCCATCTTCCAGAAGTCTGACCAAGCAAAGAAGTGCAAATGGACACGGGGACATGAAGGCTATAGGATGATGAGGAGTCTGAGATCCGGAATGTCGAAGTCTAAGGAGTACTTCTCTTAGAAATCGTTAAGAGAAGATCGACTGGCGTTGAAGATAAGAGGAAGCGAGGTGGGCAACACAGGTATACAAATTATCTTGCTATCTATGATACTCAGAGTGTTATCGTCTTCTTTCTGGATGCTAGTTTATTACACTATGAATTTAATTATGTGAAAACATTCGTAGTATAAAGTAGAAGATATTAAGAATCCAGTCTAAAAAATGTAATAATTATAGACAAAATGATATACATTTTTTAAACTAGATTCTTAATATCTTCTCCTTTATACTACAAATTTTTCGCATAATTAAATTCATAGTGTAAGAAACTAGCATCCAGAAAGAAGACGGTAACACTCTGAGTATCATAGATAGCAAGATAATCTATATACCTGTGTTGCCCATCTCACTTCCTCTTATCTTCAACGCCAGTCGATCTTCTCTTAATGATTTCTAAGAGAAGTACTCCTTAGACTTCGACGTTCTGGGATCTCAGACTCCTCATCATCCTATAGCCTTCATGTCCCCATGTCCTTTTGCACTTCTTTGCTTGGTCGGACTTCTGGACGATGGCCTCCGGGATGGAATAAGGGAGAGATAACTCTCGACCGATGAAGATAGAAAGAACTGGGGGTGTAACGGGTTACAAACTATCTTTCCTACTCTATGATAGTACAAGGATTATGATCTTCAAGCTGGAGCTTGCTTCCTACACTTATGGAATTAACACGCAATAATCATCTCAAGATCTAAGAGAAGTACTCCTTAGACTTCAACGTTCTGGATCTCAGACTCCTCATCATCCTATAGCCTTCATGTCCCCGTGTCCTTTTGCACTTCTTTTGTTATGACCCGTTCCAAAATTAACTAGTAAAGTATCATGATAACAATATCATTAAGTTAATTGAGACAAGTTAAGTGCTCATGTGGTGATTTAAGTTAAGTAAGTGCTTGAGATGCGATTAGTATTTTGATTAGATGAGATAAGCTAATTTGCATGATTTCTCGCCTTAAGGTTGTAGAGGATTTCACGCTTGAAACTTTGCAAGAGAAATTACTCAATTCGAACTTATGGAAAGAAAGTTATGAGGTTTTTAGTTCTTGGGGTGAGTTTTGCAATTTTCCCACTTTAGTCGGTTGTTAACCCCTTTAACCTTTTCCATTTTTTTTTCTTTTACTTATCCGTTCTTCTTCCCCGATCTGTTTGGGGTGCCGCACTGTAGCAACGCGATCACAGTAGAAGGGCGCGCGAGACCTCCTCTGGTCCTGGCTCCGTTTGCCATTGGCCTCTCCTCCCTCTCTTCTTCTCTTCTTCTTCCTCCATCTGTTCTCTTTTTCTTCCTCGCCCTAGGTGCGTAGCACCTCGACCTTCGACCAGCCTGGCGGCGCCCAACTAGTATCTACAGCTGTGCACGATCGACAGCAGCAAGGGTGATCTAGGGCGGACGATTTCTTGAGCCCTTGGCTTCGTCCAACATTACCCCACCTCTGACCACCTTCCTCTGCCATTCCTTCCTCCACTCTACCCGCTTAATAGCTTTGGAGCTTTGCTGCTTGGCCTGGGTGGCCGGCCTGCAGCCAGCAGTTGTGCAAGGCAGCAACTAGGCCTCCTTGTGCGCAACCAACCGTTCAAACCAATCGCTTTGAGGTCAGCCGTGAGTCTGGAGCAAGTAGTCGCAACTCCCATCCACGATTTGGCACTTAATCGATTTCTTCCCCAACCTGCGTATGAAGCAGGTTCGTTAACATAGCTTTTCAAAGGTTGAAGAAGACCCAAAAATCACCCGGAATCTGGCCTTGGACGCAGTTCCGGACAAATCTGGATAGTTTAAATCAATGTGAGTAGGAGTTCATTTAGTTATCATCATTTAACTCCTTAGTTGGAATTTTTCGGTAAACTGTGCATTTTTCGCTGATACTTGGCTTTTGGACAGTATTTGGCGTTACTCGAATTTTATTTCATAAACTGCTTCCTTATGCCGTTATATGATTTAGTTTAGCATCTGATCAATGTGGATTGAATTAATGAATTTATATTGTTCATTGGAACTTGAAATACGTAATATGATTGTTGAAAATGATAGAATTTCCTGTATTACAACTGCAATGTATATGTTGAGCATAAAATGGATGTTTAGCATCGAAACTGGATAAGTTGATACTGAGTCATGTTTATAGATGACAAATGATGTTTATGTGTATATGTGGGTAATAGAGATTACCCGGATGTCGAGCATAGTTAGCATCCTTAGACTATTAATTTGCATAGTTCAAACGAAATGAAATGATTAGTAAAATAAATGTGTATGCTTTATGAGTAATTTCAGTAAGATGTGAATAAATATGATAAAGTATTTCAGGTTGAGTATTCCTTTCAATACAGTATATTTGAATGTTCAGTAATATGAAATCAGTATAGAGACGTGGAATAGATATGAAATCTATTTACAGTGAACGAATCTGTTTGCATGAAAGCATAGCTGAGTTATGAGTTATTGCGATATAAGAGAATAGTTGTTACACTATATATAGAAATGTTATGAAAGTTGAACTTCTAGTTTCAGCTAGTGAATTGCAGAATTATAGTATAATCCAGTAGTCGAATATGTGAGAGAGAGACAAAATGTTATAAGAGTTTTCTTGTTATAATAAAATGTGTTAGACTTAGATGCCCTGACACCGTAGAACCCCTTTGAGAGGTCTGTGCCTTAGGGGTGAAACGACCTACCTAGCGTGTGTCTAGATGGTCGGTGGCTCCTGTTCAACAATAATCGGTGCGTGTGTCACGGTGGCACGAGGACAGAGAGGCAGTGTTCAACAATAATCCGTGTGTGTGTCACGGTGGCACTGGAGTAAATAGGGGTTATTCAACAATAATCCGTGTGTGTGTCACGGTGGTAACCCAGACTCTCCGCCTGTGTGCTCAGGTTAGAGGAGGAGTCTAGAGTACACTCTTTGAGAGTGCAGTGAGGCCCTTGAGCGCCTGAGAGTCCTGACGCAGACCAGGACAGCAGTCAGACTTAGCATTTCCCGGGTGTGTCGCTAAGTCTTGTACGGTGGGTTCGTAGTTCGCTACGAGACTTTATATGCAGAGTACACTGCATATGATCAGGGCATAAGTTAAAAGGTGATTACTTAGAATTAAGGTAGATTAATATGAAACTTGTATATGTTCAAATTTAGAATTTATAATACTTGTTCTTTAAATGTTCATTATACTTTTCTGCGATAATTGCACTGTTTAATTAGAACTGCTCAGTTTGTTATTTTATTCACATATTCCTGTTAAAGGTAAAATACGGAGTTATCCGATGATGGCTAAGTGAAATATTATTCACTGAGCGAGTAGGCTCATTCCTCTACTCAAACATTTTCAGGTCAGCGACAAATCCAGGAATCAGAAGGATCTTTTCATCCTAACGCTTAATCTGTAGAAGGTATATGTAGTTAGTTTAGTTAGATAGTGGTCTCTTAGTCCTTTCCCCTCGGTCCTTGGGACATGGCGTGGGTGAGAGAGAGTGTGTATGTGGAATGTGTATAAAGATGTAAATTAACTGTTATGTTTACTTTCTGTTAAACAATGTTACATGTTGTAAACTCTGTTTATGTTCTCTAGCCAGTTTAATTGAAATGCTTCCACAATAGTTTGTTATGTTTTAGTTTACAGCAATATCCGGATATCATTACGAGGTGTAAAAAAAAGTTCTCGGTGATTTGTTTATGTGATAATCCCTCCGTTGCACCCTAATCTCATGATTAGTGGTTAGTGTGAGATCGGGGTGTGACATCTTAGTATCAGAGCATAGGTTGAGTATATGGTTGATCTAAGTTAAGGTCAGGGGACGACAAGAGACCAATAGGATTATGACTTAGGTGTCTTCCTTCTAACTGCAATTTTATAACAGGAAGTGTTCTGTTATATTATTGCAGATGGTAGGAAGATGATGTGGTCACGAGGACCAAGTTGAAAGCTTAGGCCGAGTCAACAGGGATCATTAGGATCAAAAGATAGAGTTATAATTAAGATGGATAAGAAATGATGTGTCTTTAGCTCTGGGAGATCTGAGTGTTTGGATACCCTGGCCAGGTGTCTGAATACTTAGATTGACCAGTATCAAGCTACTCTGTCTATTTTTCTCTGGATGCCCTGGCCAGGTATGCAGATGGAGGATAGGCTAGAGAAAAACCCTAGAAATCTTAGGATTATGAGATAAGAAATTAATTTAGGAATAAGAGATTAAATATAAGATGCGATACAGTTCTTGCTTTATATTGCTTATTTGATTGAAAATCACTACAAATGCTCTTATATGCATGAATTTAGATTTTCAGTTTCTAGAATAAATATGATTCTTTATGTTGTTGTATGCCATGAAATGATTTATTTTTGTTAAAATTCCTTGTATTAAGTAGACCAGAAGTTATGTTTAAATGAGTTTGCCCTAAGTGGATATTCTTTCCACATGTTTGAGACTAATAGGAGTTGGTTAATCCTGAGTAGCTCTTGGCTTCAGGACTACAGGTTCGGTCTGGTCCGGTTGGTAGGATGCGTTACTAGGATCTAATGACTCCTATTAAAAATATAATAAAAGTAGACTCTGGATAGTTTAGACCCACATCATAGTAAGAATGTACATATGCTAAGATGTTGAGATATAAGGGAAAGATTAGAACAGATAAGAATCAGTTGGAACTGATATCGGAAACCTAATGTTGGAGCCTCTTTTTGGCAATCCTTAGTTGGAAATAAAGGAACACGATATATGGTTCAGATTAAATTTAATGATTTATATTATATGAACACAAAATATGAGAATATGGAAAAGAAATGAGAAAGGCATGTAATGGCTAAGACAGTAAGAATCAACTTTGGGTTGGATCATGGAATGGAGTAAAATACTTTTATGTACTTCAAAGCAAAGGGAAAATAGAAGAAAAGAGTTAAGTATACAATAATTACATAGAAATAAAGAGTCTTATGTAAATCATAAGACTAGGACAAGAGGCTTAGTTGAATCAAAAGAAATGTTAGAAATGATGACCTTGATTAAAGAATGAGAATTACACGACATAATTGAAAGTATGGAATGCATATTTTTATTATATAGTTTAATACATTCATACATACTACCTCTGGATTTTGAGTCTCTATAGACTAATAAATTAGTTCCTAAAATAAAGAACAAATGCGTAATTTAGAAAACGAATGAATCACATATGATGTATAGCTACCATGGTAGAGACGTCTAAGTGAATGAAATAATGAAACATAATACGCTGATGAAACCCTAGTAGGGTAAATTGAGAATGTAATTTATCTAAATGTCCAAATAAGAGAAAGGAAATTCCAGTGATAAGATAAGGAAGTTTTTAGTAAAATTTATGAGATCCAAGTTTGAATTTCAAACTAAGGAAGTAAAATCACATCACAATAACGTCGTGTTGCTGATAAAGATGAAACTCTAGAATGTTTAGAGTTGTAGTAGTTCAAGGGATGTCACTAGTGATTTGACCTTGAGTACTAGCATCTCTATAAAATAAGATCTTGATATTTGCATAACGAAAGGTAAGATAACACTAATTAAATCCAGGGTTTAGAAGTAGTTAATCTAAAAGGTAGATAAACAACATGAAAATGACACGGAGAAAACAGTAAGATATAAGTTTGAAATGTAACAAGTGTGTTTTGAACAAAAGGAGAAATACAAAATAAGTGAAGTGTGTTATGAAATAAATTCTGGTAGTAATAACAAGAAGTAAGTACCATAGAATGAGGAGTATTACCTGATACATGATCTGAAGTTAGCTGATGTAGTTCATATTCTTAAGACATGGCGTCACTGTCTTTATGATGTGATGATAGATTATCATCCTGGTAGGGTGAACGTGGTGGCTAATGCTCTAAGCATAAAGTCAAGTTCAATAGCTGATGCATTCTTTATGGTATGTTTCAAGAGAAACATGCCAGTAGAAATGCGGAAGTTGAACTTAGACTTAGGGGTCACAACACATAGTGGTCTGATTGCACAGATGCAAGTCAAACCTACTTTTTGTGATCAGATCAAGGAACTACAGTAGGGTGACAGTGAGTTACATCAGATCATGCATGACATGACATGGGGTAGAGACCAGAGTTCAGGTTTTCAGATGATGGTGTGTTGTATTAGCATGGTATGTTGTGTACCTTGAGACAGTGATTTGAAAAAGTAGATTCTTGAGGAGGCACATGCATCGATGTATGCCATGCATCCAGATAACACTAAGATGTACATGAATCTCAAGGAGTTGTATTGGTGACCTGGTATGAAGAAGGATGTAACTGAGTATATGGCTAGATGTAGTGTGTGCCAGTAGGTTAAGACTGACCATTAGAAACATGCAGGTACCTTACAATCTCTTCCTATACCAGAATGGAAATGGGAACATATCACAATGGATTTTGTGATAGGGTTACCCAAGACACCTAGAGGTTGTGACTTGATATGGGTGATTGTGGATAGACTAACTAAGTCTGCTCACTTTCTTCATATTAAGTCAACCTTTGATGTCCCGAAGCTTACTAAGATATATGTGGATGAGATAGTTAGGTTGCATAGTAACCTGGTTTCAACTATATCAGATAGGGATCCTAAGTTCACATCCAGGTTTTGAAAATCAGTTTCATCGTGCTTTGGGCACAAAAGTTGAGTTTCAGTACAACTTTTCACCCACGGACGAATGGTCAGTCTGAAAGGACCATTCAGACTTCTGAGAACATACTGTGAGCATGTGTCTTGCATTTCAGTGGAAGTTGGGAAGAACACTTGAGCCTTATAGAGTTTACATACAACAGTAGTCACCATTCCGGTCTTGGTGTAGCTCAGTATAAAGCTTTGTATGATAGAAAGTGTAGATCACCCATATGTTGGTATGACATGGGTGAAAAGCATATTCTTGATCCAGAGATAGTGGATTTGACCACTGAAAGGATTTCTGTGTTTAGAAAGCAGTTGAAAGCTGCTTAGAAAAGACAAACGAGTTATTCTGAGAAGAGGCGTTGACCTCTTGAGTTTGAGGTTGGTGATAAGGTGTACCTAAAAATTTCACCATGGAAGGGAGTGATGAGATTTGGTAAGACAGGCAAATTGATTCCTAGGTTTATGGGCCCATATCATATCATTGAGGAGATAGTGAACTCAAAAACTTGACGTGTCCTATGTTGAAGGACCAGTACAGATAGTTGATTGGAGAAATCAAGGAGATAAAGAATCGAGATACCGTTAGTGAAGGTTTGGTGGAGAAATTATAACCTAGAGGAAGCCACGTGGGAGCTTGAGTCAAAGATGCGTAATAAGTTTTCTTTACTCTTTAAGGAATTTCGGGATGAAATTCTTATAAGGGAGGGAGATTGTTATGACCCGTTCCAAAGTTAACTAGTAAAGTATCATGATAACAATATCATTAAGTTAATTGAGACAAGTTAAGTGCTCATGTGGTGATTTAAGTTAAGTAAGGGCTTGAGATGTGATTAGTATTTTGATTAGATGAGATAATCTAATTTGCATGATTTCTTGCCTTAAGGTTGTAGAGGATTTCACGCTTGAAACTTTGCAAGAGAAATCACTCAATTCGGACTTATGGAGAGAAAGTTATGAGGTTTTTAGTTCTTGGGGTGAGTTTTGCAATTTTCCCACTTTAGTCGGTTGTTAACCCCTTTAACCTTTTCCATTTTTTTTCTTTTACTTATCCTTTCTTCTTCCCCGATCTGTTTGGGGCGCCACACTGTAGCAGCGCGATCACAGTAGAAGGGCGCGCGAGACCTCCTCTGGTCCTGGCTCCGTTTGCCATTGGCCTCTCCTCCCTCTCTTCTTCTCTTCTTCTTCCTCCATCTGTTCTCTTTTTCTTCCTCTCCCTAGGTGCGTAGCACCTCGACCTTCGACCAGCCTGGCGGCGCCCAACTAGTATCTACAGCTACACACGATCGGCAGTAGCAAGGGTGATCTAGGGCGGACAATTTCTTGATCCCTTGGCTTCGTCCAACATTACCCCACCTCCTGCCACCTTCCTCCGCCATTCCTTCCTCCACTCTACCCGCTTAATAGCTTTGGAGCTTTGCTGCTTGGCCTGGGTGGCCGGCCTGCAGCCAGCAGCTGTGCAAGGCAGCAACTAGGCCTCCTTGGGCGCAACCAACCATTCAAACCAATCGCTTTGAGGTCGTCCGTGAGTCTGGAGCAAGTAGTCGCAACTCCCAGCCACGATTTGGCACTTAATCGATTTCTTCCCCAACCTGCGTATGAAGCAGGTTCGTTAACATAGCTTTTCAAAGGTTGAAGAAGACCCAAAAATCACCCGGAATCTGGCCTTGGACGCAGTTCCGGACAAATCCGGATAGTTCAAATCAATGTGAGTAGGAGTTCATTTAGTTATCACCATTTAACTCCTTAGTTGGAATTTTTCGGTAATTTGCATTTTTCACTGATACTTGGCTTTTGGACAATATTTGGTGTTACTCGAATTTTATTTCATAAACTGCTTCCTTATGCCGTTATATGATTTAGTTTAGCATCTGATCAGTGTGGATTGAATTAATGAATTTATATTGTTCATTGGAACTTTAAATACGTAATATGATTGATGAAAATGATAGAATTTCCTGTATTACAACTGCAATGTATACGTTGAGCATAAAATGGATGTTTAGCATCGAAACAGGATAAGTTGATAGTGAGTCATGTTTATAGATGACAAATGATGTTTATGTGTATATGTGGGTAATAGAGATTACCCGGATGCCGAGCATAGTTAGCATCCTTAGACTTTTAATTTGCATAGTTCAAATGAAATGAAATGATTAGTAAAATAAATGTGTATGCTTTACGAGTAATTTCAGTAAGATGCGAATAAATATGATAAAGTATTTCAGGTTGAGTATTCCTTTCCATACAGTATATTTGAATGTTCAGTAATATAAAATCAGTATACAGACGTGGAATAGATATGAAATCTATTTACAGTGAACGAATTTGTTTGCATGAAAGCATAGCTGAGTTATGAGTTATTGCGATATAAGAGAATAGTTGTTGCACTATATATAGAAATGTTATGAAAGTTGAACTTCTAGTTTCAGCTAGTGAATTGCAGAATTACAGTATATTCCAGTAGTCGAATATGTGAGAGAGAGACAAAATGTTATAAGAGTTTTCTTGTTATAATAAAATGTGTTAGACTTAGATGCCCTGACACCGTAGAACCCCTTTGAGAGGTATGTGCCTTAGGGGTGAAACGACCTACCTAGCGTGTGTCTAGATGGTCGGTGGCTCGTGTTCAACAATAATCTGTGCGTGTGTCACGGTGGCACGAGGACAGAGAGGCGGTGTTCAACAATAATCCGTGTGTGTGTCACGGTGGCACTGGAGTAAATAGGGGTTATTCAACAATAATCTGTGCGTGTGTCACGGTGGTAACCCAGACTCTCCGCCTATGTGCTCAGGTTAGAGGAGGAGTCTAGAGTACACTCTTTGAGAGTGCAGTGAGGCCCTTGAGCGCCTGAGAGTCCTGACGCAGACCAGGACATCAGTCAGACTTAGCATTTCCCGGGTGTGTCGCTAAGTCTTGTATGGTGGGTTCGTAGTTCGCTACGAGACTTTATATGCAGAGTACACTGCATATGATCAGGGCATAAGTTAAAAGATGATTACTTAGAATTAAGGTAGATTAATATGAAACTTGTGTATGTTCAGATTTAGAATTTATAATACTTGTTCTTTAAATGTTCATTATACTATTCTGCGATAATTGCACTGTTTAATTAGAACTGCTCAGTTTGTTATTTTATTCACATATTCCTGTTAAAGGTAAAATATGGAGTTATCCGATGATGGCTAAGTGAAATATTATTCACTGAGCGAGTAGGCTCATTCCTCTACTCAAACATTTTCAGGTCAGCGACAATTCCAGGAATCAGAAGGATCTTTTCATCCTAATGCTTAATCTGTAGAAGGTATATGTAGTTAGTTTAGTTAGATAGTGGTCTCTTAGTACTTTCCCCTCAGTCCTTGGGACATGGCGTGGGTGAGAGAGAGTGTGTATGTGGAATGTGTATAAAGATGTAAATTAACTGTTATGTTTACTTTTTGTTAAACAATGTTACATGTTGTAAACTCTGTTTATGTTCTCTAGCCAGTTTAATTGAAATGCTTCCGCAATAGTTTGTTATGTTTTAGTTTACAGCAATATCCGGATATCATTACGAGGTGAAAAAAAAAGTTCTCAGTGATTTGTTTATGTGATAATCCCTCCGTTGCGCCCTAATCTCATGATTAGTGGTTAGTGTGAGATCGGGGTGTGACATCTTTGCTTGGTCGGACTTCTAGACGATGGCCTGGGGATAGAATAAGGGAGAGATAACTCTCGACCGATGAAGATAGAAAGAATTGGGGGTGTAACGGGTTACACACTATCTTTCCTACTCTATGATAGTATAAGGATTATGATCTTCAAGTTGGAGCTTGCTTCCTACACTTATGGAATTAACACGCAAGAATCATCTCAAGAACTTGAAATGGAATCTGGAATAGAATTAGGGAATCGAGACTCTGCTCTTTTATTGCAAGACTTAATGTACATACATAGCTATTCTTGGACTCTCTCCAACTACGAGTGAGTCTCTCTACTACTCTTCAAGAGCTTATATAGACGCTCTCCTCGTTACATTGATGCTTACATTCTTTTTTCTTTACATGGTTGCCGCACACCTGTCCGGTGGCAAACGTTCTACTTTTTTAAATCTTTCTCCAACGCACATCTGTCCGGTGGATAGCTCTTTGTCGTCTTTTCTTCTTGGGAGTGTCTTCTTACGTCATTGATGACGTGTTTTCTTCTAGAATGCTTTTTTCGTATTCTTTTACCGGCTAGTGTTACTGTGGTTGTCTCTTTCTATCTTGTCTTGGCTGACGTGTTTTCTTCTAGAATGCTTTTTTCGTATTCTTTTACCGGCTAGTGCTGCTGTGGCTGTCTCTTTCCATCTTGTCTTGGCATGCTGGACATGTCCTTCCTTCGTGCTTTTTGAGCTGGCAAAATACTTGTTACCTTTCTAGATTGATTTTTGTTGATATGTTGATTAAGTCTTGCAATAAAAGAGCAGAGTCTCGATTCCCTAATTCTATTCCAGATTCCATTTCAAGTTCTTGAGATGATTCTTGCATGTTAATTCCATTAGTGTAGGAAGCAAGTTCCAGCTTGAAGATCATAATCCTTGTACTATCATAGAGTAGGAAAGATAGTGTGTAACCCGTTACACCCCCAGTTCTTTCTATCTTCATCGGTCGAGAGTTATCTCTCCCTTATTCTATGATATTAATTAAGATGCCAACAAGTATTTTGCCAATTCAGAAAGCACGAAGGAAGGACATGTCCAGCATGCCAAGACAAGATGGAAAGAGACAGCCACAGCAGCACTAGCCGGTAAAAGAATACGAAAAAAGCATTCTAGAAGAAAACACGTCATCAATGACGTAAGAAGACACTCACAAGAAGAAAAGATGACAAAGACCTATCCACCGGACATATGTGCGTTGGAGAAAGATTTCAAAAAGTAGAACGTTTGCCACCGGACAGGTGTGCGGCAACCATATAAAGAAAAAAGAATGTAAGCATCAATGTAACAATGAGAGCGTCTATATAAGCTCTCGAAGAGTAGTAGAGAGACTCACTCGTAGTTGGAGAGAGTCCCAAGAATAGCTATGAATTTCTCCGAGGTCTTGGCTCAAATATATAAGATTTGCTGCTCCAATTCTGAAACAGTCCTTAATAATTCTTGGATCGGCTCCTTTGTCAAAATTAATCCTTGGATAAATTCCCGTGTGGTCTGGAACACAAGTTTCTGTTGTTTTGAGATTGTAAACAATCTCTAATAAAGTTCTGTATTCATTTTCATTTTTTGCCAAGAAATCTGTAAGGTTCAATTGCAGGTCATATTCCTGCTCACTCTGAGATACCCTGAATTAGAAGCTCGGTTACAACGTAATTGTAATCTATTACAAGACAATTACGTAGAATTAATTGAAATGATACAAAAACAAGACAAAATTATTGACAATATTGAAGAAAGTAAACAAGATATTGTAGGAATTATTGCAGATCTGAATTGCTTCAGAAAAGAAATACAGCAAAAAGGATTAGAAATAACCCCAATGGATAAAGCAACAGGTAAAAGACCAATTGATATATCTCTCCAAATTTCTGATTCAATCAGTGATCAAAATATCACTGACAATATTAGCCTAGCGGCAAGAGAAATGTCTGCCATCTGCTTAGGCGTTTATATTCTGGTATAGATGGTAGATTGTTTTTAATGAAAGCTTTTACTTGGGTATTATCTACTCGTGCTAGGAATTTTTTAGGTAATAAGAAATAAGAGAACTTTTTAATTCCCTTTTTTAGTGCTAGTAATTCTTTCTCATTTGAGTGGTATCTTTTTTCTGTGTCGATAAATGTTCCAGATGTGTATCTGCATATTTTTTCTTTTTGTTCATCTTTTTTCTTTAAGACTGCTCCCCAAAATTCTATTATTTCTCAGACACAGAATCAGACTGAAGAAGAAATAATAGAAGAATACCATGAAGAAGCAGGAAATTTCTTGCAAGAAGTATTAATAGATAGAAAAGTATTCAATAGAATAAGAAACACCGAATTAAGATTAGAAAATTCTGATGGATTTAGAACATCTATCTTTGAAAGGATTACTCAAAGAAAACATATTTTCTATTACGGAATAACTAATAGATAAATGCCTATGCAAATAGAATATACTATATATGTATATATATGTATATATATGTATATGTATATATATGTATGTATATATATGTATATACATATATATATATATATATATATATATTTATATATATATATATATATATATATGTATATTACATATACATATATATATGTATATATGTATATAAATATATATGTATATATATGTATATACATATATATATGTATATATACAAATATATATATGTATATATATCTATATATATATGTATATATATGTATATACATATATATATATATGTATATAGGGCAACGATCCAGTGAGAAACATATCTGGTGAGAGCATGAGAGGCATTTGAATAACTATCCACATAAATAAATTTTTCATAATACTACCGTATAGATTACAAGTATACCTTAATATCTACCTTCCTATGAAATTTTATCACCATCCAATTTGTAGATCATTTACAACAACCAAATATTTTTCGACGCTCTATATTGAATTTCAGGTTGACTGTTGGATGTAAAAAGTGTATATTGTACATATGGACGTGTAAACAATGTTTGATAGAAATGATTTTTTGCGACAAGGTAAATGAAATGATGCTTTTTCCATCTATACGGTTGGATTTTAAAATAGAGTTACTAATTTGTAGTTATTCAAATGCCTCTCATGCCTCTCATACTAATATGTATATACATATACATATATATATATATATATATATGTATATATATGTATATACATATATATGTATATATACAAATATATACATATATATATGTATATATACAAATATATACATATATATATACATAAATGCATATATATATACACACACACACACACACACACACACACATATATATATATATATATATATACATATATATACATGCATATATATACATACATATATATACATATATATATGTATATATATGT
>OY856414.1:777198503-777528503 GCA_963693085.1 Alisma plantago-aquatica | reverse complement strand
CCTCTGAAAGAGTAGTAAGTAGCAGCAAACTATGTTTCTTGGGACATCTATGCCAGCCGGTCGGCCTGATTTATCATCAGGTAATACTAATAGATTTGCTAGTTGTTACTCACGAGCCTTTGAATTGCTGTTATGAGGTTCTCATGATCGCTACTCTCCTCTGCCGGAAGATCTCCTTTTGTAGAAATACTAATATAGTCGTAAAAGTAAAGCCTTTGAATTCACTTTTAATCGGGTCTATGCTCTTTGTCTTGATTCTTATCCTGCCGTCTACTTGTCATCTCCTTATATCATATTATACTAGGAAGGCTTCCTTCCGTGGTACATCATTAGAAGTTTCCTTTCCGGAAAACGCAATAGAGATATGAAACTTTTTAAATTTAATTTTTGTTTCTTATAATTTGTATGATAAAGTAATAAGATTGAACTGACATGTGTATGTGATATATCTTTGTATTCGAAGTGTGTGACCATAGTTAGTCAACAAATAAATTTACTACACATGAGTAGAAGTATTCATTTAATATGTGCTTATATCATGTCTCTCATTACCTTCAGTTTTTCTCTTTGTCCATGTCTTCCGTACTAAAACTAAATTTAGGACACATTTTAATTACACTAGATGAGACTTTTATTTAGCTTTAGAAAATTTAATCTTTTGACATGCCACTTCAGGGCATATAAAAAAATGAAGAAATTTTATAATCTTGTAACATAAAATGAGGGGCATGCGGAAAATTTAACATTTGATGTGAATACAGCTACACAAAAGAAAGCTCGTGTAGATGTTGAGTTCAATCAAGATGACATTGTCATTGATCCAAAACTTCAAACATAATTAAACATTATAAAATAGAATGTCGAGACCAAGTAATGAGGGAGTACTGGTTGTTGGATCCATATTAAGCGGTTGGTCACCATTTCCCTAGCAAACAATATGGAGAGAAAAGAAATTTTTTTCAAGAACCATGGTTGCGACTTATCTAACTTAGCCCCCCTATCATGATTTTCTAGATCCGCCACTGGTTACGAGGGGTTTAATACCACACTTATGCATGGGCTCGGCGTTCCTATGTAATACATGGAACATGGACCTGTACTGGCCTTCTGGACCTATCTCAAAGCCCGTCGGTTTTTTGTGTTCAATGGGACCAGACCGGTAATCCAAGTTGGTCCATCTGTATTTGATGAAGACGTAAATGACTTTGTGGTTTCTCCGTGAGTGAAAATGGAAGAATCTTTTCCAGGCTTAGTTGGATTATTATGTTCGTGACAATGTGCCTACATTCAAATTGCCAGGATGCCATGATTCAGTTTCCAACTTTTTCTTCTTTGGGTAAGATTGTCGTGATATGCCATGGCGGAATGGGAGGGAGCAGGAAATGATTACGCTTGTTGTTAAGGTCATCAATGGACGAAGACATTGGTCAGGTGACAGCAGAGGAGGGAACGGTGCAGCCTTCCATGGTGTCATTGGGAGCGGTCGCCGGTTGAGAGAAAAGAAGGTAGCCTCAGTTGAACGAGAAGGAAGCATGCTGCTAGTTTTCTGGTAGGTCTCTGAACAACTGAAAGTCGTGTTGGAAGAGGAGAAAGACTTTTTCCAAAGATTTCGGCGGTAATAGCGGGTAGGTTGCAAGACACAAAGTCTTAATTGAACGACAATAAAGTATTTACAACATGTAACACCGTATTTTCAAGTACAAGTAGCCTAAATAAGATACACGTGCGATTATTGAATAAACTCATATATATATATATATATATATATATATATATATATATATATATATATATATATATATATTGAGAGAGAGAGAGAGAATGGGAGGGAGCAGGAAGAGATTACGCTTGTTGTTAAGGTCATCAATGGGCGAAGACACTGGTCAGGTGACAGCGGAGGAGGGAACGGTGCGGCCTTCCATGGTGTCAGTGGGAGCGGTCGCCGATTGAGAGACAAGAAGGTAGCCTCAGTTGAACCGGAAGGAAGTATGCTGGTAGTTTTCTGGTAGGTATCTGAACAACTGAAAGTCATGTTGGAAGAGGAGAAAGACTTTTCCCAAAGATTCAGCGGTAGTAGCGGGTAGGTTGCAAGACACAAAAGTCTTAATTGAACGACAATAAAGTATTTACAACATGTGCCACCGTATTTTCAAGCACATGTAGCCTATATAAGATACATGTGTGATTATTGAATAAACTCATATATATATATATATATATATATATATAGAGAGAGAGAGAGAGAGAGAGAGAAAGTTAGGCTAGAATACACTCGAGTGTATTTAGAGTAGAATACAGTCAGGTAGTTTTTCATGATGCAATATTTTTTTTAATCTAATCTGTTGATCCTCTTAAATATCATGTTAATAGCTCATATATAAAATTTGAGCCCATTTGGACATTTACATGTCATGTTATGAAGGCTGCAAAAATTATACATTTCAAATTAGTTTCGTTCGTCGATTTTGTTGCCCTTGGATTAGTGATTTATATTCATCCAAATGAGCTCAAAATTTGTATGTAGCCTAATTATAGTGTAACAATGAAGATCAATGGTATACATTTTGTAAAAAAATAGTCTTGATATGTAAACACCACTTGAGTGTAGCGTGCAATCTGTACACTCGAGTGTATTCTAGCCTGAATATATATATAAATATATATATATATATATAAATATATATATATAAATATATATATATAAATATATATATATATACATACTAGTTAACACTCGTGCACATGTACGTGTACCACTGAACGTATTTATTTTACATTACATATTTGAAAATAAAATATAATGCGCATTACTATACAAGTGTGTATATTTAACAAAAATGTATATATTTTATTTGTGCATAATATTTTAATATATATATATATATATATTTTTAGGTAACTTTATTAATAGATGGTTAAGTTTGTTATTAGGTAGAAAATGTGGTAGTTTGATCTTAAAGAGGCAGTCATACATATGAGGCAACCAAACCAGCAAAGATCTGTCGTTTCTACAGGATAACAAGGTGAAAGTGGGGTCAATATGAATAACTATTTTAGCACGTGAAGGACTCGATTAAGATAGTTGTTTTGTTAAGATAAATTTAAAAAAATGTTATAGAAAGATAATTAAATGAGTGGTTGAGATTTTGAAAAAAAAAATCTTATAGGAGGATAATTAAAAGGAGTGGTTGAGATTTTAAAACATATTTCTTAATAATGGGAGGTAGAGTTTATGGGGACGTCAGTTATATCAAGGGGAGAGGGGATAATGGTTAGTAGTAGGGAGAGTATTTATGGGGACATTAGTTACATGGAGAAAAGTGAGAATAATGACAAGTCAAAAAGGGATAACGTCTAAAAGACTAAGTAACTATTTTAGCACATCGAAGAGATGTGAGATACCATTTTTAGCAGAATGACTTGTTTTTTTTTGTCAGCAAAAAACTTGTGTTAATATTGTGAAATACCAAAACTTTAGGTACAAAACAAAGCACCCCCTAATCCTATAAGAGGAATATCAAAAAAATACTAGAGGACAACTAACGGTCTTGCGCAGAAGACCCAAATAGAAAGACAAGGACTCAGACCTAGATCAACACACCAGCAAGCAAGCATACAAGCCACACAGAAAAACTCACACCCTATTCTGATGAAGAGCTGCACATACAACATATACATCAAAGTAGGATGAAGAAAATCTACTGGGCCTGTACTCAGACTTATTGAAGGGGTACCAAGTAGAGAACCATCTATCATCAACAACATACACAACAAAACGTTGGCAGCAACAACCTGTAAACCTGTCAGACACACAAAGAGCTTTGAACTCCATATCAGCTACATCGAACGCCAGGGTGCAAACAACCTGACCCATCCTTCACACAGCAAGACCCACACCCACAAAATTAGTGGAAAAACGAACCAGGAAGCAGCATCCAGCTCTCGGACAGCAGAAACAGAACCTCAGCATCAGTTGCGTATCAGACCGGGAAGAGGAAATAAAGGGAAAGAGAGGGCGACAACCATTCTACCTCTTCTTTGGGGATATATCCCCCTGCTAGGCTAAGTTGCTATTCACCCAGCAACAAACCACACAAAAGTGCAGGCTTTGAACACTTCTGATTAACAGAAGCATTCCATCGACTACATAGAGCTCACAACAACAGGAAGGACTGAGAAGAAGAGAAGAAGCAAACCCCCCATCTCAAACCCACATGAGGATGTAGATGCATAGAGTATCTTATAGAACACCTTGAGGGCATTCAGAACCCCTGAGTCGGAGACCCCCCGTGGAAGAACAGTAGAGCTGGAAAACGGGGAAGCACCATCAATAGGGCAGGAAGGATACAGACCCTTGTCTGCCTACGATGGCGACGACCACCGCCAAGGCCTCCAAACAAGTTCGCCCAAGCCAGAGAAGAACCTGAGATTGACGACTGAGGGGGATACCTCCAGGTGGATGAACATGACGCAATCCCTGCCACCCAATAGGAAGCTCACCCTTCCCCACTGCCATCGGGAGCAGACCCAACCACTTCTGAGCCACCAACTCCATGGGTATCAGGTTGATCTCGGATCACAGAAAAGCAGATGCGGCGAGGAAATGAGAAGAACACAAGCTTCTTCAGCATCGAATGGAGCAGCAACTTGCAGGCACCAGATCCATGGGGAAGGTTCTTCTCCATCCATCTCGCTTGAATGGAGTGGAGTCTAAGATCGTCAAATCCCAACCCTCATCGATCTTGACTCCACGCGTTGCTTCTCACCTCTCTTCGATCCCGGATACCGAGCGGGGACCTGGTGGAAACGGGAGGGGTTGCTCGCTTGAAACCCTTTCTCCAGCGAACATTGGTGCCTACTGTCCCTGATGTCATCGTTGCCGATGGCGAGGGGGAGGAAAGCGTCGATGGCCAGCAGAATGACTTGTTAATTGAATAAGAGACAAGTTCTTTATGGAGTCGAAGATATTTATTTTGAATGGAGAAAATAGTAGGAAGTGGAAACAGTCAAGATTGTGTATAAGAAGGTGAGAGGTTTGTGGCAACTATTTTGTCATGAAAGAGAAAATATAAAATAGAGTAAATCTAAAAAAAGTTGAGAAAAATTGTGAGAAGAGAGAGGGTCAAGGAGAGCGCAGCATGAACTCACTCTTTTTATAGTAGTGTGTGTGTGTCTATATATATATATATATATATATATATATATATATATATATATATATAGAGAGAGAGAGAGAGAGAGAGGGAGAGACACACACACAGATATATATATATATATATATATATATATATATATATATAGAAAAAGCCTATCCCCGGTATAGAGTACTGTCAAATCAAAAGTCAATCAACCTCTAGGATGCTTTGTAATGGAGGTCAACAGTCCTGTTAAGAGAACCACTGCGACGATATATATATATATATATATATATATATATATATATATATATATATATATATATATATATATATATATATATATATATATATATATATATATATATATATATATATATATATATATATATATACTAGGAAACACACACGTGCACATGCATGTTATCCATAAATTAGAAACTGTCAATTAGATAAAAATTACACACTTACAATTATGAATATTCACATAATTTTTAAGGGTTAATGTTTTAACTACGCAAATTGAAAAATTATTACCCAGCCATTACTGGAGTAGATGTGGGGAAAAAGTCTATTCATAATCCATTATGGTGTGTATGAATTAAACACAAAGTAGCAAAGCTTAACCAATTTAGTCATCAATAAATTTTTTATTCTTAAACAATAAAATAAAAAATATTACAAGTAGTTTATTAATTTAAAAACTTTGCATATTAAGTAATATATGGGAATAATTCAAGATCACTAAGAATGTAGCTTCTTATTGTAACTTAGAAAAGGAAACAATCTTTTTATTTAATAAAAATATTTAAAAACATAAATATTTATAAAATAAGATTGTTTATTTATCTTGAGCAGTGAGGTGACATATTTATCTTGTCCGTGTTGAGATTCACCTCAGATTAGAATTGTTGACTTATAAGTGATTTTATTATTTGTTGGTACTTCTGTGCTACTGGTGCTGAGAATTCCAGTCTGCTGTCATCTCCACTTTTTCTAAGAAGTAAGATTGAGGGCCATGCATTAGATTTTCACCAAATGAGAACACAAATTGGAGAACTGTAGTGTGGATAGGCTATGCAGTGATAACATGGTCTCAGAGGTGTGAGGCATATCTAAAATAGTTCCATGTTAGTTGAAAATATGAGGAAGAACATTAGGGTTCTCAGAAATCAATGGACCTGTAGGAAAAATGAGTATAGAATATATAAAATGATTTGAAAAGTAAAAATAAACTTTAACTTACTTTATCCTCTAAAAGGCTGCTTACTTATGTTTAATACGTTAAGAAAATAGGTTTGCTCCAACAAACAACACAACATAGAAAACACTCAGACATCAAAGATGAACAATCTTCTAATAGCATGTAGTAAAATAGTCGTTGCACGTTTCAAACAAGCATGCCAATGTAGTTGTGAAAGTTTCATAAAATCACGCTCCCTTCAAGACTTGGTAGTAGTGTCCACCAACAGATATATCTTTTGTCGCATCTCTAAAAGAGCATTACAGCTATCAGAAACTAACAAACAAGCTGCAGAGGATAATGTACAAACTTGGATGGCAGCGAGATGTCTTTCCTTGTATCTCTAAATACAGCCTGTTCAACCTGACATGCAGTGTGCTATTGACATACATGAGGCAGATCTTCAGAGAGGAAAAAGGTGGATGAAGTTTGTGGTGCTGTGCTTTACTGATGTACATGAAGCAGGTCTTCAAAGAGGAAAAAGGGGGATGATATTGCAAAGGCTCAACAATACACATTGTTGGTTACGGGGAGATGGCAGGAGAGCTGTTATGGTGCGTCACTGTGTTGGGGAGGCGATTCAAAGTGAGATTTATGGGAGAGTAATTGGAGGAGCAGTTACAGAAGGATGTAATTGATGGTTCGAGTGGGGTGAAAGGATAACAAATAAAGTTTAAAACGTGCACATTTAATCTCTTTTTTTTAACCGTGAGATGTTTTAATTCCCTGAATATGGGATCGTTGACTGTGATAAAATAACCAATCAAAAGGGGTGAAAGACAATCAATAAAAATGTGTGGGGTTGAGAGGAGTGGTGGGGAGATATACGTTTGAAAAGCCAATTGTTACAAGATAATTGGGAGAAAGACAATCACAATAATAAGAATTAAATAGAATGTGGGTAAGTGGGGGTGGTGGTTATTTTTTTTTTTTTAAGTTTGAAAATAGTGATGGTGAATTAAATGTAAAGTGGAAAAGAAAACACCGTTTGCGATGATATAAACGAGGAGAGATCGTGGCTGGAGGTGAAAAGACCAAAACCAAAACTATTAGCAGAGAGTTCGGATGTGATTGAAACAAAGATTTGAGCATCGATTTCGGAAATGTCCATGACAGGTGAGAGAAATGCATAAAAAGGAGAAAAAGGACATAAATCGTGGGAACAATTTCATTTTGACAAATGTGATGAATTAAAAAAATAGATAAATTGTGGAAAAATTTACCATTGTATTTCTTAAAACTAATATAATTGACAAATCTTTCTTCATGATAGCTTATGTTGCCATTGACCTTTTTTCTCTGGAACAATTTCACACAACCATAATTTTACAGCCTAAATTACAGGAGTTTTAAACAACATTCACAATTAATTAAAAAAACACCGACACTAAATACATTTTTATTTATTTATTTGACCATGATATTTTGAGATTTTTATCATTTGTTAAACTGACCACGCCGCATTGTGAGTTTTGAAATTGTGCAGCCATCTTGGGAATTTTGTTAGTGTGCATACAAAATATTATAGAATATAGTAGTTATTGGAAAGATGAACAATTTGGTTAGAATGACCGAAAGTCTAGGAAACGTAGGTGAGAGATGAGAAGATTGTTTCCAAGATGTATTTTCGATGTGGGTTTTAGAATGAGAGTGTGATGAGATAAAAATATGAGAAAAAATAAGAAATTCGTATGGAGTTAAAGCACAACCACCGATTGATATGCGGGAAAGGAAACCGATAGACATGGACAATGTGGAGAGAATTGTTTGAGTAATCTATCATTACTATAAAGGTTTATGAGCCGTTTTGATTTTATTAATGATAGAATCTAAAAGGATATGACTTTATAAATTGGAACATGAATCAAACGAACAGTTTACATAGTTATGGTAATAATATAAAACATGAACATGAGAAAATGAATTAAAGGAAGAAATGATAGACATAGAGAAAACTAGAGAGAACGTGTGGGGGGGGGGTTCAATCTCATCCTAAAAGGTTGAAAAAATAGAGCAGTTTTGTTGACCAGTGTTACGGTATTATTCAGTGTGGATTAGTGGCAACGTAGTTAGCCTAGAAGAGAGAGAAATTGAATAAATAAATAAATAAAAATTGAGAAAAAAATGTGAGAAGAGTTTGGATGGAGGAGAACGCAACAATTCAAAATGTTGTATCTTGATTGGTCACGGGGGTTCAGAATGGAATGTGTTGTAAATAATTAGAAAAACTCCCTCTTTATATATATATATATATATATATATATATATATATATATATATATATATATATATATATATATATATATATATATATATATATATATATATATATATATATATAGTCAGGCTAGAATACACTCGAGTGTATAAGGAGAAGAATACACTCAAGTAGTTTTTTATGATGTAATATTTTTTTAAAAATCTAATTCATTGATCTTCTTAAACATCTTGTGAATAACACATGTACAAAATTTGGGCACATTTGGACATTTATAGGTCATGCTATAAAGATCGCAAAAATTATGCATTTTAAATTAGTTTCGTGTGTCGATTTTGTTTCCCTCAGATGAGTGACTTACACTCATCCAAATGGGCTCAAAATTTCTATATAGCCTAGTGATAGTATGACAGTGAATATCAATGGCTTACATTTTACAAAAAAAATAGTCTTGATATGAAAACACACTTGAGTGTATTCTAGCCTGACTCTCTCGCTCTCTCTCTCTCTCTCTCTCTCTCTATATATATATATATATATATATAGAGAGAGAGAGAGAGAGAGTTAGGCTAGAATACACTCGAGTGTATAGATCGCATGAATACACTCAAGTGTGTTTGCATATCAAGACTATTTTTTGCAAAATGTAAACCATTGATCTTCACCATCATGCTATAACTAGGCTACATTTAAATTTTGAGCTCATTTGGATGAGTTTAAGTCACTCATCCAAGGGCAACAAAATCGATGTGTGAAACTAATTTGAAATGCATAATTTTTGCAGTCTTTATAACATAACCGATAAATGTCTAAATGTGCTCAAATTTTGCGTATGAGCTATTCACAAGATGTTTAACAAGATCAATGGATTAGATTTGTAAGGACCCTGACCTTCGTTTTGGGTTTACCCTGTTTGCTTTGCCTAAACCTTTTGTTTAGATGCTTACTAATCACCTGAGGTCGTGATTAGGGTTCATTTGTGCTTTGTTGAAGTTGGAGGTGCAACTTGCAAATTATCCAAGTTTTAGGGTTGATGTGCAAGTTTGTCACCTTGAGAGATGTTTTCTCTCTCCTTGCATCCTCTAGGGTTGAGAGGATGAGTTGGGCTTGTTGCTTCAGTAGTTTCGGGCCTTGATGAGCTTTGATGGGCCTTGCTTTGCTTTGCCTTGATAAGGGTTTGTATCGTGCATAGGATAGCTTGAAGCTCTGTGTCACTCAGAGGGCTGTGTTGCCTAGGGCTGTGTGACCCAGGAGTGTGTCGACCAATGGGGTGTGTCACCCATGTGACCACTTTTACCTTGCCTTGTTTTTGTCACCATACCTTGGACAAGTGGCCGATCCTTTGTTAGTTGATGGTATGACATGAGCATGTGGTTTAGCAAGGTGGCATGGCTTTAGACAAGTGGTGCCTTAGATAGGCACATGTGGAGCAACACCAAGGTGGGCGCCCCATAGACCCTCTTGTATATATACAACCCTCTCTTTAGTTGCTTAGCTCTTTAGTTCATTTAGTTTCTCCTTTCTGCTATGGTGGCCGATCTCCTTGGTGGAGTCTCCTTCTTCTTCTTCCTCTAGGTGGTGCTCGAACCCTAGAAGGGTCTTGCTTCCTTGGTAAGCATCTCCCCTCTCTCCTTAGCACCTTCTTATCCTTCTTGCTTGTTCTTCTTCCATGGTGGTTATGAGCTTTTCTTCTCTTCTTGTGGTGGCCGAAGGTGGGGTGCTTTGGAGCTAAGAGATTAAAGCTTGGTGCTTGGAGCTTTGGAGCTTGAGGATCTTGCTTGAGGTAGGTTACATAACTCCTAACCCTAGCTATACTACTTCCTTATCTTGTTGCATGTTTATTTTTCATCTTGATCGGCCATGCATCTTGTGAGATATGTTTCTTGCTCTAGTACGTACCTTTAATCTTGGGGAGATAGTGGTTCTCTTGTTGTTGATATGATGTTAATAGTTGTGTGACCTTGGACCTTGTTGGCCGAACCTATGAATTAGGGTTTCCTTTGGGGCAATACCCCTTTCTCTCTTTGGTTTTGAGAAGTGAGTTCGAGCTCTAGTGGTGTAGGCAAAACCCCTCTCACTGGGTTATTGAGAGGTGAGTCTATACTCTAGTTTCTTGGACAACACCCTTCTCTCACCATGGATTTGAGAGGTGAGCCTTTGGTTGTTGATGATCTAGTTGAGGATGGAGTGTTTCTCGATATGTGATGGAGGTTGTGAAAAACCCCTCTCTCTTAGTTGTTGAGAGGTGAGCCAACTCTCTTGATCTATTAGGGTTTGATGATGGTGATCTTGAGGTTGGTGATGAACCAACCGATATGGACCTTGTGCTTTGCACAATACTCCTCTTCTAGGGTTTTGGCTTGGACAATATGATAAGTTGAATTCCATTGGCTTTGTTGCCCAATATGACCCCTTAACCTTGCTAGTGTCCTTGGGCGATATGCCTTGACCGAGATGTACCTTTGCTATAGTTGGTGTTGTGCCTTTGGCCGACATGGTGCTTAGTAGATACCTCTGTTTTGTTCCTTGGGCGACATAGGCTAGTTTTGTTGTTGCCCGATAAGATGCTTGGGTAGTGAAACCCTAATAGGTGCCTTAGTGGTGACCGAGATGTAGTGCGTAACCCAGTTGGATGAAAGGCCACCTTGTGGTGCCTTGGTGTCATTTGTTGTAGTGAGCTTGTTGGGTGACATTGTGTTTAGCTTGGGCGCCATGGTCTTAGCCATTATGGCTTTGGCCGATATGGTGAAGAAGGTTGCCCGATATGAACCCTAACCCTAATGGGCGATAGGGTCTTGGCCGTTAGGGCTAGTTGTGTTGCCTGACAAACCCTTTCTCCTTGGTTGCATGGTATGAGTTGCATGATATCACCCCTAGTTCCTTGGCTGCACGATACACATCATCTATGTTTGCCTGATACCCCTTTTTGGGTGAGGGATGCGCTGCCCGCCACACCTATAGTGAGGGTAGCCATGATCTTTGGTAAGGGTTGCACCTAGCTCAGAAAACCTAGTTTTGGTGAGTTGTTATCTTGTAACCACACCTCTGTTGATGATGCGTTAAGAATGATAGGTTGTGACCGGTGATATGTTTGATACCTAAAATTGGTGCTAAGTAAGATGATCGGATACATGTTTATGTTTATAAGATAAAGGCATAGTGAGTGCTCATGGTCTGATAACAATAATGTAATTTGTCTACAGATACAACTTTGTGTTTCATGTAGCTATGATCATGGATGTTGTTCCAATCATGTACCTTCAACTCTAATAGCATGATAATCATAAAGAGCTATGTTTGGTGATTTAGTTATCTCTCTTGATATGCATACTAACCATGCAGGTGAATCAAGTGAATTCATAGCCAGGTAAGAGCTATGAGGTGTATGTGTTATGTATAACACTCAGTAATGATGATCCTTGAATGATGGCATAACATGTATCACCCATATGATGTGAAAAGGTCTGTGGACCTGATAAAGGCTTGAGTGCCTAGTTGAGGTGTTATCCTCTGATGTTGAGATAAGGGATTGTTATCCCATGGTGATGATGCCTTGAGAGGTAGTGGCATTCTGTGGTGAGGGATTGAGATCCCATGATATTGTGATAATGACAGTAATAATGTAACTGATTGTTTTTTATGTTTTACAATTTGGTTGCCTCAACAATCCATTTAAAATATACTAATTAATTACAGTGGAACATATCATGTAGTTTGCCCTGGCCATAGATCCATCATCGTTAGTAATTGGTGATGGTGAAACAGGTTTATCCTGCGGGATTACCTGGAGCGCATATTGTTGAATATGTGGGGTTTCTCCTAGCCGAAAGTAAGAGGATTTGAGTACAACTGCGGTTGTGTATAGAGGATGGTGAACAAGCCCATGGATCAATGATTATAGAGCATGGTGAACAGACCAATGGCTCAGTGATTATAGAGCATGGTGAATAGGCCCATGGCTCAGTATTATAGAAGGGTAGCCTGCGAAGCTGACCCTGTGGCTGAGGCCACTCAAGCAAGAGATTGCAGTCCTAGTTTGGTTTTCGTGCACTAACCACGAAGAGGTGAGGTCAAGGAGTCAGGCTCTCCCAATGACCTTGTATGGCACCGTTTATTGGGCTTCACAACCAAAGGTTGGATTTGAGCGGGACGACTCACTTCCTCAAGGCATAATAAATTGTAATCCAGCCATACAGAATATATTGCTTAAGGCAAAACACGGAACATTGATTGAGGCCTTGCTTGTATAGTTGATCTAGTTATACCTTGCAGTTATTTGTACATTCCTTATATTTTGTGATAAGGTCTTACAAAGCGTATCTTGTCAATCATGTTTCATAAAGAAATATCTAGTTATATGCCTCCTAGATACCTAGCAAAATTGTTAATAAAATAAGTTCTGCTCAGGATGTTGCTCCTATGATCTGCTGATATCAGTTATCTGCTTTACCTTCTTTTCCTGATGTTTTATAGTTTTGGCGGGGAGTTATGTTTCTCGCTGAGACTGTGTGTCTCACCCTATTGGTTTACAACCTTTTTAGGTGATCATGCTAGACGTGGTGGTGGTCATGAGGTTGCGGACGAGCAGTAAGAAGAGCAGTAGGAGGCAAGAGATGGATATGCTGTTGTTTTGGTTGTTTTGTAGTAGAGTCCTAGATTCATCCCTATACTCTCAGGTCCTCGGAGGTGTTTTGATGATGTTTTATGATGTTTAGCTGATGTAGATTTGTATATCCTACTGCTGGCCTGATGTGGCCCGTAATGTATGTATAAACATGTGATTAACTCTGGTGTTGACAGGATAGCTGGTTCCTTTAGGTTGTGGACAAATATCAAGGCCTGTAAATATTTATATAACATCTTTTCTTACAGGATGAGGATCTAAATGTAATGGTTTCTTTGTTATCTGCTTTCTACAATCGGTTTTAATTAACTCGTGTTTTCAGTAATATGTTGTTTATGGTGTTTCTACATATTTTTGTGTGGCATCTTATTGTCTGTGTGATAGTGTGATGTCACAATAGTTTTTGGTATTAGAACTCTAGGTTCGCTGAGTCTACAGGGATCTAGGACTAGGTTTGTGTATGTTCTTGTGAGTTTTCCATATTTTCTCATGATAACCTTCTTCCCTCAGTGGAAGATAAAGCTTAAAGATGTCTGGAAACCATGAAGAACATGTTGCCGAGAGTAGTTATGATGCATTAGTTGATGGAGCGAGATTGCAGGCACATGAAGATCGGGTACCTGAGGTCCCCCAACTTGACCCAGCCATTCTTGAAAACCCTGCCTATCAGTAGCTTATGGAGCAGTTGATGGCTACAATGGATCACATGGTGGATAGATTGCTTGTGCCTCCGCCAAGAGCACAGGCTCCCCATGGTGAAACATCAGGTATTGGGAAGACCTTTGAGCGGCTTCACCGAGTTGGAGCTTCAGATTATGCTGGGACGGCTGATCTAGCGGATACAGATCTGTAGCTGACAGGTCTTGAGAAGGCCTTCCGGATCCTTGACATCCCCGAAGCAGACAAAGTTAAGCACATTGCCTACCTTCTGAAGGGTAGTGCTGGCCACTGTTGGGCCATCGAAGAGGAGAAGCGGCCCGGTGAGCTGATCTGTTGGGAGGTTTTTTGCTGAGAGTTCGTCAGCTGATACTTCCCGAAGACGTATTTGGACAAGAAGATCAACCAGTTCGAGCGTCTGCGCCAAGGATCGATGAGCATCACTGAGTATGAAGCCAAATTTATGGACCTATTGAGGTTTTGTCCTCACATGGCGGCAACAGATGATGAGAGAATCAGGCGGTTTGAGAAAGGTTTGAGTGCTGAGCTGTCGACACCTGTTGCTGCTCTGGAAAATTGAGAGCGGTTTGCAACGTTTGTGGAGTCTGTATGAAGGATTGAACGGTCAGTCCAAGAGAAGAGAGAGACTATGACCAAGAAAAGGCCTGCTCAGTTTCAGAAATAGAGGCTTGATAGCGACAAGAAGCGAGGTTTTCTACATCTTTTATGAGGCAAGGTTCTAGTGCACCATCACAATGGTCTCTGAGTAAGGGAAGAGGGTGTGGATTCTCTCTGTCTAGAGCTTATAGCACAGCTTCAGTAGCAGTGATAGGGCCATCTAGGTCGTAGTTAGAGGACATGTCATGCTATCTCTGTGGATAGACCGGGCATTTGAGGTCAAATTGCCCAAGGAAAGATGTCGAAGTGACGTAGCAGCCGAGGCAGAATCAACATGGGTCAGACAGACATCAGTCTAGTGGTAACCGAGGGCGGGGGCATGGTCAAGCGTTGTAGGAAGGATCATCTACTCAAGGAAGCAGAGGACGTGGACAACAACAAGCAATGGCTCGATTCTATGCTATGAGTCAGCAGGAGGCGATAGTCAACCCGCGAGTGGTGACATGTCAGATGGAGTTATTTCATTCTGATTTGTCTTCTTCTTGTTTTGTATCTGTTCTAGTTGACCTGGGTGCTACACACTCTTTTATCACATGTAGTATGCTTGATAGTTGTCTTTTACCTATTAGTTGTAAGAAAGATAGCTTGTTGTTAGAAACCCCTCTTGTTGGACCTGCGTTGCTTCGAGAGGAGTGTCCATCTTGTGTTCTATCTTTTTTTGGGACACAGTATACAAGTGGATCTTATACCACTTGATATGCATGGATTCGATTTGATCCTTGGGATGGATACCTTAGAGAAGTATAAGGTTGTGTTGGATTGTGGTTCCAAGCAAGTAGTGTTTGTTGACGGCGGTGAGAGGTGGATCTTCCAAGGAGATAGGAAGATTCTTCTGACATGTTTAGTGTCAGCTATGGTGGCAGAGAAGTTGTTGCGGCAAGGATGTAAGGTGTTCTTAGCTCACATTGTGATTACTAAGGAAAAGGGTCCTAGCCTTGAGGAGGTACTTGTTATCCGAGAGTTTACGGATGTGTTTCCCGATGAGTTCCCCAGTGTTCCCCCACCTCGAGAGATTGACTTTGAGATCAATCTGGTGCGAGGAACACATCTAGTTGCTCAGACACCATACAGGATGGCTCCAGCTGAGATGGCAGAGATGAAGAAGCAGTTACATGAGTTGTTGGATAAAGGTTTCATTAGACTAAGTACATGGCTGTGGGGTGCTCCAGTCCTGTTTGTAAAGAAGAAGGATGGATCAATGCGTTTGTGCATAGATTATATGTAGTTGAACAAAGTCACGATCAAGAACAAGTACCCGTTACTGAGGATAGACGATCTATTCGATTAGTTGCATGGTGCTATAATGTTCTCAAAGATTGATCTACAGTCTGGATATCATCAATTGAGGATTAAGGAGGAGGACATCCCAAAGTCAGCTTTTAGGATGAGGTATAGTCACTTCGAGTTCGTGGTTATGCCGTTTGGGCTAACCAATGTGCCTGCTGCTTTCATGGATCTGATGAACAGAGTGTTCTGTCCGTTTCTAGATCAGTTTGTTGTAGTTTTTATAGATGACATCTTGATCTATAGTCGAGACAGTAGAGAGCATGAATAGCATCTTCGAAAAGCGTTGACTCTTCTACACCAACATCACTTGTATGCCATGTTTAGTAAGTGTGAGTTCTGGTTAAAAGAAGTAACTTTTTTGGGTCATGTGATATCTGTAGAAGGAGTCAGAGTGGACCCTAAGAAGGTGGAGTCAGTTGCAGACTGGGAGCAACCAAAGACGTCGACAGAAGTTCGTAGTTTTTTGGGTTTAGCAGGATACTACCGAAGGTTTATAAGAAACTTCAGTGTGATCGTGTTACCATTGACAAAGTTGACCAGGAAGGATGTACCTTTTGTTTGGGATGATCGTTGTCAACAAGCTTTCCAAAGTTTGAAGGAGAAGTTGACTAGTGCTCTAGTGGTGGTGCTACCAGAGCCTGGGAATGGCTATATTGTTTTCTGTGATGCTTTCAAGAAAGGCTTAGGATGTGTGCTGTTGCAGGAAGATCATGTGGTTTCTTTTGCTTCACGACATCTTAAGAAACATGAGGAGAATTATCCGACATATGATTTGGACCTGGCAGTGGTGGTCCATGCGTTCAAGATTTAGAGACTCTATCTTTATGGGGAAGTGTGTCAGATCTTTACAGATCATAAGAATTTGAAGTACATCTTTTCACAGAGTAAGCTGAACATGCGACAACATCGCTGGATGGAGTTGGTCAATGATTATGATTGCACCATTGAGTATCATCCTGGTAAGGCAAATGTGGTAGCTGATGCACTTAGCAGGAAGTCTTCTTCTCTTCCTAAAAAGAAGGCAGAGTTGAGTTCCTTGGTATGCCATAGGTGAGATATGTTCGTCTCTTTGCAGCAGATGAACGTACAGCTAGAAGTCTCCTTGTTAGCAGGATTGTTGGCACAAATGCAAGTAAAGCCTACATTGAGACAAAAGATCAAAGATGCACAATAGGCAGATGATTTAGTATAATTGATCATATCAGAGTTTGGTAGCGAAAAGCGTGATGGGTTCCATGCGTCTAAGGATGGACTAGTTTGCTATAATGGTAGGATGGTGGTCCCCGATGTTGATGATTTGAGGAGGTTAGTGCTCGAGGAAGCACACACATCAATGTATGCCATGCATCCAGGTGTCACCAAGATTTATCATAATCTGAAGGATTTGTATTGGTGTCCTGTCTTGAAGAGAGATGTAGTCGAGTTTGTGGCTAGGTGTGTGGTATGCCAGCAAGTCAAGGCTGAGCATCAGAAGCCGAAAGGTACGTTGCAACCCATGCCGATATCGCAGTGGAAATGGGATCATATAACCATGGATTTCGTAGTTGGTCTGCTGAGGACAGCTAAGAATCATGATTCCATCTGGGTGATAGAGGACAGATTGACAAAGTCTGCTCATTTCATACCTATGAAGACAATGTATACAACAGAGAAGCTTGCTCAGGTGTATGTGGATGAGATAGTGCGCTTGCACGGTGTGCCTGCAACGATAGTCTCTGACAGAGGACCCCAGTTCACAATTCATTTTTTGGAACAGTTGCACAAAGCGTTGGGAACACAGTTTAGGTTCAGTACTACTTTCCACCCGTAGACAGATGGACAGTCTGAAAGGACTATTTGACTTTAGAGGATCTTCTCCGAGCGTGTGTTCTACAGTTCCTAGGCAGTTGGGATGTGCATCTTAGTTTGATAGAGTTCACCTACAACAATAGTTACCAGCAGAGCATCGACATGGCTCCTTGACGTGTATTTTACTACGCGCTAAAACGCAAGTATACGCGTCGAGTAGTACAGGCCTTTGAGAGGCCTGAGTCGAACACAGGGATACTCAGAATTGTCGGAGACTCCTACTAACTATTTGCGATCAGCTAAGCCGAATAACAAATTGGGGTTTGTTGTCAAAATTAAAAGAAAATAAAAAAAATAAAACAAAGCAAACAATCGATTAAAGGTTAATTTAATCAATTCAAAAAAAGTATCTTTAGGATTGCGGTTTCACTGCGGGTATTCATTGTATTAGATTTTATATAATGCCTCAATCTTCTCTCTCTATCTGGGTAGTGGCCTGAAAACAGAATTACCCACTGTCGTGGTGCAATTCACTACTTAGGTTTAGATCGGTTCCACCGTCGTAGTAACCTATTCCCTAAACTAAGTGCATTACGAACGGTCTCTCAGTTTCCACCATTAATTTTACACCACCTTTGTCAAGGGATTTATCGATTAATGTAGGTTTCGTCTCTTTTCAACCGTTAATCCTTCTGTCGAAGTGATTAAGGGCATTAGGTTATTATTATGGTGATCAAGAATAACAATATATGGAGAAAATGAAACTATACCACGGATTTAAGAGAGAAAATATGAATTACTAATATAAAACTGTCATACAATGAATTCCCGGGCTACTCCTAGTCCTAAAGATGGAGGGGATTAGCCCTGCATGTTCATCTCACACAAGTACATGGAAGAAATAGGGGAAATCATATGAAAAACGTGAATTGAATGGGAAAACCCCTGAACGGAGAAGAACTGATCGATTCTTTGCGTAGAACACGTGCTTTCCCGCCTCTCGGTGGTGAAATCCGTCTTCGGCAGCGTCCGGATCGACAGGTATGAACTTCTGGCCTCCGTTCTCCTTTCTCTTGCTCCTCAGCACTTGTGCAATGGTCCAATCTGATCCTCCCTCGTCTGGGCGGCCGTCCTTAGGTATAAGTCCCTAATTAGGTCGTTAATTAACTCTAGCCGTCCGATTGAGATCAATCTGAATCCAACGCATATCTGACGGCGTCAATACCATCAACGCGAGTCGATGGTATCGACCCACTACAGTAGCGGCTGGCTGCAAACCCTTCCTTTGTCGCGCCCTTCATCATCTCGATACCATCGACTCGGGTCGATGGTATCGACTTCCTTTAGGAGTCGGTTTTGTCATTTTGTGACGCTGTAGCCTCCATGTGTCGATGGTATCGACTTGGTGTCGGTACTATCGACTGCTTCTTCGCCAGCAACCTGAAGGTGTCTCGATACCATCGACATCAGCGTCGATGGTATCGATTCTTTGCTGCTCCTTTCGGCTGGCAACCAGCGACCATGTCGATGGTATCGACTTCCGTCGATGGTATCGACGGAAGCAAATACTTGTTTTTCCTAAAATTTGAAGACAAGATCAAATAAATCCACACAAATAATAATAATGTGATAATGAATGCTCAAAATGATGAAACTAAGAGAATTTGACATAAAATGATGGAAAAGACCAAAATGGATGAATTATGCGATATTAGCCATAGAAATGACTAATAAAAGCACAAAACACATATCAAACAGGTCTATAAATGCGACTCAAAATCATTGCATCACTCCTTATGAGGCTTTATATGGAAGGAAGTACAGATCTCCTTTGTTCTGGTATGAGTCGGGCGAGTATTAGCTTTTGGGTCCTGAGTTAGTACAATAGACAACAGAGAAGATCAAAATGATATAGCAACAGTTGAAAGCAGCACAGGACAGACATAATTTGTATGTAGATAATCACCGACGACCCCTAGAATTCCAAGTGGGAGACAAAGTATATCTCAAGGTCTCACCATGGAAAGGTTTGCTGAGGTTTGGTCGGAAAGGCAAGCTAACACCCAGGTATATGGGGCCATATTCGGTAATAGCACGTGTTGGCAAGGTAGCTTACAAGTTAGAATTGTCGCTAGAGTTGCACAGGTTACATCCGGTGTTCCACGTCAGTATGCTGAAGAAATGTCATCCAGACACAGGGACAGTGATACAGCCAGTTGAGGTTGAGCTTGATGAAGACGTGACCGACGAGGAAGGTCCAGTGATGATTCTTGACAAAAGAGTAAAGAAGTTGAAAAGGAAGGACCTGGTGCTTGTGAAGGTTCTTTAGCATAATCGTAGTGTTGAGGAAGCCATGTGGGAGCTTGAGGAAGAGATGAGGAGGAAGTATCCCTCGCTTTTCTGTTCGGATTTCAGGGGTGAAATCCCTTTGTAGAGGTTTAAGGCTTGTAAGGACCCTGACCTTCGTTTTGGGTTTACCCTGTTTGCTTTGCCTAAACCTTGTGTTTAGATGCTTGCTAATCACATGAGGTTGTGATTAGGGTTTATTTGTGCTTTGTTGAAGTTGGAGGTGCAACTTGCAAATTATCCAAGTTTTAGGGTTGATGTGCAAGTATGTCACCTTGAGAGATGTTTTCTCTCTCCTTGCATCCTCTAGGGTTGAGAGGATGAGTTGGGCTTGTTGCTTGAGTAGTTTCAGGCCTTGATGAGCTTTGATGGGCCTTGCTTTGCTTTGCTTTGCCTTGATAAAGGTTTGTATCATGCATAGGAGAGCTTGAAGCTCTGTGTCGCGCAGGAGTGTGTCAACCAGTGGGGTGTGTCTCCCATGTGACCACTTTGACCTTGCCTTGTTTTTGTCACCATACCTTGGACAAGTGGCTGATCCTTTGTTAGTTGGTGGCATGACATGAGCATGTGGTTTAGAAAGGTGGCATGGCTTTGGACAAGTGGTGCCTTGGACATACACATGTGGAGCAACACCAAGGTGGGCACCCCATAGACCCTCTTGTATATATACAACCCTCTCTTTAGTTTCTTAGCTCTTTAGTTCCTTTAGTTGCTCCTTTCTCCTTTGGTGGCCAATACACCTTCCCTTAGTAGAGAAAGCTTGGTGGCCGATCTCCTTGGTGGAGTATCCTTCTTCGTCTTCCTCTAGGCAGTGGCCGAACCCTAGAAGGGTCTTGTGTTACGACCCGCGCCGAGCTTATCCCGTAAGTAAGCTGTTCAGCATGTGTTTAGCTGATGTGTTAAGTTATAAGCCTGTTTTTGTTAATAATGCTTAAAATGGTTATGATATGTTCTTAGTGTGTTTTCTAGCTTCTAAAGCATGTAGGATCTTACGCTTGAAGCGTTTCTAGAGAAATCGTTCGAATCCGACCTTCGAGTTAAAAGTTGCATGTTTATGGGCTTATAGGGACCTGTTCGTAATTTTTGAAAGTTTTGAACTTTGCGATTTGGCCCCTAAGTTTCTTCCTTATCCTTTCTCTCTTCCTTATCTCGTTTCACTTTCACATAAATGAGAGAACGCTTCTGCGTTCTCCTCCCTTGCATGAGAAAGAGAGAAAGAGAGAGAGAGAGAGGGAGCTGAGAGGGGAGAAGCGCTGGAGCTTCATTTTGCTCCGATCAGCTGCTGCAATTCGTCCTTTCCCTCCGTGGATCTCCTTCTCCATCAATTCGAATCGGTTTCGCAGCTGAAGCTACGTTTGCAGGGGAAATGGCTAGAGGATTGGGGTGCACGGTGCAGCCCTAACTCGTTTCCTTCTTCCCTTCAGGTGCAGTTTAGTCATATGCATCGATTGTGATTGTTTCGCGGTGTTTGTTCGAGATTTTCCCGTCGATTCGAGAGAAATTGACTTTTGCAGGCCGTTTTTATGTTCTGCCTGTGCGTGGTTCGGCCGAGTTTCAATTCGGTCGGCCGAGTTCTTTTTTAGGGCAATTGTACAACATTTTTGGATCGGCCGAGTTTGAGTCTTTGGTCGGCCGAGTTTCCTAATTAGATAAGCGAACATCGTTTTTTTCGGCCGAGTTTGGGTTCTGATCGGCCGAGTTTCCTTGTAGGTATTTCAAGCGGTGAGTTGGTCGGCCGAGTTCCCCAGGGGATCGGCCGAGTTTCCAGTTGGTCGGCCGAGATTGTTCGGCCGAGTTTCAGAATCTGGGAAGCGTTCGGCCGAGTTCCATAGTGTTCGGCCGAGTTTCAAGTGGTGAGTGGCAGTTCATTTAGAAATCATTATTTAACTCATTTTAAAGGTCTAATTGCTTCAGTAATAGTATGATAAGTTCATTGGAACTTGAAATGCGTGATAAGAATGATGAGAAAGAAGAAATTCTGTGTTTACAGTTATAATGCGTTATTTCAGTTAAATTGTTTATCTGTTAATTATTTAATAGACCTAGATGCCCTAACACCGTAGAACCCCTTAGACGGGTCTGCAACTTTGGGGTGAAACTCGTGTTGCAACATCATCCGTGCTTGTGTCGCGGACAAACGAGGAAAGAGAGAGGCAGTGTCTAACAACAATCGTGCTGGTGTCACGATGGAACTGCGATAACAAAAGAAAACACGGTTATCTAACACCATTCATGCTTGTGTCGCGAAGGTAACCCTGTGACTCTCTGCCGGTGTACTCAGGTTTAAGGAGGAGTCGAGAGCACACGTGGTTGTGCAGCACACGTGGATGTGCGATGAGGCCGTAGAGCCTGTGTCCTGTGCAGACCAGGACGAGTAGTCAGACTTAGCACTTCCCGGGTGTGTCGCTAAGTCTTGTACGGTGGGACCGTAACATGAATTTGCTGCGGATCCTTATATGCAGAGTACACTGCATATATTTAGGGCATAACAATAAAATGAATAAGTAATCATTTAGGATCACAGTAAATTTATATAACTATTTATTTACCTGAAATACCTGATGATGCATAGAAATGTGATTATTATCTGTACATCTGCTATGTCAATTGAACTGCTCTGCTTGAACTGTATATCTGTTTATTTTCAGTTAATAAACCTGACGAGTTGTTTATTGATAGCTAAGTGAAATGTTATTCACTGAGCGAGTAGGATCACCCCTCTACTCAAACATTTTCAGGTCAGCACCAGCATCCGGAGTCAGAAGGATCATATCATCCTAACGCTTAGTTGATAGAAGGTTTGTAGTTAGTCTAGTTAGAGGTCTCTTAGTCCATTCCCCTCGATCTTCGGGACAAGGTGTGAGCGAGAGAGAGAATGTGTACAAAGATGTAAATTAACTGTTATGCTTTATCTTATGTTGAACAATGTAAATTGTTGTTGACTCTGTTTATATTTCTTGTCAGTTAATAGAAATGCTTCCGCAGCTTGTTTAGTTTCATTTACAGTATAAATCAGTTTTTCCTATTAATGTTGTTAATTGTTTTAAAAAGTGATGAATGGTTGGCTTATATGTGAAATCCCACCTGTCGAGTCCTAATCTCGTGGTTTGCAGTTAATGTGAGATTGGGGCGCGACAATTTTTGGTATCAGAGCTTAGGTTTGAGTACTTAGTTACTCAAGGTCAGGGGACGATAAGAGACCAATAGGATTAAGGTTTAAGTATCTTTCTTCTATCTGTAGTTTTCTAATAGGAAATATTCTATTATGTCATTGTAGATGGCAGGAAGAGGCCTTGATCGTTATGATCAGGCTGAGAGCCATGTTGGCCCTGAACTTCGGTACTTAAGTCCAGGTGGTGGTGACCACGTAGATGAAGCATCCAGGATGTACAGAATGTTCCTGGAGACCAAAGAAAGGTACAAGGCTGATAGGCGAGATTCTTCTTCTACCAGCAGCAAAGATCTGATGCGATCTTATGAGCTTGTGAAGAAGCTTGGTGGCACAGAGTTTAGTGGCACCACAGATCCCGCAGAAGCTGATGATTGGTTTAGACAGATAGAAAAGGTCTTTCGTCTGATGGAGCTTCCAGAAGACAAGAAGATCAATCATGCGGTCTACCTTTTAACTGGTGATGCGGAGTTGTGGTGGCGTGGTGTGGAAGAAAAGAGGAAAGGAACAGAGCTTTCCTGGCAGGATTTCTCTGAGGAGTTTTATCTCAAATTCTATCCACCCACTTTTCTTAATGAGAAAATCAGGCAGTTGCAGAATATTAAGCAGGGGAACATGACAGTTACAGAATATGAAGCACTTTTCACACGATTAGCTAATTTCTGTCTGTAGCTTGTTCCAAATAACATAGAGAGATGCAGAAGGTTTCAGGAAGGGCTAAGGCCAGAAATCCGGCATACAGTTTCTGCTACTAGCAGGAGGAACAGAGAGAATTTTGGTGAGTTTGTTGAGGCTGCCAGACAGGTTGAAGAATCTGTGAATGCTGATAGGGTGCCCGAGTCTAAGAAGAGATATGTAGAGTTCAGTGGAGGACAGTCCAGTGGTGGATACAGAGGTGGAGGTAGAGGTTTCTTTTCTAAGCTTGGGCGTTGCTTTGGTTGTTTTGGCAGGCAGAGATCTGAGGATGTCACTACTTCTAGAGGTAGAGGAGGATACAACCCAGGAAGATGGAGCAGTGTCACTAGTGGACAGTCTTCAGGGTCGTCAATGTCAGTGTCAGGTCCCCAGAGACAAGAGTTACCGCCATGTGACAAATGTGGAAGGCCACATTCTGGGCCGTGTTGGAGTTCAGGTTGTTATGCCTATGGACAGACTGGACATATCAAAAGGGATTGTCCTCAACTTTGACAAGTAGCATCACAAGCTTTCCAACCTCAATACCATGATGTTCTGAGTTCCTCTGTAGCTTCTGGTTCTAGAGGTGGTGGAGTGTCTAGTGGCAGGAGTGGTCAGAGAGGACAGCGTGGCAGAGGAAGAGCTTCAGCACGTTTCTTTTCTTTGACACCTCAGGAAGGTATAATCTCTTCACAAGTTGTTACAGGAGAGATGCTTTTGTTTAATAGTATATCAGTTTCAGTTTTGATAGATCCGGGAGCTACTCATTCTTTTATACGACGTTCTTTAGCTGATGAACTTAATCTGTTAACTCAAGAGTTGACAGATGAGTTAGTGTTGAGGGTTCCACTAGGTGGACCAACAGTTTTATCCGAGTTTTGTCCCGGATGCTTGTTATCTTTTGGGGGCTTTACCTTTGCTGCAAATCTCATACCCTTGGATGTAAACACTTTCCAAGTCATCTTGGGTATGGATTGTCTTGAGACATATCGAGTGCAACTCGATTGTTGGAAGAAGGAAGCTACCTTTCAACTAGGGGAATTTTCTTGTGTCTTTACTGGAGACAGGAAAGTTCTGCCTACGTGCATAATATCAGCTGCTGTAGCTGATAAGATGTTACAGAAAGGATGTGAAGCGTTCCTTGCTCATGTGGTTGACACTAGAGCAGAGAAGAGCACCGCCAATGTTTATGATGTGCCTGTGGTTCGTGGGTTCTCTGACGTTTTTCCAGAAGAGTTACCAGGCTTACCTCCTGTCAGAGACATTGATTTTGAAATTCAGATATATCCAGGTAGTCATCCAGTAGCACTGCCAGCCTACAGAATGGCACCTGTAGAGTTGAAAGAACTCAAGGTGCAGTTGCAGGAATTGCTAGATAAGGGTTTCATTAGACCCAGTTCTTCACCGTGGGGTGCTCCAGTCCTGTTTGTTAAGAAAAAGGATGGTACCATGCGTCTCTGTATAGATTATAGGCAACTGAACAAGATCACAATAAAGAACAAGTATCCATTGCCGAGAATAGATGATCTGTTTGATCAGTTGCGTGGAGCGACGATCTTTTCTAAAATTGATTTGAGATCCGGATATCATCAGCTCAGGATAAAGGCTTCTGATATTCCAAAACAGCTTTCAGAACCAGGTATGGGCATTATGAGTTTTTGGTCATGTCGTTTGGGCTGACCAATGCCCCAGCAGCCTTTATGGATATGATGAATCGGATTTTCAAACCATTTCTAGATCAGTTTATTGTAGTTTTTATGGATGATATTCTGATCTATTCCAGAGACGATGAACAGCATGAGCAACACTTGAGAGTAGTGTTGCAGTTGTTGAGACAACACCAGTTGTTTGCTAAATTTAGCAAGTGCGAGTTCTGGTTGGCTGAGGTAGCATTTCTTGGACATGTTATCTCGAGAAATGGAGTTAGTGTGGATCCTAAGAAAGTTGAATATGTGCTTCAGTGGGAACAGCCTACGACTCCTACTGAGATCAGAAGTTTCTTGGGTTTGGCAGGTTATTATAGAAGGTTTATAAAGGACTTCAGTGCGATAGCATCACCATTGACACGCTTGATGAGGAAGGATGTACCGTTTGTTTGGTCTGAAAACTGTGAGAAAAGTTTTCAGATTTTGAAGAAAAAGTTGACTTCAGCACCAGTGTTGATTGTGCCAGAAGCAGAAAAAGGCTATACTGTGTTCTGTGATGCTTCCAGGAGAGGTTTGGGATGTGTACTGATGCAAGAAGGCAAAGTTGTGTCTTACGCATCTAGACAGCTTAAGAAAAATGAAGAGAATTACCCTGTTCATGATCTGGAATTAGCTGCTATAGTTCATGCTCTTAAGACATGGCGTCACTACTTGTATGGTGAGACATGTCAGATGTTTACAGACCATAAGAGCTTGAAATATATCTTCACTCAGAAGGACTTGAATTTGAGACAACGCAGATGGCTTGAGCTGATTAAAGACTATGATGTGACAATCGATTACCATCCTGGTAAGGCGAATGTTGTAGCCGATGCCTTGAGTAGAAAGTCAAGTTCAACAGCCAATGCATTTTCTATGGCATGTTTCAAGAGAGACTTGCTTGTAGATATGCGAAAATTGAACTTGGACTTAGATGTGACTGGACAGTGTGGATTGATTGCTCAGATGCAAGTCAGACCTACTTTTTATAATCAGATAAAGGAATTGCAGCATAGTGATGATGAGTTGTGGAAAACCATGCAGGAAATGTCATAAGGTAAGAGAACAGAGTTTAGGTTTTCTGATGAAGGCATGTTGTATCTTCATAACAGGTTGTGTGTACCTGGAAACAGTGAGTTAAAGGAGCAGATTCTTGAAGAAGCGCATACTTCTATGTATGCTATGCATCCAGGTAACACAAAGATGTACAGGAACCTCAAAGAGCTGTACTGGTGGTCTGGCATGAAAAAGGATGTGGCTGAATACGTGGCTAGGTGTGGGGTGTGTCAGTAGGTTAAGGCTGAGCATCAGAAACCTGTTGGTATTTTGCAGTCGCTTCCTATACCAGAATGGAAATGGGAACATATCACGATGGACTTTGTGGTAGGTTTACCCAGGACGCCTAAGGGTTCGGACTCGATATGGGTGATTGTGGATAGACTAACTAAGTCTGCTCATTTTCTTCCAGTCAAGTCAACCTTTGACGTTTCAAAGCTGGCTAAAGTTTATGTGGATGAGGTAATCAGGTTACATGGGATTCTAGTTTCCATTATTTCTGACAGAGATCCAAAATTTACATCTAGATTCTGGAATCAGTTACATCGTGCATTGGGCACAAGGCTGAAGTTCAGTACATCGTTTCACCCACAGACAGATGGTCAATCTGAGAGGACCATCCAGACCCTAGAAGACATGCTGAGAGCATGCGTGCTACAGTTTAGAGGTAACTGGGAAGAACACTTAAGCCTAATGGAGTTTGCATATAATAATAGTTACCATTCTAATCTAGGAATGGCTCCATATGAAGCTCTTTATGGCAGGAAGTGTAGATCGCCAGTTTGTTGGTATGAGGTGGGTGAGAAGGAAATTCTTGGACCTGAGTTAGTTGATGTAATTACAGAAAAAATATATGTGATCAGGGATCAGTTAAAAGCTGCTCAGGATAGACAGAAAAGTTATGCAGAAAGACGACATCGACCTCTTGAGTTTGAGGTTGGTGACGAGGTTTACTTGAAGGTTTCACCGTGGAAAGGAGTGCTGAGGTTTGGCAAGAGGGGTAAGTTGACCCCTAGGTATATGGGTCCATATCCTATTGTTGAGAGGATAGGACCTGTAGCTTACAGGTTGGATTTGCCGTCTGAGTTGGCAAATCTTCATGATGTCTTCCACGTATCTATGCTGAAAAAGTGTTATCCCGGTACAGAAAAGATTCTAGATTCTGAACCGATGCAGCTTAGGACAGATGTGTCCTATGTTGAAGGACCAGTGCAAATAGTTGATCACCGGATCAAAAAGCTTAAGAACCGCGAGATTCCTTTAGTAAAGGTTTTGTGGAGAAACCATAATCTTGAAGAAGCTACGTGGGAGCTAGAGTCTGAGATGCGTAGCAAGTTTCCTTTTCTCTTCTAGGAATTTCGAGGACGAAATTCTTATAAGGGAAAGAGGAATTGTTACGACCCGCGCCGAGCTTATCCCGTAAGTAAGCTGTTCAGCATGTGTTTAGCTGATGTGTTAAGTTATAAGCATGTTTTTGTTAATAATGCTTAAAATGGTTATGATATGTGCTTAGTGTGTTTTCTAGCTTCTAAAGCGTGTAGGATTTTACGCTTGAAGCGTTTCCAGAGAAATCGTTTGAATCCGACCTTCGAGTTAAAAGTTGCATGTTTATGGGCTTATAGGGACCTATTCGTAATTTTTGAAAGTTTTGAACTTTGCGATTTGGCCCCTAAGTTTCTTCCTTATCCTTTCTCTCTTCCTTATCTCGTTTCACTTTCACAGAAATGAGAGAACGCTTCTGCATTCTCCTCCCTTGCGTGAGAAAGAGAGAAAGAGAGAGAGAGGGAGCTGAGAGGGGAGAAGCGCTGGAGCTTCGTTTTGCTCCGATCAGCTGCTGCAGTTCGTCCTTTCCCTCCGTGGATCTCCTTCTTCGTCAATTCGAATCGGTTTTGCAGCTGAAGCTACGTTTGCAGGGAAAACGGCTAGAGGATTGGGGTGCACGGTGCATCCCTAACTCGTTTCCTTCTTCCCTTCAGGTGCGGTTTAGTCATATGCATCGATTGTGATCGTTTCGCGGTGTTTGTTCGAGATTTGCCCGTCGATTCGAGAGAAATCGACTTTTGCAGGCCGTTTTTATGTTCTGCCTGTGCGCGGTTCGGCCGAGTTTCAATTCGGTCGGCCGAGTTCTTTTTTAGGGCAATTGTACAGCGTTTTTGGATCGGCCGAGTTTGAGTCTTTTGTCGGCCGAGTTTCCTAATTAGATAAGCGAACAGCGTTTTTGTCAGCCGAGTTTGGGTTCTGATCGGCCGAGTTTCCTTGTAGGTATTTCAAGCGGTGAGTTGGTCGGCCGAGTTCCCCAGGGGATCGGCCGAGTTTCCAGTTGGTCGGCCGAGATTGTTCGGCCGAGTTTCAGAATATGGGAAGCGTTCGGCCGAGTTCCATAGTGTTCGGCCGAGTTTCAAGTGGTGAGTGGCAGTTCATTTAGAAATCATTATTTAACTCATTTTAAAGGTCTAATTGCTTCAGTAATAGTATGATAAGTTCATTGGAACTTGAAATGCGTGATAAGAATGATGAGAAAGAGGAAATTCTGTGTTTACAGTTATAATGCGTTATTTCAGTTAAATTGTTTATCTGTTAATTATTTAATAGACCTAGATGCCCTAACACCGTAGAACCTTTTAGACGGGTCTGCAACTTTGGGGTGAAACTCGTGTTGCAACATCATCCGTGCTTGTGTCGCGGACAAACGAGGAAAGAGAGAGGCAGTGTCTAACAACAATCGTGCTTGTGTCACGATGGCACTGTGATAACAAAAGAAAACACGATTATCTAACACCATTCGTGCTTGTGTCGCGAAGGTAACCCTGTGACTCTCCGCCGGTGTACTCAGGTTTAAGGAGGAGTCGAGAGCACACGTGGTTGTGCAGCACACGTGGATGTGCGATGAGGCCGTAGAGCCTGTGTCCTGTGCAGACCAGGACGAGTAGTCAGACTTAGCACTTCCCGGGTGTGTCTCTAAGTCTTATACGGTGGGACCGTAACATGAATTTGCTACGGATCCTTATATGCAGAGTACACTGCATATATTTAGGGCATAACAATAAAATGAATAAGTAATCATTTAGGATCACAGTAAATTTATATAACTGTTTATTTACCTGAAATACCTGATGATGCATAGAAATGTGATTATTATCTGTACATCTGCTATGTCAATTGAACTGCTCTGCTTGAACTGTATATCTGTTTATTTTCAGTTAATAAACCTGACGAGTTGTTTATTGATAGCTAAGTGAAATTTTATTCACTGAGCGAGTAGGCTCACCCCTCTACTCAAACATTTTCAGGTCAGCACCAGCATCCGGAGTCAGAAGGATCATATCATCCTAACGCTTAGTTGATAGAAGGTTTGTAGTTAGTCTAGTTAGAGGTCTCTTAGTCCATTCCCCTCGATCTTCGGGACAAGGTGTGAGCGAGAGAGAGAATGTGTACAAAGATGTAAAGTAACTGTTATGCTTTATCTTATGTTGAACAATGTAAATTGCTGTTGACTCTGTTTATATTTCTTGTCAGTTAATAGAAATGCTTCCGCAGCTTGTTTAGTTTCATTTACAGTATAAATCAGTTTTTCCTATTAATGTTGTTAATTGTTTTAAAAAGTGATGAATGGTTGGCTTATATGTGAAATCCCACCTGCCGAGTCCTAATCTCGTGGTTTGCGGTTAATGTGAGATTGGGGCGCGACATCTTGCTTCCTTGGTAAGCATCTCCCCTCTCTCCTTAGCACCTTCTTCTCCTTCTTGCTTGTTCTTCGGCCATGGTGGTTATGAGCTTTGCTTCTCTTCTTGTGGTGGCCGAGCTAAGAGCTTAAAGCTTGGTGCTTGGAGCTTTGGAGCTTGAGGAGCTTGTTTGAGGTGGGTTACATAACTCCTAACCCTAGCTATACTACTTCCTTTTCTTGTTGCATGTTTATTTTTCCTCTTGATTGGCCATGCATCTTGTGAGATATGTTTCATGCTCTAGTATGTACCTTTAATCTTGGGGAGATAGTAGTTATCTTGTTGTTGATATGATGTTAATAGTTGTGTGACCTTAGACCTTGTTGGCCGAACCTATGAATTAGGGTTTCCTTTGGGGCAATACCCCTTTCTCTCTTTGGTTTTGAGAAGTGAGTTCGAGCTCTAGTGGTGTAGGTAAAACCCCTCTCACTTGGTTGTTGAGAGGTGAGTCTATACTCTAGTTGCTTGGACAACCCCCTTCTCTCACCATGGATTTGAGAGGTGAGCCTTTGGTTGTTGATGATCTAGTTGAGGATGGTGTGTTGCTCGATATGTGATGGAGGTTGTGCAAAACCCCTCTCTTGGTTGTCGAGAGGTGAGCCAACTCTCTTGATCTATTAGGGTTTGATGATGGTGATCTTGAGGTTGGTGATGAACCAACTGATATGGACCTTGTTCTTTGCACGATGCCCCTCTTCTAGGGTTTTGGATTGGACGATATGATGAGTTGAGTTCTGTTGGCTTTGTTGCCCGATATGACCCCTTAACTTTGCTAGTGTCCTTGGCCGATATGCCTTGACCGAGATGTACCTTTGCATTAGTTGGTGTTGTGCCTTTGGCCGACATGGTACTTAGTAGATACCTCTGTTTTGTACCTTGGGTGACATAGGCTAGTTTTGTTGTTGCCTGATAAGATGCTTGGGTAGTGAAACCCTAATAGGTGCCTTAGTGGTTACTGAGATGTAGTGCCTAACCTAGTTGGACGACAGGCCACCTTGTGGTGCCTTGGTGTCATTTGTTGTAGTGAGCTTGTTGGGCGACACAGTGTTGAGCTTGGGCGCCAAGGCCTTGGCCGTTATGGCTTTGGATGATATGGTGAAGAAGGCTGACCGATATGAACCCTAACCCTAATGGGCGATAGGGTCTTGGTCATTAGGGCTAGTTGTGTTTCCCGACACACCCTTGTTCCTTGGTTGCACGGTATGAGCTACATGATATCACCCCTGGTTCCTTGGTTGCACGATACACAACTTCTGGACCAGTTGCACGATACACATCATCTCTGTTTGCCCGATATCCCTTGTGCATGGATGCACCCCATGGTTGGCCGATATGTGTGGCTAAGGGCCCTAGCCGATAGGCTTTGGTGAGGGATATAATCCTGCCCAATACCCCTTTTTGGGTGAGGCCGCTGCCCACCACACTATAGTGAGGGTAGGAGTTATCTTTGGTAAGGGTTGCACCTAGCTCGGAAACCGTAGTTTTGGTGAGTCGTTATCTTGTAACCGCACCTCTGTTGATGATGCATTAAGAATGATAGGTTGTGACCGGTGATATGTTTGATACCTAAAGTTGGTTCTAAGTAAGATGATAAGATACATGTTTATGTTTATAAGATAAAGGCATAGTGGGTGCTCATGGTCTGATAACAATAATATAATTTGTCTACAGATACAACTTTGTGTTTCATGTAGCTATGATCACAGATGTTGTTCCAATCATGTACCATCAACCCTAATAGCATAAATCATAAAGAGCTATGTTTGGAGATTCAGTTATCTCTCTTGATATGCATACTAACCATGTAGGTGAATCAAGTGAATTCATAGACAGGTAAGAGCTATGAGGTGTATGTGTTCTGTATAACACTCATTAATGATGATCCTTTATTGATGGGATAACATGTATCAACCGTATGATGTGAAAAGGTATGTGGACCTGATAAAGGCTTGAGTGCCTAGTTAAGGTGTTATCCTGTGATGTTGAGATAAGGGATTGTTATCCCATGGTGATGATGCCTTGAGTGGCAGTGGCATTCTGTGTTGAGGGATTGAGATCCCATGATATTGTGATAATGAAAATAATAATGTAACTCAATGTTGTTTATGTTTTACAACTTGGTTGCCTCAACAATCCACTTAAAATATACTAATTAATTATAGTGGAACATATCATTTAGTTTGCCCTGGCCATAGATCCATCATCGTCAATAATTGGTGATGGTAAAATAGGTTTATCCTGCAGGATTACCTGGAGCGCATATTGTTGAATATGCAGGGTTTCTCCTAGCCAAAAGTAGGAGGATTCGAGTACAACTGCGGTTGTGTATAGAGCATCGTGAATAGGCCCATGGCTCAGTGATTATAGAGCATGGTGAACAGGCTCATGGCTCAATTATTATAGAGCATGGTGAATAGGCCCATGGCTCAGTATTATAGAAGGGTAGCCTGCGGAGCTGATCCTATGGATGAGGCCACTCAAGTAAGAGAATGCGGTCCTACTTTGGTTTTCGAGCACTAACCACGAAGAGGTGAGGTCATGTTGTCCGACTCTCCCAATGACCTTGTATGGCACCAGTTTTTCAGCTTCGCAGCCAAAGATTGGATTTGAGTGGGACGACTCACTTCCTCAGGGCATAATAAATCATAATCCAGCCGTATAGTATATATTGCGTAAGGCAAAACACAGAACGTTGATTGAGGTCTTGCTTGTATAGTTGATCAAGTTATACCTTGTAGTTATTTGTACGTTCCTTATGTTTTGTGATAAGTTCTTATAAAGCTTATCTTGTCAATCATGTTCCATAAAGAAATATCTAGTTATATGCCTCCTAGATACCTAGCAAAATTGTTAATAAAATAAGTTCTGCTCAGGATGTTGCTCCTATGATCTATTGATATCAGTTATTTGCTTTACATGTTTTTTCTAAAGTTTTATAATTTCGGCGGGGAGTTATGTTTCTCACTGGGACTGTGTGTCTCACCCCGTTGGTTTATAACCTTTTTAGGTGATCGTGCTAGACGTGGTGGTGGTCGTGAGGTTGCGGCCGAGTAGCAAGAAGAGAAGTAGGAGGTAATAGATGGATATGCTGCTATTTTGGTTGTTTTGTAGCAGAGTCCTAGAGTCATCCCTATATTCTCAGGTCCTCGGAGGTGTTTTGACGATGTTTTACGATGTTTAGCTGATGTAGCTTTGTATATCTTGTTGCTGGCCTGATGTGGCCTGTTATGTATGTATAAACAGGTGATTAACTTTGGTGCTGACACGACAGCTGGTTCCTTTAGGTTGTGGACAAATATCAAGGCTTGTAAATATTTATATAACATCTTTTCTTACAGGATGAGGATCTAAATATAATGGTTTCTTTGTTATCTACTTTCTGCAATCGGTTTTAATTAACCCGTATTTTCAGTAATATGTAGTTTATGGTGTTTCTGCATATTTTCGCGTGACATCTCGTTGTCTGTGTGATAGCGGGATGTCACAAGATTTTTGAAAAAATATTACATCATAAAAAACTACTTGATGTGTATTCTAGCCTGACCCTATATATATATATATATATGTATGTATATATGTATATATATGTATTTATATATATATGTATATATATATATGTATATATATGTATATATATATATATATATATATATATATATATAGTCAGGCTAGAATACACTCGAGTGTACAGATTACGCCGTACACCTCAATGGTGTTTGCCTATCTAGACCTTATCTTTCCAAAATCCAATCCATTGATCTTCATGGTTACAATAATAATAGGTCACATACAAAATTTGAGCTCATTTGGATGAGTGTAAGTCACTCATCCAAGGACAACAAAATCGACGCACAAAACTAATTTGAAATGTATGATTCTTGCCTCCTTGAGATGCACGACCTATAAGTATCGAAATGAGCTAAAATTTATTATGTAGTATGTTCTTAAGATATTTAAGAAGATCAATGATTTAGAATTTTCAAAAAGTTACTGCATCTTTAAAAACGACTGAGGTGTACGGTGCCTCCAGTACACTCGAGTGTACACTAGCCTCTCTCTCTCTCTCTCTCTCTCTATATATATATATATATATATATATATATATATATATCAAGTACTGTCCATGTGGGCTGCAAGACACGACAGTCTATTTACAAGTGTGCCACTATGTTTTCAAGCACGGGTAGCCTAAATAAGATACACACGCGGTCATTGAATAAACTTATATATATATATATATATATATATATATATATATATATATATATATATAGAGAGAGAGAGAGAGAGAGAGAGGATAGTTGGAATACATTCAAGTGTGCTGAAGATGCTATATACCTTAATCATTTTCAATCATAAAGTAATTATTTTAGACATTTAAATTGTTAATCTTCTTAAATATCTTAAGAACATATTATATAAAATTTGAGTTCATTTGGACATGTGTAGGTCATGCATCTGATGGAGGCAAAAATCAAAAATTTTAAATTAATTATGTGTATTGATTTTGTTATCCTTGGAAGCATGACTTACACTCATCTAAACCGACTCAAATTTTATATGTGACCTATTATTATGATAACAATAAAAATTGATGAATCAGATTTTGTAAATATACGGTCTAGATTAAAAAAAACCAATAGAGTGTACGTATAATCAAGTGATATATGACTTAAATGATGTCTAAATGGACTTAATTAAGTAAGGCACAACATAGGATCTCAAAGAGGAGGGGGAAGCAAAATGTAGTTATTTCTGCGCGATAAGGAGCCAAAAAACCGCAAATCTGATAGAGATTCGCTCGCTGTCTCCCACTTATAATCCTTGCTACCTTTGTGGGCACTGGCTGAGGAGTGAGGAGTACCAGATGAGTAGGTAGGTGGGCGGCTTTTGTGCTCACCTATATCAATTTCACAGTCAAATGACTCACCGATATCAATCATCATTTGTGCTTGTATTCTATTAATGGTTTTGGGATTTTATTCCGCGTGTCCCATTTGAAGTGCCAAGATGCTACTTTTCAACGATGTACTTGAAAATCTTTGCCGACCGGGTTGGGTTATAAACTAGTTTAGGGCTCGTTTGGTTTGGTTCTGCTGCAAACGAACACGTGCAGTCCCAACTATGTTTTCCAACCACATGTGTGGCTGCGTCTGGTATTATGTGATTGCAACTCAACGTCGGAAATTATACTACAATTATCTTTTCAATTGTACAGGAAAATAAGTAAATGAACTGCGCTTATTTTGGATGCAGTTCCTTTGCTCAGCAGCTATCAGAGTCAGCAACCGGCTGTTTATCCTTCCTGCATGCTTTATCTTCAAGACGCACATACTTGCTCGGTAGCTCCACTTGCAGATTTTCATGCTTGCGCTATGTAAACAGAAAAGAGGACCGCCTGTATCAAGTGTTGACGTACAACCACATAAACCGCATCCAACCAAACCGACTTCTAAGCAGTTCAATTTCCTGTTTTCATTTTTGTGTTTAAAAACTCACAATATTAGTTCCAACTGCGTACAGGTAAACATGCCTTTAATTAGTTTGAGTCAATTTGGACAAATATTTTGGACGTGGACGGCTTGGCATGCACCCAATGCATTGATTTCTAGTTCAGCAGACGACAATGTGGCCAGCCGTATATATGTAACAACACTCAACCCCGAAATGTCCTAATAGCATTACTGGCGGAGCCTTGGGTAACGCCAGATACGTACCTCACCTGAATTTTATGGAAATCGAAATTATGGGCGAACTGCTCGCTAAACTAGATAAAGTGTACTGAAGATGGCGTGTTTGCTGAACTAGGCTACAATCTCTCTATCAACCAAAACATGGTACATCTTTGATTTCTAATTCAGTAGACGACAATGTGGGCATTATATTCTATACCTCCATTGCACATACTAGACGGCAATAAATGTTTTCAAGACAGTGGCATGTATGACATAGGGTAATACAACTTTTTTTTTGGGTTTCATGGAATCACTGTCCATTGTTTATGGCTTTTTCTGTTAGTTATAGTTTTGACCTGTGACTACAATGCCATTTGTTTTGCTTATTTTCTGCAAGCTAGTTAGTTTGCTCCGGTATTTTTTGTTCATTTTGTTTGGTGGACATTAATTACATCTTTAATTTCGTTCTACGTCATTTCATACTAATATCCCACTAGTTGGTTTGTTCTATTATTTAAAAAAAAAATAGTGATTCATTCATCTTGTCGCCTGAGTTTGAACTCATGACCTCACGGTCTTATTTAATCACTTTTACCACTAGGGTTCCACTTCATTGGTGGTTTGTTCTATTATTTTGATTTGTATCTTTGAACAAATATCCATTTAAAATCGGGAAAGGAGCGATTTGAGAATGAGTTGTAATGTAGAGTTGGTGATATATAATTAAATATACAATGTCTCGTGTGAGTGGTACTTGTAAAATGCTTCACTGCTAAGTGTAGAGTCATAATGAATTCATAGATCTAATCTTTGTTTCTCTAGCTATTGGTGGTGATTGTGGTTTGTTCTCCATCTCATTCATCTCTCATCCGCCCAAGAAGTCACCGTACCATGTTGGATCACATCACAAATCTATAGCTCATCGACTTATCTCGTCAACCAATTCACATATATGTATCTACTTTATTTGTATCCTCCCTTCAAAGATATATGTATGAGATATATGCATGCTCATATGCTATCTTCTTCGTCCACTTGCAAGTTGTTGTTATGTGTTATGTGTTGCATGTAGAGGAGAAGCGGAGAGGGGGTAGGAACGACATAGTTTTCAATTTTGAGAGCAATGTTGTGGTTTCTTCATAATATAAAGACGCATTAGAGGAGTCAGAACGAGAAAGACCTAGGATGGAAGTGTTCTAACTTCAATTAAATAGAAGGTTTACTTAGTAGTATTGGGTCATGTTCAAGTGTTCTGGCAGGGTGGGAGTAGTACTCTCAACCAATCACTTACTAGTTCTTCGAGGTACAATCAATCATATCCTAGTTGTTTGATTGGATGAAACTAAAGATTTTCTAATTGTGCTACACACTTAATGTCTATATTTAGCATTTAATCAATTTCTATGGAAAAAATCAACCCAATTAGTGGACCACAACCTAGCTCTAGTTGATCGCAACCTAGCTCGCTGCATTGGGCTTGATTATGAAGATTGGATGTCCATGTTCTCCAGAGGGAATTCATAAAAACCTATTTTGCTGAGTGATTTTTCTTTAATATTGACGTTTAGACATGTGATTAAGAGTACCATGAATATAATGTGAGAATAGACCTAAATTAAAATAATTTATCCAAATAAAATTTTATTTTAAATTTTGTATGGTGAGTTAACTTATGCAGATGTGTTTTCCATTTCTTCATGTTGAATAAGATCCAATTGTAGAGGAAAAAACACTTGAATTCTCTTATTTATACTCATAGGGACCCACCCATATCAATGTCTTCACTATAGAAAATATTACATTGCATTTTATGACTTTGGTTAGTAAAAAATAGAATGTTTGTTTGTGAATCTATAAGTTCGATAAAGATATGATTAGTTGAACCTTTAGTGAAACCATGAAATACATAAAGAGTGGGGACCCAATAGGGATACAATCAAATGGTACAATACAAGAGTCATGTAATGATAAAGCAACAGAAACAAAACTCTCACAAAGTTATATGATAATTCATATACAATTGTTCCTCACCATAAAAGGTGGTATAATAAAATAAAATGTATAAATTTAATAACATGTAGGACCTAATCCAAAGGAAAATCTAACCACTCCAAGTTATCTTTAGGTCCATGTCATGTAGGGGGTCTTCTTGAATCCTTACCTCTAATGTACATATACCTGAGTGGAGGGAACATCACCCAGAACATAGGAAACAACATAGAGGTCAGTAAAGAGACGAATATATATGCGTAATAAATATGTTGGGCATTAGATTGGGTTTAAAAGTACAAAAAGAGATGTTATCACAAGAACGAAGCTATTTGTAATTAAATAAGTTCAAAAGAATTATATCAAGAGAAATGAGGCATATTAAAAATTCATATTATAAGCATGAGAATAAAATTGTCTTGCCATAACAATTATCAACAATCTTAATATATAACAATCACTTTTGCATGTAGAGAAATATAGACTAAATATACATAAAATAGGGTCATAACACTGTAGGATTATGGCCTAAAAAGAAATAAGGGTGGAAACACACACCCTGGATGGAATACGTGCACCCTTTGCTGATCAGATTGAAGTTCACAAATTTATGGTGATCCCAATTGCTGATGAAGCATCCTAAAATGAGTTAACACGAGCCATTTTTCCATTGAATATGGATGTTGTGGGTATAATTTCTTTCCTTATAAGTCATGTGATTTTAACAACAAAAAATGAGTTTGTTGATGACATACATGAAATATTGATTGATATTTTTCATGGAGATAAGAAAAAATACTTCAACTTTGATTCAAATATTTATAAAACTAATCAATTTTAAGAAGAAGAATTTCAGAATTCTTTAAGCCCTTCTGGTCTTCCACCTAAATTATTTCTTAAAAGAAATTGTCCTCTTATATTAATTAGAAAATTGATCCTTTCTGATGTCTTTGTAATGAAATACGGTTATTTATAGAAATTTCTACAAGAATATCATTGATGTTGAAATAGTAATTGTATATAGAAAACAAAAAAGAGTATCACTTCCAAGAAAACCATTAACATCCAAGAAAGAGTCTCCATTTCATTTGTGTTTTGTGATGAAATCAACAAGTCAAAAGGATAAACATTAGAGAAAGTTTGAATACATTGCCTCAACCTTTATTCTCTCATGCTCAACTGTATATAGCAATATCAAGGGTAGATCTAGCTAACAATATTAAACTTTTGATTAGACCATGTAAGAATTACAACAATAAGATAGTTATTAAACTTTTGATTGTACCATATAAGTATTAAAACAATAAGAAATATAGTCTATACTAAAATTTTATCTACTATGGTTATAGTGCAAACATAAAGGTGAAGTTTCAGGAGATTGTCAATATTTTTTAAGTCAATAAATTTCATATTTTTCATTAAAATTTAGACTTAGTAAAAAATAGTGAAAATGTTCATAATGGACAATGAGGGTAATGCATGACAGTGGTCCTAGTAAATCTCACCAATTGATCCTTCAATATAATAATTTATAAGATTTTCTTTTAGTTGGACCTAAAAGTTATGCTATCTAATATGTTCCTTACTCAAATTTTTCCAGACATATCTTAAAGATTCAGTTACATCATGATATTGAAACAACAAGTACTTAGTCTTACTGTAAGTATCTCTGCAATACATATTTTTACACATTTGTATAATTCCTATAAACTTTTAAACGTGAATACTTTAATCTCATCAAGAAATGACAGGCTCCACTAATGAAACCATCCAGACACAAGCAGAGAAAAAAATATACAACCAAAAATGTTGAAGGTTTTAACAGTAAAAATTAAGTATGTTGTGGTCTGGATTATGTATTATGTACTTACTAAGAGAATACCTTTATGCCATGTTTGTTTTGTAGGACAAAAGAAAGGATATGAGTTTAAATCCCATTAAAATTATAATCCTACGTTTGGTTGCGTAAAAACCCATATTAGGATGGAAAATTAGCGGTAGTAGAGTCACAACTAACTAGGATTCCCAGTTCGGACCCCCAAGTAGTCGAGATATATCTCAACAGCCGCCCCACTCTGAAGAAAACCCTCTCCCAATAATTTTTTACGTACGCTCTCTTCTCTCGAACGGCCATCAGCCGTCTCCCTCATAAACGAGTTGTCGTCTCCCTTACTGATGGTGAGCTCTCTTCTTCTCCCTCGCAAACGAATGCCCTTCTCCAACCGGATGCGGTCACTACTCACACCAGTTCCCTTCAGTCTCACAAACGGCAAGCCCCTCCTCTCCCTCACTTCGTTTTGAACGATGGATATGCATGAAGTAAAACACGATTGAGAAGGAGATGGAACATTGAGCGATAGGTCAATATGGAGACATTGGAGATTTCTCTGTAAGTTTTGGCTGACGATCTTTTAATCGTAACTAAGCATGTCTTTTACCGCGGTCATCATCACTTTCCGTTATGGTTTCCCTATAGTAATGCAAAAAACGGTGCATCAGTGGAATCCATTGTTTATGAAAAAGCTCCCCCTTCGTTCGATTTTCATTCTCACTGACAGTTGCCATCTATCCATCCATCCATGCATGCATCCATCCATCCATCCATCCTTCTTTGCTGATCTTCTCGATCTCATCTTCATGTTAGGCTGACAGAGAGGCAACCCATCAGATTTACATAGAATTCATCATTAAAACCATCAAATTTCTCATTGTGATCATTATAGATAATTGAAAATCTTTGAGATGCACAACAATTAGGTACGACACCTGTTGATTTGGTTTACCATTGAGTAGCTCTCAAATCCGATTGTTCTATCTCTTGTTGCATCCAAACACAAGATGGTAAAGAAACGATTCCATCCTACACTAGTACTATCTGGTTCCTTACTTCAGAGTATCCCATTTTAATCCTTTCTGACCAACCAAATATGCCCTTAGTACTAAAAGATGATACTCTAGATAAAGTGTTATGTACTTACTGAGGGAATACCTTTTGTACAAGAAAATGTCACTTCAATACATAGGAAGATATGAATAACAATGCATCTAGATATTGTGTTATATAAATACTAATAACATAGTTTTTTAAAATAATATTCATTTTATAGTAGTCGATATATTTCCTTATCTAAAAATGTCATCTTCATATTCAATTGTATATCACGTGCTTTCTAGCTAGTTTAGTTATAATATGTAAGTTTTACTCCAACATGGAAGGCAATTATGACAACACCAAAAGTATTGTATAGGATGACAAAACTAATCTCTTGAAGTTGTACGTCCCATGGACTGGTGGTGCATAAAATTATTATTGAATATTTTTATACCCTTTTAACAATATCTAATACTTATATTGTGAAATCAAAAATATTGAATCTAATAAGTAGAAATTGATGTTGATCGTGAATAATTGATAGACATGTCAAATAGGTGGGTCGAGTTGCGTTTGAATTGACTCATTGCAATTTTTGGTTTCACTGGTACCTGTGAAGAAGTTAATTTTTAAATTGGTCAAATAAAAAAAATAAAGTATACCCCGACGGTTTAATGATTTATTCACCGCTACCAATATAGCTCATAATAAATTTGCAAAGTTCTTTTAAAACAAAAGCAATGTAACTTTCCACATTTTTTTTTAGCATGATTCTATATTTGTACATGTAACGCAAACTACGAAATTTAGTCATTTACATGTGATGTTGTTCTATATAGTGTTTGAGATTAAAAGAAAACACCCACACGTTGCATTGTAACATCAATATAAAAGTCCAATAGTTTGCCTATACACATAGATGTCCAACATAAAAAAAAATTTTATTGCACTTACTTAGATAAGTTCAAAAATAATGGTAATTGTTGTAATTTAAAGATAAAATAGAATGAAGATGAACTTATAATTTCTATCGATAAAAAGAAGCTATGAAGTACAAAAATGATGTTTATCATTGCAATTTCATGACCTAAATACAAAGAAATACATTCATAGATAGATTATATATTTAAAAACAATATACACATTTTTTTTTAAATATCTCAGATACACATTGCTATTAATTCTAAATACTACATATTCAAAAGCTCACCAAATATCATATCCCCAAAGTCTCATAAGCACATATCTAGTAAATGTAATGTTTAACTTTTGTTCAATTTAGATGGTTCACTTGTGGGTGTCTATGGATCAACCTGTGAGGCCTATTGAATAAACGAATTAGGTCGATTTGATCTAAAATTAATCATGTGAATAAAATTCTTACCAAATTCAGATTAAGTCGGTCGACATGTGAGTACCCACGGGTCTATGATTCAGTTTAACATGTCTAATAAACGCTTCAATAAATGTCTCCCGTTCTCTCTTTTTCTTTCACTTTCTCTCCCACTTATCTCTCTTTGCCAATATATGTGCAAGAGGGGTCATGGATTCAATCCGATACCATGATGATGTAACGGGAGAAAGTAGTGGTTGGTACCGAGCAGTGGTGGATCTAGAAAATCATGATAGGGGGGGCTAAGTTAGATAAGTCGCAACCATGGTTCTTGAAAAAAATTTCTTTTCTCTCCATATTGTTTGCTAGGGAAATGGTGACCAACCGCTTAATATGGATCCAGCAACCAGTACTCCCTCGTTACTTGGTCTCGACATTCTGTTTTATAATGTTTAATTATTTTCGAAGTTTTGGATCAATGACAATGTCATCTTGATTGAACTCAACATCTACACGAGCTTTCTTTTGTGTAGCTGTATTCACATCAAATGTTAAATTTTCCGCATGCCCCTCATTTTATGTTACAAGATTATAAAATTTCTTCATTTTTTTATATGCCCTGAAGTGGCATGTCAAAAGATTAAATTTTCTAAAGCTAAATAAAAGTCTCATCTAGTGTAATTAAAATGTGTCCTAAATTTAGTTTTAGTACGGAAGACATGGACAAAGAGAAAAACTGAAGGTAATGAGAGACATGATATAAGCACATATTAAATGAATACTTCTACTCATGTGTAGTAAATTTATTTGTTGACTAACTATGGTCACACACTTCGAATACAAAGATATATCACATACACATGTCAGTTCAATCTTAATACTTTATCATACAAATTATAAGAAACAAAAATTAAATTTAAAAAGTTGCATATCTCTACTGCGTTTTCCGGAAAAGAGACTTCTAATGATGTACCACGGAAGGAAGCCTTCCTAGTATAATATGATATAAGGAGATGACAAGTAGACGGCGGGCTAAGAATCAAGACAAAGAGCATAGACCCGATAAAAAGTGAATTCAAAGGCTTTACTTTTACGACTATATTAGTATTTCTACAAAGGGGTCTCTTCTGGCAGAGGAGAGTAGCGATCATGAGAACCTCATAACAGCAATTCAAAGGCTCGTGAGTAACAACTAGCAAATCTATTAGTATTACCTGATGATAAATCAGGCCGGCCGGCTGGCATAGATGTCCCAAAAAACATAGTTTGCTGCTACTTACTACTCTTTCGGAGGAAAAGATAGAGAAGAACTCATACGGCAGAGGCCCTCTCAATGACAGGCTGACGGCGGCGTTTTCTTACCGTGCTAACATAGTGTGTGCTAAATATTGAAAAGGAGTTTTGATTTTTTAGACGCGGAGACGGCGAATATTGGTATGTGGAATTGAGATCTTGCTCGGTTACACAGTATTGGCTCGGAAATCGTCACGCTGCTAGTCTCGCGAGTGGCGTGCAATGAAATACCCAGCCGAACGGGCTGCGGTAACTAATAACTCTTTTTTGTTATTTTAGTATCACAATACATGTATATAGGAAATTATGGCAGACTTGGGGGGGGGGGGGGGGCTTCAGCCCCGGCAGCACCCCCCCCCCCACAACACGCCCCTCGTACCGAGAAATGTTTGAAGATAGATCTATAATTCAGTAAGCATTCATAACAGCTCATTGGATTTGTTTGAACTGTAAACTAATCATAAGTCCTCTTCCTATACCTGTAGCTTGCAATGTGGATTTACAAAGTTATCGCCGACCACTGCAGAAAATATTATTCCGCATCGGCCAGCAATCACTTTTCCAAATACTAAATATGATTCCACCTGTCACAGTCGCTTTCGCGACATCCTTCTCTAATCGGTCTCCAATCGCTTTCAATTGCTTTCAATCAGAATATTGTATCTGCCAATGGATTGCAGAGCGATAGAATTCCACCTACTTATTAAGGTAAGCCTGCGTTGAACCTGCCCGTTTACGAATTTCTACCGCTTGCTCTTTGCACGTCATTTTGATCGCTGCTGGCAATTTAAATCGAATAGAAAGTTGTATTCGTGCAGCGTAGAAACCCGCCAGTGTCAGGCACGCCAACTTTTTAACTGACCGAGTCATCTTGATGCCTGTCCGCGTTGGCTTTCCCAGGAAATAGCAGCATAAGTCCACGGATACGGATTCACATGATGGACGAATAAAAGCTAAAAGGCTATTTTCCGATGTCCCCCATCACTCCGGACAAAAAACACAATGAAAGTGGCGGGCCCATGCCTCACCTATATATGTGTAACGGCAGTCAGAGCTTAAAAGGATCATCAGGCACTACTGTCCTCTACCTTCTTCTCTTCGGAATCAGCAAAACATCCAGGGGCGGAGTCAGGAATTTGATGTTGGGGGGGCCGATTCATATGAACAAAAAAATATCTATATAAAGAGTATAATGAATCTAAAAATATGATTACAAGAATTAATTTAAGTTGTGCTTTGCGACTCTTTAAGGCATAAAACTCATCAATTATATCATCACTCGTGAATGTTGCGGCTATTTCTTTCTCTATATACATAATCATATAATCGGCAAAAAATTCATCCTCTATCTTGCTGCGCAATCTTGTTTTCACGAGCTTCATAGCTGAAAATGCCCTTTCTGTAGTAGCAGTTGAGACCGGGAGTGTCAACACTAGTTGAATAACCTTGTAGATTTGTTTGTAAGTTTTTGCCTTTCTGCTGATAACTAATGCTCGACATAAATCAGAAATTGTTCTAAGGTTTTGCATATCAGGATCAGTTACCACTCCAAATTCATAATGTTTCAATTCAAACATCAAAGCATCTTTATCTGCCTCATTAAAATCTTGAGGGTAGTATTTATCAGCAAGACTATATATATCTCTAGCATTAAAAGATTTATAACCATCTTTCGGATCCAATGATGATGTCAGACGGAGAAGCTCCACTGCATGTTCATTAAATCTGTAATTTAGCTCTTGCAGTTGAGAGTCCATCACAGCAGTATATATATCAACTCGAAAGTGATGCTCTATTGTGATCTCATCAGACTGATGTCGAACACGTACACGACTTAGGTAACGTGAACTCAAATCTGGGATTTCCACTTTATGCTCAGTGCAAAATAATTTTACAGAATCCATAAAATTCATCCAACCATCCTCCCGCATGGCTTGAATAAGAGACTTTGTACTTGTGACTAAACTCATGGCATTTACTATGTCTTGTTCTTGACACTGCAATGCTTGGCAGAGACTATCACTTATTCCCAAGACTTCTCGCATGAGTAGTAGAATAAACACAAACTCAAATGAGATCATTGTGTTATATGCTGCATCTGCATCACCACGTTGAGAGTAAGTCGATCCTTTTTCAATGATATTACATAAGACACCACATATTGAATCAAACATATGTATTAGGCTAGAGACAGAGGAATAATGAGAACTCCATCGAGTGTCACCAGGACGTTGCAAGTTTTCTATTTGATTAAGTCCTCTTCCAGTTTTGAGATCCCCTTTTGCACTCTTCTAAGAAATTTCATTATGTTGTGAAGTGCGTAGTTCTTCTGTACGTTTGCAAGAAGCTCCAATAATGTTGACAATAGTGGTTAATTTTGTGAAAAATTGATGAACACAAATTACATCTCTAGAAGCTGCAACTAAAGCCAACTGGAGTCTATGTGCAAAGCAATGAACATAATATGCCGAAGGACATTCTTTCAATATCAAAGCTTGCAGTCCATTCCACTCGCCACGCATGTTACTTGCACCATCATATCCTTGACCACATAGACACTGTATACTCAGATCATGTTCAGATAATGCAGAAATGATCTTATTTTTTAGTGAAAGGGCACTTGTATCTTTAACATGCACTACATCAAGAAACCGTTCCTTCACAAATCCATCTTCATCGACAAATCTAACAACAATGGCTAACTGCTCCCGTCTTGATTCATCACGTGCCTCATCCACAAGAATCCAATATGGTGCTCTAGAAATTTCTTTGCGGATAGCTTTCTGAACTTTGGAAGAGATAATGTGTAATGTTTCTTTCTGGATTGTTGGAGAACAATATTTAGCATTTCCAGGAGCATTTTCTAGGACAACCTCAGCAACATCACTATTATATTGAGATAAAAGCTTAATCATCTCAATAAAATTTCCTCGATTTCTAGAACCTGAAGATTCATCGTGTCCTCTAAATGCGCAAGCTTGAAAAGCTAGCCACCGAGCAGTGTCGATTGAAGCTTTAAGACGCAACCGATTTGATAAGATTTGTTGCTCTGATTGTCGATGCATGACTTTGTCTATGTGTCCTTTTTGAATCATTAAATCTTTACACGCCTTTTCAGCTGAGTTATGAACTGAACAAGGATCGATGCCAACATGCATCAACAGTGCGCAATCAACACCCCCAACTTTCTTCCAGTTTCGGAATCCTTCAATCGTATATGTCGATGACCCAGAACGTCCAGATGGAGGTTTTCCAAATACAAAACATGGTAAGCAGTATGCAGCATCTTTCGAAGGAGAGTATTCTAACCATGTTGGAAATCTTTGAAACCAAGATGATTGAAACCGACGTGGATGTTTCTCGGACCCAGATGGTGGATAATTTTTCAAATGATGTTGGTAAGGGCCAGCAGTTATATAAGCACGCCGTATATCATCTTGTTTTGAAAGAGGATATTCCCAAATTTGGAGCCTCAAACCTGGATCACGAACTATAGAATATTCATTGCTCTCTTATTCCATTCTTTGGCGCTTATTAGGAGTAGGATTCATTTGAATCACATCTTCCGGTTCACATGAAGTATGAAGTTCCATAGGAGGAACATTAGATGTAACATTTGTGCTTGATGGATTTTCTACTTCATTTGTATTAACTGAGAAAAAGGAAGTAATTGTTTTGTTTTTGCCCATAGTCCTCGACCTAGATGAAGAGTGCAATTGGTTATCCAATGTATATAATGTACTTCTAACATTTCATGTTTCACCTATATGCAATTGATGACATAAATTAATCATTGGTAGACATGGTAATGAATTTGTTGTAGACAAACGATTGATGTTGCACAATTTGAAAGTGAATTATCAATAACACATACTATGTCGAGCTAAAGAAATATGAATAAGAATATATCACTCAAATGGATTCTTATGTTTGAACTAAGAAATATAAATCTAATAGCCAAATCCAATGTATGCAAAACTTCCGTTCATTTTTTTTTGAAAAACAGTAGACTCTTTAATATAAACTTACTTTATCAATTAAAAAGAATAAGCTACGTAGACATACTAATATCATATCGTGTTTCGTTTTTGTAGGCGATGAGATATCTAATACAGAAAAGCCACGATCTATTAGATCTTAGAAAATAATGTCTCGCAGTTTTGGTTTCTATTAATGTATCGTTTCACCGTTTCAAACTATACAATAAAATAAATATTAGATTTTAGATGCCTCGTACCTTTGATGTCTTAGAATTGGAGAAAGATAATTATGTATCCCCATCTTTCCCTTCGGATGATCTGATGATACAACACTGTTCCAATCTTTTTCTTATTCTCCAAGACTCAAGTCCTTACCGTGTCTGCGCACTGTCAATTGCCTGCCGCGTGCCGCCGCCTATTTCTCTGGGCAATCTGTGCATGTGCGGTTGTGCCGCTGTGCCTGTGCAAGATGCTAGGAGTCGGGACTCGCTGCACTCGCACCGTTCCAGAATTACAATGTGTCTTCTTCTCACCCCAGGGCTGTGTTACCCCGTGTGTAACCGAAAGAAGATGGGGGCATCTGCCGTGTCTCCAATGCCAAACAAAACACACAAAAGTGAACCGACAATGGCAAAAAAGTTGACTGGCTTTAAGTTTATTATATAAGGCAATTATCATGTTGACCGAATATGATTGGTAATATTAGTTAATTGCCGAGAAGTAGATAATCCTTATAGTACTAGTAAATAGATATTTTTGGTCAGACTTGGGGGGGCCAAGGCCCCAGCTTGCCCCCCCCTCCCTCCGCCTCTATAAAACATCATTCCTTCGCTGGCCGGCCGGCATGCCGCGCTCCAATGTCCCCTTGCTCCAGCTCGTCTCCGCTCTTGGAGCTGCCTTCTTGCTTTACTCCGTCTTCGATGAGTTGCTGTTCACATACCTCGTCGCGCAGTGGGCCGCGCCTGTCGCGTCCGTCACCTTACTTCTCCTACTCTGCTGCGTGCGTGCTGTGCAAGGGCTTCCGGACGGCTATGAAAATCCCATGAAGAAAGCTGGCCTGATGCTCGCCACGAGGGTATTTCTCACGCTTCTTGCCCTCCTATCGGCTCACCTATCGGAAGCCCGCATCCCCACCGACCCCGCCATTTGGGTTCTCATCCTGTCGCCTGGCGCAATTCTCATCCTCCTTCGCTGCCTCCAGGAGATGGAGGTGGAGGAGGAGCTTCGCGAGGATCGTGCACGTCGCTGGCTAGTAATAAGAGCCCTCATGTCCATTCTCATGGTCATATATTGTTGCCTCACTAATCCAATAGCGATTGGACCTGCCATCACCCGCTGGTATGCATTGGCTGTCATCTTCACCATCACCCTGCGGTGCCTCTACGAGCTCTTCTTCGCCCTACCACCAGAAGAGCTCAACCTTCAACCCGCCGCCACCTAGGTCTAAGTGTACTTATCGAGTACATGTTGGTGTCCTGCCCTGATCTTGTGCATATGGTGCCACCCTCTTATTGTTGGGATTAGGCCAGCCCATGTCTTAGTGGGATTTAGACTTGGGAGGGTTGGTTTGTGCTACCAATCCTAATATGAGTCAAATCTTGAATAGTAGGAATACGACTTCTTATGTACAACATGCAGTTGGACTAGGATTCGAACTAGGACTAGAATTCCTGGTTGCAATCACATGCATGGAGGCCTATAAATAGAGGCCCCTGGGAAGGCCTTTGGATTATCCACCGGTTGAGGTGTGAGTTCTCCAGTTGCTTGTTGGTGTCTTCTGTGGTAGAGGGTTCCAGAGAACAAGAACAACTGGTAGAGAAGCTCTCTTGGTTTATAAGAGAGGGCCAGCGACTTTGTCTTGAAGCAAAGTAGCAGTTGGCAGTTGCTACCCGGACTTAGGGGTAATTAAATCTGGGAGGTGTGAGTTGTAATTTTATTACATAGTGCTTATTAGCGGGATTGCCCCGTGGTTTTTCTCTCCTTATTGAGGGGAGAGTTTTCCACATTAAATCTGGTGTTTTTCTTCTTTGGGTTTTATACGCTTGTTGGTAGCGCTTCCGTGACAACTTTTCGTCACATCCGGGACTGTATCGGTACAACATCCCCAACAAGTGGTATCAGAGCCAGGTTGCAGATACAAGTCCAGATGGGGAAAGATGAAGATGCGACGATGATAAAGTTGACAAGCACAAATTGGCAGATTTGGAAACCCAAGATGGAGGATATTCTCTATTGCAAAGATCTATACGATCCGATAGAGGGACAAAAGCCAGAGACTACATCTGATGCAGATTGGAAGAAGCTAAACAGGAAAACCGTCGGAACAGTGTGGAAGTGGCTCGACATCTCCGTATTCCATCACGTCTCAGAAGAGACCAATGCCAAAGATCTGTGGGAAAAGCTCAAGAAGTTATATGAGCGGAAGACTGCCACAAATAAAGCTTTCTTGATCCGAAAGTTGGTGAACCTCAAGTACCGGGATGGTACAAACATCGCCGAGCATATGAATGAATTCCAAAGCCTTGTAAATCAGTTGGGGTCCATGAAGATGGTTCTTGATGATAAACTTCAGGCTCTACTTCGTCTAGGATCGCTACCGGACAGTTGGGAGACACTCGTAGTGACAGTCAACAATTCTGCACAGGAGGGCAAGTTGACACTTGACCAGGTGAAGAGCAGTGTACTGAATGAAGAGACTCGACGACGAGCCTCAGGCGATAGTGGATCAGAGTTGCACTTCACAGAGGGCAGAGGCGTTGATAGAGCGAGAGACCGTGGTAGATCTAAGAGCCGCGGTGAATCCCAAGACCGCGAGAAGTCTTGTGGTAGATCCAAGTCAAAGAATGGTAGAGGGTGCTTCCATTGCGACAAGCCAGGTCACTTCAAAAGAGATTGCAAGATTTGGAAAAAGAAACATGGGTCTGAAGCCAAAGACAAGCAAGATGATGACAAGAATACTACAGCGACGATCTCAGATGATAGGTGCGATGATGACGATGTGGTCTTAACAGTCCAAGAACAGTGTTTACATGCTGATGAGGATGATTCTGAGTGGGTGGTGGATACTGCAGCTTCTTATCATGCTTCACCAAGTAAGGAGTTCTTCACTTCATACAGGAGGGGAGACTTTGGGAGGGTGAACATGGGAAATTCCAGCTTCTCTAGAATTGTCGAGATTGGTGACATTTGTGTTCAGACAAGTGTTGGTTGCACGCTCACGCTGAAGGATGTTCGTCACGTTCCAGATTTGCGACTGAGTTTGATCTCTGGTTCTTTCTTTGATAGAAGAAGGTTGTCATCTTGATTTTGGTGGCGGCAAATGCAAGATCACCAAGGGGGCTTTGGTTATTGTACGTGGCAAACTGTCTCGCACATTATACAAGACCAAGCTCAAAGTACTTAGAGACGGCAGTATACATGCAGTTGAGGATAATCAGACAGATCTATGACACAAACGGTTAGGACACATGAGTGAGAAGGGCTTGAATCTTCTATCCAAGAAGAGGTTGATTCCTTGTGGCAAAGATAGTGGTCTCAGTTCATGTGATGCATGTCAGACAGGAAAGAAACGACGAGTTTCTTTCAAGACAAGGTCTGCGGTTAAGTCAAAGCTTCCACAGTTGGTTCATTCGGATGTCTGCGGTCCGTTTGAGATGGCTTCACTGGGAGGGAATAAGTATTTTGTCACATTCATTGATGATGCATCTAGGAAGGTGTGGGTCTACTTGCTGAAGACCAAGGATCAGGTTTTTCAATGTTTCCAAAAGTTCCATGCCATGGTAGAGCGGGAGACCGGTGAAAAATTAAAGTGTCTCCGAACGGACAATGGAGGAGAGTACACCTCCAGGGAGTTCCAGGCGTACTGCATGCAGCATGGCCTACGGCATGAGAGGATAGAGCCCGGCACACCACAACACAATGGTACAGCTGAAAGGATGAACCGTACTATTGTCGAGAAAGTCAGATGCATGTTGAAGACTGCAAAGTTGCCAAAGACATTTTGGGGTGAGGCAGTGAGAACTGCCTGCTATCTGATAAATCGATCTCCATCAGTTCCTTTGGGGTTTTATATACCTGAGCATGTATGGACAGGTAAGGATGCATCCTACTCACATCTCCGAGTATTTGGATGCAAGGCATATGCTCATGTTCCCAAGGAAAAGAGGCAAAAGCTGGATGATAAAGCGGTGCCATGTATCTTTCTTGGCTATGGAGATCAACAGTTTGGGTATAGGTTATGGGATCTAGTGAAAAAGACCATGACCAGACACAGAGATGTGACTTTCTGTGAGAGTCAGACAGTGACAGAGCCTGAGGTTGATGATGCAGAGGCTGCGGGATCAGGTGACAGTTCTTCAGACGATGAGTATGAGGATGATTCAGCTTCTTCACAGGTGCAGTCTTCTGATGATGAAGAAGAGCAACATAATCACCATGAGCAGCAGAGTGATAGCACATCAAGTGGTCCAGTTCCAGACGCACAGACGAGTGATTCAACTTCACAGGAAGAGACTTCTGGGCAGGGGGAGCAGGATCAGGACCAGGTAGAGTCCTCAGAGCAGCAGCTGAGGAGGTCTGACAGAGTACGTCATCCTTCATCCAGATATCCGACATCTCAGTATATCTTGCTTACTGATTAGGGGGAGCCAGAGACTTTTCAGGAGGCACAAACTCATAGAGATAGAGTACAGTGGCATCAGGCGATGGAGGAGGAGATGAATTCTTTGCAGAATAATGACACCTATGAGATTGTGGCACTTCCCAAGGGTCGGAGAGCACTAAAGAACAAGTGGGTCTATAGGATGAAGAATGACGACACTGGTAGTGATATTAGATACAAATCCAGACTTGTTGTCAAGGGCTTTGGTCAAAGACCAGGAGTGGATTTTGGGGAGATATTTTCTCCGGTTGTAAAGATGAGTTCTATCAGATTGGTTCTAGGCTTGGTTGCTAGTCTAGATCTGGAGCTTGAGCAGATGGATGTGAAGACAGCTTTCCTTCACGGTGACCTTATAGAGGAGATCTACATGGAGCAGCCAGAAGGTTTTAAAGTCAAGGGGAAAGACCACTTAGTCTGCAAATTAAAGAAGAGTTTGTACAGGTTGAAACAGGCTCCTAGACAGTGGTACAAGAAGTTTGATTCTTTCATGCAGAGTCACGAGTACCAGAAGACAAGTGCAGATCCATGTGTCTACATCAGGAGGTTTCCCAATGACAGGTTCATTATTCTACTACTCTATGTGGATGACATGTTGATAGTGGGTCAGGATCTCAGTTTGATCAGAAAATTGAAGACAGAGCTTTCCAAAGCCTTTGAGATGAAGGATTTGGGACAATCACGACAGATTTTGAGGATGCAGATCACACGTGACAGGACACAACGCAAGTTGTGGTTGTCACAACAGAGTTATGTTGAACGGGTACTTGAGCGGTTTAACATGGGCAAAGCCAAAGTCGTGGGGACTCCACTTTCAGGTCACTTCAAGCTGAGTAAGAAGTCATGCCCATCTACTGTTGAGGAAAAGGAGGAGATGGCAAGGATTCCCTATTCTTCTGCTGTAGGGAGTTTGATGTACACAATGGTGTGTACCCGTCCTGATATTTCTCATGCAGTTGGCGTTGTGAGCAGGTTTCTCTCAAATCCTGGAAAAGATCACTGGGAGGCGGTCAAGTGGATCTTCAAATACTTACGAGGCACGAGCAACACGTGTTTGATGTTTGGTGGTTCGGAACCAGTTCTAAAGGGCTTCGTTGATGCTGACATGGCAGGTGATATAGATCACAGGAAATCTAATTCTGGGTATATCTTCACTTTTGCAGGGGGAGCCATATCTTGGGTAGTCCAAGTTGCAGAAGTGTGTTGCACTTTCAACTACAGAGGCAGAATACATTGCAGCAGCGGAAGTAGGAAAAGAAATTCTCTGGGTGGTGAGATTTCTAAGGGAGCTGGGGATGATTCAGATTGACCAGACTATTTTCTGTGATAGTCAGAGTGCCATTGACTTGAGCAAGAGCACAATGCATCATGCACGCACAAAGCACATTGATGTGAGATATCACTGGCTTCGTGATGTTATAGAGAAGAAGTTGTTGACTCTGAAAAAGATCCATACTGAGAAGAATGCTTCTGATATGATGACCAAGGTGGTGACACGAGACAAGCTAGAGCTTTGTAAGAAGCTCTACGGTGTACATTCCCAATGATGATCGCTGAAGACCACATCTCCCTCATGGGCTGGAGGGGGAGATTATTGGAATTAGGAATATAATCCAGCCCATGTCTTAGTGGGATTTAGACTTGGGAGGGTTGGTTTGTGCTACCAATCCTAATAGGAGTCAAATCTTGAATAGTAGGAATATGACATCCTATGTGCAACATGCAGTTGGACTAGGATTCGAACTAGGACTAGAATTCCTGGTTGCAATCACATGCATGGAGGCCTATAAATAGAGGCCCCTGGGGAGGCCTTTGGATTATCCACCGGTTGAGGTGTGAGTTCTCCAGTTGCTTGTTGGTGCCTTCTGTGGTAGAGGGTGTCAGAGAACAAGAACAACTGGTAGAGAAGCTCTCTTGGTTTATAAGAGAGGGCCAGCGACTTTGCCTTGAAGCAAAGTAGTGGTTGGCGGTTGCTACCCGGATTTAGGGGTAATTAAATCTGGGAGGTGTTAGTTGTAATTTTATTACATAGTGCTTATTAGCGGGATTGCCCCGTGGTTTTTCTCTCCTTATTGAGGGGAGAGTTTTCCATGTTAAATCTGGTGTTTTTCTTCTTTGGGTTTTATACGCTTGTTGGTAGCGCTTCCGTGACAAATTTTCATCACATCCGGGACTGTATCGGTACAACATCCCTAACACTTATTTCAGTATATCTATTTTGCCTCCTGGCATAAGTAACTAGTAAGCTGAGTGGGAGTAGACTGATTCATCCTTTTATATGGTGGCTGAATAGTAAGGAAATGAAAACTCCAGTTTAATATTATATTTTGTTCCATAAGATTTAATTATAACCGAGTTTTCTCAGTATGAATGTTGCATGAATGATTGGAAAAACTCAAGAGTATACACGGCAGACAACTGTTGTTGTTTTGTTCCAATTTATGAAGCTTCAGTCATATTTGTGTCTAACTGAACTTAAGGGCTTCCTTTTGTGTTTAGCCATACCATTTTAATTGAAATTGGAGAAAGCACATAATGTGAAATTGGGGTTGTATGCATAGTTTCTCTCCTTTGTTTGTAGGAAAAAATGTTTTGTATTGGTTTGTGCTTTTTGAGTTAGGTTATGTTACTGTGGATTCTGTTTCCGGGAGCCTCGGCACCTAGAATTTATGTGCCATATCTGACCTTGCTGGCTTCTTCATCAGTAATTGTCCACCCTTTATAATTAATTTGGTACTGATTGTAATCTGATACCTGATCGGTTTGTTTCTGCGATTTAATCAAAAAGGAACCAGAAAATAAACTGGCTACATTTAGTGAAAAACATGCGCAAGGAAATAGAAAAGCAAGCTTAAATTTGTGAAATTGGACTTTTAACGAATAAAAAAATGCAGTGATTGGTGATAGTAAATGTGTTAAAGAGTTTAAAAGGTAGGTGGGTATTGATTCATGTACTTCTCATTTGCTTCAATCCCAGCATATTCAAATTTGGATGAGTGTTGCAGCTTGGCCTGCTATTATACCCAACCTTCTTGTAATTAAAACTAGATGTCTGCTATAGGTATACAGATTCTTTGGTATCATTTAGTTAAAAGATAAATATGATTTTGTGATTACAAAAACAAAACAAAAGAGATTGAGATTCTAATTGATAAAAAAATTTAAAGACTATAACAATAAAATTTGTTTCTTGTCCAGGTTTAGAATAATTAAAAATGTTGCACGACACTGGAAATCAGAAGTTTTGGTGTGCTTCTCAAATGCTGTATATCAAACACATGGGTGTCCTTGTGGGTGCTTTGTATGTTCTTTACTTTCCTTCATATTTGCAATAGTTGATATCTTCGTTGCTAGCTGAAGTATTTAATATCTTCATCCACATGGTTCTATTGCAGCCATACTTTGAGTTTGGCATTGGTGCCAATCTTCAGAGGAAAACGGAAATATAAAAGATTTTAATTTGCACAGACAAATCATTTAAAGAAAAAATCTTAAGATTATATATGATCACCAAAAAGCCTAAAAGAGTAAAAGAAGTTCACATTGTGATGGTGAATTATCTTTTTGAAGGAATGCCAATACATAGGAGACTGGACTTGCTAGGGATCTTGGGGGAAAATCAATGTTCTTTTTTATATATAACTTGAATCGAATAATATCCTAACTCCCATTTGGTTGGGTTGAAAATAAAACCCAACAGTTGCAAATACGTAGCATTTTGCATTTCTTCTTTTTGGTTTCCCTTAAGATTAAACCCTGATCGGGAAAACTAACCACACATCATTTGCTAATCATTTTAGAAGAATTTGGAAAAGGAACTACGATTTGGCATGGTTCCATTTCCTCCGTGTTGTAGCATCACTATTAGAAAGAAAATAGACGGTTACAAGATGTATTTGATAGGAGAAACCATGCTCCTCTATATAGGAGACAGTGGCAAGCGTACAAACTCAGAGCCAACCCTAATGGCCCAAGACACACTTGGGAGCATATACAAATAGATCCAACAACTAATTAACTAAATAATAAGACTCTCTAACAATCTCCCTCAAACTGAAGTTTGGGAGAATCCCAAGTCAGCTTGCAAACAGAGAAAAAAAAAGGTTAAAGAAGTATAATAAAAAACAAATTCGAATAGTTTAAGGATATTTCTCCCCTCAAGATTACAATCAAGCAGTCACATACTCAAAAACTCAAACAATCACATTTACTTTGTGAACTATACCAATCTGGCTAGAGAGAAAAAAGTTGATTGTACATTCACAAATGGCCAACATGTACCTCACTTTTCTCCACTGCTGACTTACTTAACCACTGTAAACAAGCATGTATACATTTTTTTACCAATTGTTATAGTTAAGAATTAAGGTGGGAAAGTGATGATGCTATATAAAACTGAAGGTGCAAGATTTTAATGTGGAAGCTTGTCCTCAATATGGGAAGACAAAATCCGCGAGGTCATACCGACCAACAAACACTATGTCTAAGATTTTAATACATACTGCCTGTATTTAACTAATCTTAAAACTAAATAGCTTCTCTACTCGAGAATAAAGATAAGAAAGAAGTGAATCACACCTGACTAGTATAGAACCTTATTCTTATCTATTTCTTCTCATGATACCACTATCATTGGCTGGGACTAGACATGTGCATGTCTCCTTGTTGTCACTGTGACTGCTAACCCGAATGCATATGTTCGTGATTAGGTCGCCTAACTTGTTTCCGCCTGTGGTACTTGTTCTAGTTGGCTCCGCCAACTAGAAGTCCAATGTGCCACCACCAATCGAAAACTCTCGTTGCCTGAGACAGAAAATGCACGTCCTCGATTGGTCAGATAGACTGTTGTCATTGTCGATGCACCAACAATGTACCACTTACCGCTGACCACTACTTTGTCTCAAGGAAAAGTCTTTGGCCACTAGTACAATATTGGTCTCTCAGGTCGATTTTTTGAAGCCTGCAGCGTTACTTTTTAGGCGACGCCTAGGTGGGCGTCGCTACAGTACTTGCGACGCTATAGAGGTAGAAAAACCGACCCTAGAGAGGTAAAAAAAAGACCCTAGAGGGAACAAAAACCGACCCAAGAAAAGTACAAAAACCGACCCAAGAGAGGTAAAAAACCGACCCAAAAGAGCAACAAAAACTGACCCTAGAAGTCTTCAAACAGCTGTAAAAATACCTACTGGGTCGGTTTTTCTGAATAACCGACCCAACATGTATCTATTGGGTCGGTTTTTCTCCATAAGCGACCCTAAAAGTCTTCAAATAGCTGTAAAAATACCTACTGGGTCGGCTTTTCTAAATAACCGACCCAAGAAGTGTCTATTGGGTCGGTTTTTCTGTATAAGCGACCCTAGAAGTCTTCAAATAGCTGTACATGAACCTACTGGGTCGGTTTTTTGTATAACCGACCCAAGAAGTGTCTATTGGGTCGGTTTTTCTGTATAAGTGACCCTAGAAGTCTTCAAATTGCTGTAGAGCTTTGGGATAGAACCTACTGGGTCGGTTTTTTTAATAGCCGACCCAAGAAGTCTACATGGACGGTTTTTTTAAATGACCGACCCGAGAAGTTACATTTTTTAAAAGAAAAATTCTGCAGAAACAGAAATCTTCAGTACAGCAACCTGGAAAACAGAATTGCTTTATGCAATTCAAAACCTGCAATAGAAATAGACTTGCAAATGCAATGATGCAAGACAAAAATGCATTCCAAAGCCATTTGCAAACTTTTATGTCCAATCCTTTTTGAATTGATGTTTCATAACAACAATTATTCACATATATTGAGTTGAGTCTTCATACACAACACTTACTAACATTCTTGCAAGTCTAAGATAGATTCATTCAAATGAGACATATAGCACATACTAACATTCATACACATAGCACATACTAACAACAATGATAGATTGCAAGTTTAAAAGTGATATTAATGTCATACTACAAAAAGTAAATTTTGATAGAGTTTCAAATCTACATACACAAATGAAGTTATGAATTTCAATCCAATGCTATAGTGACTTCATTAAGAAAAACATCTGACCATTCTTCTCGGAATTCATTTAACCCATCAAGTGTGTAAGGATGAGCTGTAAAGATCTACAAAAAAAAGCACATGCTCATATATATTTTATAAAATGATGCAAATTTCACTTGTAAATTTATTATGTTATTCTTTATTAATTACCTTATCTATACTCTGCATGTCTAGTGATGCTTCTTTCAAAATAGTTTGCATATACTTCATTACGTAGTAGCCACAAGCCCAGTCATTATTTTGTATATGACACTACAAATAAAGAATTATAACTTAATATTAGTAAACTGCTACAAACAGAGTTGTACAAATAAAGAAATAAGACTATAAGAGAGTTAACATATAAAATTTGACATTAATACATTACTGTAAGAGTTGTACATATACGACTAACCAGTCAAAGTAGTTACCTTGACATTTTTCAAAGTCAGTGTTTTTAATTTTGTGGGTATTATTCCTCCACCTTCACGATAAGCCTTTATACCCCTATCAATCAATTTGATTATGATAGTTGTCAAAATAGAAATTCTAAGTATAAATATCATGTTGAAGCATAACAATTGATGTTATAGAAACTAAATTTATGCTTACTCCAAAGTTGGCAATCTCAGTTTGTGACCCCTTGTTGTTTTTCCCATTGGGTCAAGATAATAGAAAGTCATGAATTTTGGGACAACCACCACTAGTTCCCAATGTCTAGATCTGAGTAAATATATATTGAAAACAAAAATTATAATTATAATTTAGTCAATATTAGAATTCTATTGAATTATAATACTTACTGGAAGTTAAAAGGAATTAGAATATTTTCCACATGACCCAGCCGGCCGCAGCACATGCAGATGTGGGGGCATGTTTTCATATTCTAGGAAAAGTTGTTCACCTTTGAGGATGAAACCTGGGAGCAGGGGGCGCGATGTGTCAACTTCAACAACCATCCTCACAAACTTCCCCCTGTGTCCCTGAATGGTGTTATCGTCTATTCTGATTGTCCTGCCAATGGCATTGTCGATGCTCTCTAGCAACTTGTTCTGGTAAAGATGAATCAGTAGGTCAGGAATCCTTGCCCACACCACAAGTTTCCTTGGGATCTCATTTGATGGACGGAACTCTGAATACCATTACTGGATTGATAGGTAGTTGCCAAAGATTGTATATGGTCCTCCATTCATGACCTTGATGAACTCAGATTCACTAGCGAGTTGGACAATGTAATAACCATATTCGATATCGATGACTTTGTAGTGTTCAAATAGTCCCCATAGGATTTGAATCCAATTTACCAGGGTGCGGTACCCTATGTTCAGGCCCAAGGCTTTGACAATCACTACATTCTTCCATGTCACTAGTAGCGGAGGGAGGACGTCTGGCTTGACGGTGAAGGAAGGTAGTATGCCCACACTTTCAATCGTAATATCTTCAGACTTTAGGGTGTCAGGGGACACTGGATTCGGCAGGTATGGCCCGAGTCCTTTACTCTCCGCTTCCTTGAAGGATGGTCTAGGGGACGACAGGCGTTGCATCTCCACATCTGTGTCTTGCTGGCTAGCTTCTGTGTCGGCATTTGGGGGCGCAACTCCCCCATTTGACGTGATTGTGTCGTCATCCGAAGGGCGAATGAGCCTTCCTTTCCCCCACCCACCATTTCCTCCTCGTCCTCCTCTACCACCACCTCTCCCCTAGGGACGGTGTCATTGCCCAGATATAAACATGCTTTTAGGCAAGAACTTTCAAAGTTGGGAAAAATTGGCCAAAATGGTGCCAATTTGCAATCAATCACATCTAAACCTACATTTAGGGTAACTAAAGCATAAAGCAACAAATCTTAGTTAAAACACACAAAAATTACTAAAATCTACATGGAAATGCAATGTATGACATGGAAGAGCAAAAAGAGATTTTTTTGAAAAATTATAGAAAAATGCATGAAGTGAACTACATGTACGCATGAATGCTAACAAGAAGAAATCTACACTAAAAAGAGTAAAACCAAACAATCCAAAATTAGGTGGAACAAGTATAAAAAATTGAGAGACAGAGTTGGGGTGGTGCATACCACCTTACCACCCCAAACTTTTGAATCATGATGTTCTCAGCATGAAACTAAAGCTTAGGGCTAGTAGGGAGAAGATCAAGGATGGTGTTGCAGATCAAAAGGCAAGTTTCCCTATTGTGGTTGGTCTAGCTGCTCTAGATGGTACTAATGAGGAGGTGGAGGACCTGGACAAGCTGGAGGGAATTGGTAGTAGTGGCCCCAATATGTGTCCTGAGGGGGAGGGTAGGTCTCTTGATATAAAAAAACACCACCCCAGAGGTCTTCACCCCATTAAGGGTTTTTTTGTTCCTGATGTTGGTTGTTTACACTAACGAGTTTCAATCCAATTAAAGGATAGTTTACTCAACTTAACCAAACTCCACAAGTATACGAAGGTAGTATAGTCAAGGTCAAACACAAGGAGCTTAGCTAACTTAATTGAGCGCAACAGTACTAAAGTTCAACAATCTAGACCGATATTAATGAGTAGAGAAGAATTGTTCTAAAAACATAAAATTTAGATTTTAACTACAGGAATTTCAAATTCTAATTAGCAAGAAAGAACCACAAAAGAAGTTCGATTTCAGAAAGATAGGAATCTTAGACATTAGGATTTCATTCACATATCATAGCAATCAAGGAAACAAAATAATTTAAACATACAGAAGATCATGTTTCAAGGGAAAGTTGTGTTACATTTCACCTCCCAGTGCAAATGTAATGATCATAACTCAAATCAACACTCTCGTGTATGAAATTCGTTTTTGATCACAAACAGTCCCTCAACTCATCCCTCTCTACTCTCGTAGAAGAGGAAGAGTTGCCAAGAAGAGCACCTCCATACATTCCTACTTGTCTTCTCAAATCAAGCAAGAAGGCATAAATTATGCACATAAAGTGGCCAACAATACATGCAAGAAAAAGGATAAACCGGCACTTTCATGGTAATGAAACAAGAAACAAATGCATTTAGTACGAAATTACTTGTTCCATACATGCTATGACATGGGAGCTACTCTCCCATGCCCAAGAAAAAGGTGTCTACTCGTCCATAACAATGTACAGCAAATTTGCTACAAAATTTTCAGTTCTAAACATGGTTTAGGAAGGAAAAGTCAAAGAGAATTGAAGATGTAACCACAAGAAGCAAGAATTCCGGCTTTAGGACGAAATTCCCCTCCTTTAGCTGCTCCAAGTCGAACTAGCTCCTCTCCCAAGAAGCTGCTCGGAGTTGGGGAAGCTTGGCTGCACCTTGAAGAAGACAATGGAGAAGTGGAGAAGAAGAAATGGTCTCTTTATGCAAGAAACCACCTTAGATTCCTCCAAATTCGCCTTCCTCTGCTCTCCTCTGGCTCTGGGACAAGAGAAACTCTTCAAATGACCGAACGTAACTGTCCCTTGGCTTCCCTCTTTGTTTTAAAATCGTATTCTGAATTTTTAAATTTCTGAAACTGCCAAGTGCACGCCGTGCACCTGCAGTGCAGTTTGCATCGGGCTGATTCATGCACGGCGTGCGCTGAGGGATTGCACGGCGTGCGACTTTCCAGAACTTTTCTTTGGTAGTTTGCACTCCAGGTGCACGCCGTACATCGATGTGCACGTCGTGCATTCTCTTGGATGAACAAACTAATTTTTCTCTAGAAAGTTGCACGCCGTGCATTTTCATTTGCACGCCGTGCACTTTGTTGTTTCAGCAAACCAGACTTTTTCAGGAATGGTGCACGTCGTGCATTTGAGTTGCACGTCGTGCATTCTTCTATTTCAGTAGAAATAACATCCGAATTCAGTTCTTTTTGTGGCAAATCTGCAATACAAGTTATGGGATAAGTAGAATGACAAAAAGATGGAAAAACTAATATGAAAGAGACTGAATTATATCAGAAAGAACCAAATTTGTGTGTGATAACAAGTGAAAAGATGTTATATAATTCACACAACAAATCCCCCTAAGCTTAAACCATTGCTTGTCCTCAAGCAAGAAGAGCATAGAAATATAAATGAAGAATTGTCAAGATCATGAATAGATCAAATGAAAGGAAAGATGTGTATAAAACCAAACCAACCATGATCAACATGTTTATGCTCATAGCCATCAATTCAACTCAAACACCCAAGAAAGAGATTTTTAGTTCAGCAGGGGTGGCCTCAACTTAGTCAATCAATCAATTAAACAACACTAGGTAGAATATGGATGACCAAGCCAAACAATTAGTGGATGTGCAACTCAAACTCTCAACTATTAAGGATACAAAAGATGAAATCTTAGTTAAAAATTATCAATTTTTGTTGTACTCTCCTTCTTTTCCCAAAAATGATATGACAATGGATTATGGGTTCCGACACTCGGCTACTAATGTAGGCTTATGCACACGTGGAATGTCGGTTGGGGTATTTTACCCTCTTTTAAAACATACCACCTAACCATCGTGGCCAGATCGGACTTACACTAGGCTAGCATGATATGTGGGCAGTTTAGCCATCTTTAATGGGGTATAAGAGTTTTTTAAATTTTTCCAAAACATAGGAGAGTCAACTGAATCGCAACATTAGCTAGATTTCATTCATTTGTTTTGAAAATTTTTCATTGAAAGAGTGGTTGCAAGTGCACTAAGAGCTTGGCAAGGTCATCCCTTATTCTAAATTATGTTGTAGAGTTGATTTACTCACAAAAATTGAAACCATTACACATTTTAAGCAATCAAGGATGTGAAAGATGAATGTTCAGGCTAGAAGCATAAACCAGAGTTAAGCACATGTTGATGGTCAAAAGGTGTCATTTGATTAATGCATGTCTTTTACAATTTCTTCAAATGATATTTCTCATCAAAAGAGGACAAACAGTTATGCATAGGAGTTCTATCCACATATAAAAAATAAATCTCATCTCATACTAGACTTGCCATCTGAAAATAAAAACTGAAAACAACAACTAAAAAGTGAAAACGACACAAAAGCAAATGACAAGAAGCAAATAACATAAAAAGCAAAAACTAAAAGAAACTAGGATACCAATACCATCCGGTTGCTCCCCCCTAAGCTTGAAATCAGCAGTGTCCTCACTACTTTAATCGAACTTATGGAGTTTACAACCGGATACCTGTCATGAATAGATCAGAAAAATGATCCGCCGCCTCCCTGCTCAGGGAAGAACTGACTAATGATGTCGGGGATGTCCATCGGCATGGCGGATGATTCTGGCTACTACTGCTGGTGGTCCTGGGGCTGCTGGTACTAGGGGAACTCGTGATGTGGAGCTTCTGGAACTGTGGTCTCCTGGCGGGGGGGGGGTGACTGGAAAGACTGCGGTGCAGGGTAGTGGCCTTACGATATGTGCCACACATCCATCCGATTGACCATGTCATACATAGTCGAGTACTGTGCACTCAAATGGTCAAACCTGGTGTCGTACTGCGCACCCATCTGGTCTAGGCGGGTGTCCATATAATCGAATCTCCGCTGCACGTAGCCGTAAAGGTGTTGAACGTCTGGCATTGTCCAGTTGTACTCTGTCTGAGTACCAGTGGATGGTGGTAGAGGGGTAGGGGCTCCTGGAGTAGGCCCTGGTGTAGAGCTGCTGGCACCCCGGGTGGGTGTCTCCTCGTCAGTCTCTGGCTGTAGCTCTACCTTCCAGGTTGCCTTGTTCTTGATATCATTCCGACCTGCATCGGGGATTGTGATGAACTGCTTCTTTGTGATAAAAACCTTGAACTTTGATGTACTGTTGCCATGTCTGGAGATCAGACCACAAGAGATTAGATAGTTGATATCAAAAAGGTTTTTCCCTGGTACAGGTTCTAGGGAACCCATATCTAAACCCAGCTGCATAGCAAGGATGCTTATTACCCCGCCACACATGACGCCACTTGCCTCCCTTTTCTTTTGCTTTTTCATGTCAAGAAGCTTGTTGACAATGTAGTATCCAGAACTTATTTGCTCATTTTGCACCGGGCACCATAAGAAGAAAAGATCAGCCTTTCCCACTACACCTTGAGTTTCATTCTTTGCAAAAGGTCTTGTGCTAAGAAGACGATGAATAACTCGGAAAATTGGATTGTGGATTCTAGAAGCCCGAGCATTCCTTGCTCTATGCACTATATCAAAAGTGATATCAGACCAGAACAGATCGCTATTGAAAAATGTAGGATAATCAGTGTAACCGCCATAGTTGCATTTAAGCAAAGCGCAAAACCGTTCAAGATTCATAGAAAACGGTTTGTCCAAAAGGTGAAAATTGATATTTTTATAAGGAATGCTGCGGTGGTTTGGGTCATTCTCAGCCTTGAAGGTACTGAGAAACTCATAGACAAGGTGGGGATAGGTCTTAGCAACTCGGGTGCAGAGGTAGTGTAAACCCAAAAATGTTAAGTGATTGACTACCTCATTTTTGAAACCCAACTTGGGAAGGGCTTCATCGCACATGTACCGGGAGGGAAAGACACGTCGTGTGATGAGGAACTGGTAGTCGACGTCCTCCTCGGGCTTGACCCTGAACTGAGTTGAGGGTATAAACATCACAGGTGCTAGTGCGGAAGATCATGCGTCAGTTGAGGGAGGTGCAGCAGCTGAGTGGTATGTTCCATGGCGTCGGCCAGACTTTTGCTTGATCGATGCCATTCAGTCTATAAGGTGCACGATGTTTCTTGATGATGCATGGCATGCAGATGTAATGTTTGTCTTCTTCAGATAGACAAATGCACGGTGTGCAAAATGAGTGCATGGCGTGCACCTGCAGATTTGGGGCAAAAATCAAAATCTGCACAACCGGCTGCTAGGATGGCCAAGGTGTATGCTGGTGCGGTCGGCAGAGCTGCTGTTGGTTCTTTTGGCATTGCTTGGTCGACTGAGAGGGCACTGCGGTAGCTAGGGAAACATCGGCGGCTCGCACGGCTGCTGCTATGGCAGCTGTGAGGTGTTAGCTGCTTTGGGAGTTGCTGCTTGTTGCGGCGGCGGGTGGCTGGCGCTTGTTGCTGCGGAGCTCTACTAGCTTGGAGAAAGCACAGTGGAAACTCGGAAGCTACTGGCTGCGTCTGAGAAGAAGGGCGGCGGCAAGGTGGCTAGTGGCTGGGTGGAGGAGCTGCTGTTGCGGCGGGACCGGGCTAGCAGAAGATGGCGGCGACTTGTAACTGCTACTGCTTTGGAGAAGAACAACGGCAAGATGGCGGCGGCTCGAACGGAGAAAGGAGACGGAGCTATGCACGACTACAAGCTAGAGGCGGAGACAGCGCACGACTGCTAGCTAGAGGTGCACGGTTGTTGAGGAGGAAGAAGGTGCGTGCATGGCTGGCGGAACGACGTGCGTTCTCTCTGGCCCTGGTCTGCGGCAGTTGCACGGCTGTAAGGGTCGGGGTGCACAGCTCTAGGGTTGGAGTGATTAGGTCGTGCACTCCGATCCTTTTTGTCTGAACTTTACTTAATAGTGCACGACGTGCGCTTTGAATACACGACGTGCGCTTTTGTAAAGTTTAGTTTTAAACTTCTCCCTTGTGTCCAGGTGCACGGCGTGCATTTTGTATGTGCACGTCGTGCGAGTTTCCAGAAACTTTACAGATTTCCATCGCCCAGGTGCACGGCGTGCATTTGGACTATGCACGCCGTGTCTGTTTCCAGAAGATTTACAGAATTCTCGAAGACCAGGTACACGTCGTGCATCTATTAAATTCACGACGTGCACGTTTCTAGAGAGTTGCAGAACTTTTTATTTCCCAGATGCACGCTGTGCGTCTTGATAATGCACGACATGTTAGTTTCCAGAAAATTTCCAGATCTTCAAATCTCCAGCTGCACGGCGTGCATTTTCTCTGTGCACGCCGTGCAAGTTTCCAGAAACTTTTCTGCAGATCCCGCATACCAGGTGCATGGCGTACAAGGTGAAAACGCACGCCGTGTCAGTTTCCAGAACTTTTTCTGCTGTATTTTGTATTGAAGTGCACGTCGTGTCTTTAAAAGACACGTCGTGCACTCTGCGATTTCTATAGAAAATTGTAGTCAGTCAGCCGTAAACTATGACGGATTGAGTAGAAATCAAGTCTAGATTATTACATTCATCCATGACAGGCTTATTAACGAAATTAAAGAGTGTTTTTGATTCGAAAAACTTAAAAGAAATCTATCCTAATGTGGGGTCAACTCCCACGAGGTCCTCCATTTAGAGTCTGGAGTAAGACTTCTTCTAAGACTTCAGGCATCTTGGAGGGAGTAAGAAGCTCCTTTCTCTACTTCTTCTCCGTAAGAGTAGCGTTTGCAATGTTGTCCATTGACTTTGAAGGTTCCATCTTTGCCTTGGAGTTCTACAGCTCCATATGGAAAAATCTTGAGTACTAGGAATAGACCGGACCACTTGGATTTCAACTTTCCTGGAAAAAGCTTCAATCTGGAGTTGAATAACAATACTCTATCTCCTTCTTGGAAGTCTTTCCTGCGAATTCTTTTATCATGCCAAGCTTTTGTTCTTTCTTTATACAACTTTGTGTTCTCATATGCATCAAGACGAAGTTCTTCAATCTCCTACAGCTGCAATAGACGTTTTTCTCCAGCTCTCTTCATGTCGAAGTTCAAGAACTTAATTGCCCATAAAGCGTGGTGCTCCAATTCGAGCAGAAGGTGACACGATTTACCATAGATCAGCTTGAATGGAGTAGTCCCAATGATGGTTTTGTAGGTTGTGCGATATGCCCAAAGTGCGTCATCTATCTTTAATGCCCAATCTTTCCTTGAACTAGAGACAGTCTTTTCAACGATGTTCTTCAGTTTCCTATTTGAAATCTCTACTTTCCCGGATGTTTGGGGATGATAGGGTGTAGAGATTTTATGAGTCACACCATACTTAGAGAGGAGATTGTTGAATTGTTTCTCAGCAAAGTATGTACCTCCATCAGAAATAACCGCACATAGAACTCCAAACCGAGGGAATATAATCTTTTGAAAAAGCTTAATTACATATTTGGCATCTGGTGCTTGGGTTGGAATGGCTTCAACCCATTTAGAAATGTATTCACAAGCAACAAGAATATATTGATACCTGCAGGAAGATGGGAATGGTTCCATGGTCCACTCCCCACACATCGAACACCTCAACCTCTAAGATAGAGTTGAGTGGCATGTCGTCTCGGCGGGATATGCCTCCTATTCTTTGGCACCACCTATCACAAGATTTGACGAATAGATTGACATTTTTAAACAATGTGGGCAAATAGAAACCAGCTTGAAGTATTTTTGCAGTGGTCTTTTCTCCTCCAAAATGGCCTCCATAAGGAGAGGCATGGCAATCAACAATGATGTTTGGGATTTCCTCTTCAACAACACACCTCCGGATTAGTCCATCACTTCCATGCTGGAATAGCAACGGGTCATCCCAATAATAGAATTTTACATCATGAAAGAATTTCTTCTTTTGTTGATATGTCAAATCTGGAGGTAGCTGTCCAATAGCAAGAAAATTAGCAATGTCTGCAAACCATGGTGCTTGAATGGATGATAATGCGTAGAGTTTCTCAATAGGCAAATGATCCTCAACCGGCAATAGATCTCCAGCCTCCGTGGTTAATCTAGAGAGGTGATCATCAACACTATTCTCGGTACCTTTCTTGTCTTTGATTTCAAGATCAAACTCTTGCAGAAGTAGTATCCAACGAATAAGGCGTGGTTTGACATCTTTTTTATTCAGAAAATACTTAATGGCAGCATGATCAGTGTATACAATTACCTTTGATCCTACTAAGTACTGTCGGAACTTGTCGAATGCATATACAATTGCAAGCATTTCTTTCTCCGTGGTTGTATAGTTGATTTGTGCTTCATCGAGAGTTTTGCTGGCATAATAGATGGCATGGAGTTTCTTGTCTCTCCGCTGTCCCAAAATTGATCCCACTGCATAATCGCTTGCATCGCACATGAGTTCAAAGGGAGAATCCCAATCTGGAGGTTGGATAATTGGGGCTGAAATGAGAGCCTCTTTGAGCTTGGAAAAGGCTGCTTTGCAATCATTATCAAACACAAATTTTGTATCCTTTGCAAGAAGGGAACACAACGACTTTGCAATTTTTGAGAAATATTTAATGAATCTTCTGTAGAAACTTGCATGTCCTAAAAAACTGCGGATGTCTTTTACTGAAGATGGAGTAGACATTTTCTCAATTGCTTCGACCTTTGCCCTGTCCACTTCAATACCCTTGTTAGATACAACATGTCCTAGCACTACACCGGATTGTACCATAAAATGGCACTTTCCCAGTTTAGCACTAGGTTAACCTTTTTACAGCGGGCTAAGACAAGAGAAAGATTCAATAAACATTGATCAAAAGAGTCGCCATACACGCTAAAATTGTCCATAAAAATCTCCATTATATTTTCAATAAAATCAGAGAATATGGCCATCATATACCGCTGAAAAGTAGCGGGAGCGTTACAAAGACCAAACAACATACGACGATAAGCATATGTTCCATAAGTACACATGAAAGTGGTCTTCTCTTGGTCGGGAGGATAGATGGGAATCTGAAAAAATCCAGAATACCCGTCCAAGTAACAAAAATAAGAGTGCTTGGCAAGACGTTCAAGCATCAAATCAATGAAAGGCAACGAAAAATGATCTTTACGGGTTGCTTTATTCAAACGCCTGTAGTCAATACACATACGCCAGCCGGTAACCATGCATGTTTGTATTAACTCATCATTGTCTCCTTTAATGACAGTTGCACCCCCCTTTTTAGGTACCACATGAATGGAACTAACCCAGGGGCTGTCACTTATGGGATAGATGATTCCAACATCAATTAACTTGAAAATTTCTTTCTTTACCACCTCAAGCATATTTTGATTTAAACGTCTAGGTGGTTCAATAGTTGGTTTAGCATCATCTTGCATATTTATTCTATGCATACAAATTGAAGGATGAATGCCTTTTAAATCTTCTATGGAATAACCAATGACATCTTTATACAAACGCAATTCGGCAAGCAATTTATTTTCTTGATCATTGGTTAATTCATTATTTATTATGACAGGAGATGTAGAATTTGGGTCAAGAAATGCATACCTTAGCCCAGGTGGAAGGGATTTTAGTTCTACCTTTTTGCCTGTTGTACTTTCATCAACTTTATCTTCAACAAGTGGAACATCTTCATTAATAGCTGCTTCTTTAGAAATAGAAAGTGCTCCAGAAATTTCAGAATTATTGAATTCAGTTGCATCATCATCATAAAGATTAACCATAAAATCACCATCATCTTCATTATCATTCTCAATAGGATCAATAATATCAAGCAAGCATATTTCTTCAACATGTGTGGGTGCTTTCATAGCTTCATAAATAGAGAATTCCATAGCTTCTTCCCCAACACGTAGAGTGAGCTTTCCTTCCCGAACATCAACAAGACATCCGACAGTCCTCAAGAATGGCCTCCCAAAAGGAACGGGGTTGGAAGGAACTTCCACCATGTCAAGAACAATAAAATCACAAGGTATATATAATTTCCCGATTTGTACAAGTACATCTTCCACCATACCTTTAGGATATTTAATAGAATGATCAGCTAATTCAGTATCCATCCTTGTGGGCTTCAAATCCCCAAGATCTAGTTCTTTCCATAAAGTAAATGGAATGAGACTAATACTGGCACTGAGATCTACTAAACCTTTATCAAACGTGGTGTCATTAATCTTGCAAGGCAATATAAATGCTCCCAAATCATCAAGCTTTTATGGAAGATGATTTTGAATAATAGAACTCACTCGTTCAGAAAGCATTACAGTTTCTACTTTATCAACTTTTCTTCTTTTAGTCAGAATGTCTTTTAAGAATTTAGCATAAGAAGGCATCTCAGCAATAACTTCAGCAAAAGGAAGGTTTACATGCAATTTGTTGATTATGTCCATAAATTTCCTAAATTTCTGGTCTTCCTTCTTATTGGCTAATCTTTGAGGAAAGGGTGCAGTGGCTTTGAAAGAAGGTGGTATTTCAGCTTTACCTTTCTCCTTGCTGCAATTTGGGATGTTGGCCTCTTCTTCAACAGTTTGCTTCATGTTCTTCTCCTCGGGTGGAGAAGGTCTTTCAATTTCAGCTCCACTTCTTAAGATAATTGCATGAGCTTGCTACCTTGGGTTCACTTCCGGTTGGCTTGGAAGAGAACTGGATTATGGAGTCCTTTGTTGATTTAGAGCTTGTTGTGCTATATGATTTTCCAACATCTTGGTGTGAGTAGAAATACCATCCACCTTCACTGAAAGTTGAGCAATAGCATCTTTTAAAAGCTTGTCATTTCCCCGAAGTTCCTCATTCTGTTGCATTTGAGTTGATATGAATTTTTCCATCATAGCTTCTAGAGAAGAGCCTTGGGGTTGTTGTGGTTGTTGATAACCCCTATTGTTGAAACCCGGTGGATTTCCTTGACGATTTGCATGTTGTTGTTGTTGCTGTCCTTGCTGGAAATTTTGAGTGTTGCTTGCATTCCGGTAAGAGAAATTAGGATGATCTCTCCATCCCAGATTATATTGGTTGGAATAAGGATTGTATTGATTATTTCCTTGCATCCCAACTGCATTAACCTGTTCAAAATTTCCTTCCATAGAATTAGGGGCAAAACAAGAAGAAGAAGTATGTCCTGCATTACCACAAGCTTCACATGTTGCTTCAGCAGATTGAATTGGCAAAGTGGTCATCTTCTCAAATTTCTGTGTAAGCACATCTAGCTTTGCAGCAATAAGATCAACAACATCAACAATGTGTTTTCCTCCTTGCTTCCCGATTGAAGAGCTTGCTGTAGAGGTTGATTTTTCTCCTCTATCTCCTCCCCATTGGCAGTGATTTAGTGATATATCTTCAATAATATCATAAGCCTCTCTATAAGATTTGGTCATCAATGCACCGCCTGCTGCGGCATCTAGAGTCAACCGGGTATTATAAAACAGTCCATTATAGAAGGTTTGAAGCAGAAGCTAGTTTGTCAAACCATGGTGCAGGCAAAGGCGTTGAAGATCCTTGAACTGTTCCCATGTGTCATATAGGGTTTCTCCTTCACTCTGAGAGAAATTGGTGAGTTGGTTCCTCAAATGGGCTGTCTTGCTTGGCGGAAAGTACTTTGCAAGGAAAGCATTAAGGAGTTGGTCCCAACTTCTAATAGACTTCTTGGGAAGAGAAAAAATCCATGCCTTGGCTCTATCTCTTAAAGTGAAGGGAAATAACATAAGTCTAATCCCATCAGCAGACACTCCATTAATCTTGAAAGTATTCAGATATTCCAAAAATTCTGCAATATGAAAACTTGGGTCTTCATTGGTTGTACCCCCAAAATGATTTTGCTGTATCATTTGCATCATAGAAGGGGCAATTGAAAAGTTATTTGCTTCTACAACAGGCAAGTCTATGGTTCCACATATGTTTGTGGCAACCGGCATCACGAAGTCTTTTAAAGGACGATCGTCCTCCATGGTTGAAATGCTTGGTGTAGCTACTGTAGAAGATGAAGAAGACGGTGGTGGTGATGATGGCGGTGGTGACGGTGAAGTACCTCCCAATAGTGATTGTTCCACTCTTCTTGTTCTTCTCAAACTTTAAAGAGTTCACTCTATTTCAAGGTCTAACAAAGCGGATGTTTGGAGACCTCATTGTGAACGACGCATACAACCTGAAAAATAACAAGAGACATTTAGAACACACTAAGAGGTATATGGGAATATGAAAATGATGAATGATGGTATAGTCTTGAATACTAAGTAGTACTTATTACTTCAATTAAATTACCGTAGCTCCCCGACAACGGCGCCAAAAACTTGTTGGTTGTTTACACTAACGAGTTTCAATCCAATTAAAGGATAGTTTACTCAACTTAACCAAACTCTGCAAGTATACAGAGGTAGTATAGTCAAGGTCGAACACAAGGATCTTAGATAACTTAATTGAGCGCAACAATACTAAAGTTCAACAATCTAGACCGATATTAATGAGTAGAGAAGAATTGTTCTAAAAGCATAAAATTCAGATTTTAACTACAGGAATTTCAGATTCTAATTAGCAAGTAAGAACCACAAAACAAGTTCGATTTCAGAAAGTTAGGAATCTTGGACATTAGGATTTCATTCTCATATCATAGCAATCAAGGAAATAAAATAATTTAAACATGCATAAGATCATGTTTCAAGGGAAAGTTGTGTTACATTTCACCTCCCGGTGCAAATGTAACGATCATAACTCAAATCAACACTCTCGTGTATGAAATTCGTTTTTGATAACAAACAATCCCTCAACTCATCCCTCTCTACTCTCGTAGAAGAGGAAGAGTTGCCAAGAAGAGAACCTCCATACATTCCTACTTGTCTTCTCAAATCAAGCAAGAAGGCAGAAAATATGCACATAAAGTGGCCAACAATACATGCAAGAAAAAGGATAAACTGACACTTTCATTGTAATGAAACAAGAAACAAATGCATTTAGTATGAAATTACTTGTTCCATACATGCTATGACATGGGAGCTACTCTCCCATGCCCAAGAAAAAGGAATCTACTCGTCCATAACAATGTACAACAGATTTGCTACAAAATTTTCAATTCTAGACATGGTTTAGGAAGAAAAAGTCAAAGAGAATTGAAGATGTAACCACAAGAAGCAAGAATTCCGACTTTAGGATGAAATTCCCCTCCTTTAGCTACTTCAACTCAAACTAGCTCCTCTCCCAAGAAGCTGCTCGGAGTTGGGGAAGCTTGGCTTCACCTTGAAGAAGACAATGGAGAAGTGGAGAAGAAGAAATGATCTCTTTATGCAAGAAACCACCTTAGATTCCTCCAAATTCGCCTTCCTCTGCTCTCCTCTAGCTCTGGGACAAGAGAAACTCTTCAAATGACCGAACGTAACTGTCCCTTGGCTTCCCTCTTTGTTTTAAAATCGTATTCTGAATTTTCAAATTTCTGAAACTGCCAGATGCACGCCGTGCATTTTGGGTGCACGTCGTGCACCTGTAGTGCAGTTTGCATGAGGCTGATTCGTGCACGGCGTGCGCTGAGGGATTGCATGCCGTGCGACTTTCCAGAACTTTTCTTTGGTAGTTTTTGCTCCAGGTGCACGCCGTGCATCGATGTGCACGCCGTGCATTCTCTTGGCTGAACAAACCGATTTTTCTCTGGAAAGTTGCACGGCATGCATTTTCATTTGCACACTGTGCACTTTGCTTTTTCAGCGAACCAGTCTTTTTCTAGAATGGTGCACGCCGTGCATCTGAGTTGCATGCCGTGCATTCTTCTATTTCAGTAGAAATAACATCCGAATTCTGTTCTTTTTGTGGTAAATCTGCAATACAAGTTATGGGATAAGTAGAATGACAAAAAGATGGCAAAACTAATATGAAAGAGATTGAATTATATCAGAAAGAACCAAATTTGTGTGTGATAACATGTGAAAAGATGATATATAATTCACACAACACCTGAGCATGGTGGTAGTGGTACAAATGGTTGACTTGATAGTACATCTACTATAGGTCATGCCACATGTACTACTGGGTGAGTTGCATATCTTGTTGTGTCTTTTGAATACCTTCAAGTTGTGCCTGGAAAGCCTCCTACAAGTGGGATGTTGCCTCATCCCTTCTTCTCACCCTTTGGGTCTATCTTATTTGCTTTTTTCCCTCTTCTTATTTTTGTTGCGCATTTGATTCTCCCACTTCTTCATGTGCAACAATGAGATTATAGTTTTCTCGGCGGTTGTCTTGCTCCCATTGCAAAAAGTGTTCTCGTTCTAAGTCAGGGGCCCCAAGGTATAGAGGAGTGGGTGAGCATGATAGGGAAGCTCAAGATTTGTGGCAATAAGTGATGCATGGGTTTTTAGTCATTCTCACAAGCATATTTTCTTTGGTTTTATGTACTGATTTGTCATTTATATGATTAATTATGCATGAAATACTATCAATAGCTTGTCTCATCTAAATGCATCCAAATTGTGTGATTCTACTATTTGAAATAGTTTAAAAATCATTCAGAGTAATTATGTACGTTTTTTTGCTCTTTTAGGTAATACAAAAGTTCCGTAGACTTGGTACTACCGACCACACAAGTCAGTGGTGTTGAATTCACATCAGTAGCAGACTAGGAACTCACAAATAATTGATACGACTGAGACCCAAAGTTGGTAGTACCAAAATCATGTCAGAGAGGCACAAGAAGTGATTCCAAGAAACTTGGTACCACCGACTACACTTGACTCGATACTACTGAGATGGCATTAGAGAGACAAAGTAGGATCATAATAACGACTCGATACTGTCAATACAGTTCGGTAGTACTGACATTGAGGGAGTAATCATCCAACCTAGAAACTTGGTACTACCAACTTCACAGTCGATACTATCGAGTCTACCTAATCAGGAAATCCAAAGGAAACACTCTAATCTAATGGCTGGCATTATTTCACACCCTAAGTGGCTCTTATGACTAAAGGGGAGTGCAGCCAAACCTAATCACTTAGCCATTTTCTTGCATGACACCAGAGAGAGGGGAGAGGAGAGGATGACACTGAAGGCTACATTTGAGATGATCCGAGCACCTCTGGTTGGTGATTCTACAGACGAAAGACAATAGATTGCACTTATGTCGAAGGGGATCATCCAGACTGACTATTCTCCTGGGGTTACTTTAGATTTTTAATGTTTCTGACTTTTTCTCCTTCCTTGGTATGTATTTGTCTATGGAAACCATGTGGGGCAAATCCCCTTATTCCTTAGGATCTGGGAGTAGCCCAGATATAAATTGTACCTGACTTTTATGCATTAATATCACTTTTACACCTAATTTCTGGATAGAACCTATGATATTATTACATTCTATTTGTGGTAGATCACCATAAATATATTATTAGATCCTTAATCATTTCGGGAGAAGAGTTAAGAGTTGGAAGAGCATAGGTTACCCGTTTACTGTGCCCTTTGTAACGGTAGAGCATAATTAGGAGGAGAAACCCAGAGTTTATCATAATGCACCTAACTAATTAACCATTTGTTATGGAAATGGAATTGAAACTAGAATAGGTAGTGAACTGCACTGCAGAAGTGGTTAGTTTTTGCTACAAGATCTTTATCCAGAGATAGGAGTGATAGATGTTAGTGTGTAGAGGTTTATTGCTATGTTGTCCGTGGTGAAACCACCATCCTAAGGAATTTGTCTACTCTAAGTTACTTATTCTTTACTTTTGTTTCATTTCTATGTTTGCTTTTATTCAATTAAACATTTTCAACCATTTTATCGACCTAGATGATTAGATCATAGTTAGTAGTAGTCTCTAGATTCTATTTTCCAGCGTTTGACTCGGGCCTCACAAGGCCTATATTACTCGATACGTTCACTTGTATTCAACACACGATAAACACGTGTCAAGTTTCTGGCATCTTTGCCGGTGAAATTGCAACATCCAATACTACAAGTGGTATGGTCGGCCATTCTAGGCCAACCCTTTTTAATTTTTATTTCATTTCATTCAAAGATGAATTATAATATCCTTATTGTTTCCACTACTAGTATGGTGTTCTTACAGTTATTTTACTACTTCAAGGTGTTAGTGCATGGTGCATACCTGAGCCCACGATTACGGAAAACCACCTTCATCAGGTTTCGGTCAAGCAGAACTCCTTCATAGAGAATTTGAATTCAGAAGATCTATAGATAGATTCAATCAAACCTGACCACCAACACCTCTTCTTGAAAGACCTGATCCACCTGAGGAACCTGAACCAGAAAAAATGGGCGATTAAGCGGAGGTACAGACGGTATGGGAAATGATTAAGGCTTCTTCTTTTACTACCCAGAAAGGGCCAATTAAAAGACAAGCAATCAAAGTCAAAAGCTACAAGATCAATCCAGGATTGGTCTCATTAGTCAAATCACATGCCTTCCATGGCCACAGTTCTGAAGACCCTATGATGCATATCAGTAACTTTGTTGACAACTGTGGTATGATCAAGATAGACAGTGTACTGACAACTATCATTTACTTGATGTTGTTCCCGTCATCTTTGGCATATAATGCCAAATCTTGGTTTCACAACCTTGATGATGAGTGCATCGAGACATGGGATCAAATGATTGACACTTTCTTCAGGCCTTACTTTCCTCCACAAAAGCCAAATTACCTGGTAAAAAAGATCTATAATTTCAGACAGCAGACCAATGAATCATATTTTGAAGCATGGGAGAGTTTCCAAAATATGTTTTGGAAGGTCCCTTATCAAAACATTGATCTATTAGGATAGGCAACGATTTTCTACTACGATCTGCATAAGGGAGAGAGAACTACGCTTGATAGTGTAGGAGCATGTTTCTTCCTCAACAACAAATATGCCCTCTATCATGAGATTTTAGATAACATGTCCAAGAACCAGACATGGGGAGATGAGAGAGAGATCCTAACAACCCTTAAAGGTGTCAGGGAGTCCAAGGTCATCTCTTTGATGAATGATAAGATGGACTTAACTGCTAAAAAATTGTGTACTAAGGATGGATCATCTTTAGAAGGTGAAGAAGAGGAATGCAAGTTTGCACGCCAACAACAACAATATAGGAACAATTTCTACTCTTGGAGGAAGGATCCTAAGTGTTCATTATCCCAACAATTCCCAACAAAGATTCGTCGTAGGCGCAACAGCCCAAGCCACAACAGTTTAGTGGCGAAGTACAATATCAACAGGATAGGGATCCCAACAAGATTGGCCGTATTGAAGAAATGATTGGAAAGCTAGTTAGACATAATGAATTACTTTTCATTTAGACTCAAAGAGAACTCCAGAACCAAGGAGAACATATTTGTAGCATTGAAAATCAAATTTCTCAAGTAGCAACGGAAGTGGTTACATTGAAGCGACCAAGATAGCAATGATTCCTAGCTAACACTAATGTGCCTTCAGGAAATAAACACGTCAAGGAAATTCTACTCTATAGTGGCAGGAAACTATTGAATGATGCACCATCAAGTCCAGATGCAGATGACACTACAAGAGAAACAAACCAGACAATGACAGTGGGTGCAGATGAACCGAATGTTTTAGTAAACGATAAGACTGTCGAAGAGCATGTTGATGATGTTGATGGGACAATAACAAAAGCATATATCCCATGTCACCAGAGGATACCAGTGACCCCAGTGCCTTTTCCAAATAGTTTGAAGGTGAAGAAAGTTGACCAGCAGTTCAAGAAGTTCCTAGATGGTTTCAAGAAATTATCTATAAACATTCCATTCATCGATGCAATTGAGCATATATCATTGTATGACAAGTTCTTGAAGGGAGGATACTTGAAGCCGATGTGGTAGTGTCAAAGGATCATGTTAGTTCTTTCATTCTGGGAACACCTTCTCCAAAAAGACAAGATCCAGGTTGTTTCAACATTACTTGCTTCATAGGGAAGGCCATGTTTGGAGAAGCTCTTTGTGATTTAGGGGCAAGCATCAACCTCATTCCCTTGTAAAATTTCAATAAGCTAGGTCTTAAGGAGTCTAGGAAAATGAGTATGACTATCCAATTGGAAGAAAACTCTGTTGTCAAGCCATACGACATTTGTGAAGATGTTCTAGTGAATGTAGACATATTTGTTTTCCTTCCTGACTTTATGGCAATGGAAATGCAGGATGATCATGGCAATGAACTCTTTCTAGGAAGGCCATTTCAATCTGTGACTGATATGATTTTAGAGATGGGCAGAGGATGTTTGACCATGGGTATCCAGGATGACCAACTTGACATCAAGATGCATGATCACTCAAAAGTTGTGGGGGATAAAGCATAGTGCAACATGCTTTAGAAAGTAGAGGGAAAGATTTCTTTACTTCTACAGAAGCCATTCCTTGATATGGCCCACGTGATGACTAAGGTAGATAAGGGGACATTAGCAGTTGATATCATGGAAAACACCAAAGTGATCACATTAGCAAAAGCAGTGTGTTACCCAGAGGATGATGAAGAATATTATTACCTAGCCAGCATAGAAGAGGCCACTGTGGATAGGCATGTCCACAGTTACCTTTGGTGGCACTCTTGATGACTATAGATGATGAAAATACATGTATCTACTCTCTAGAAGAGTGTGTACTAATGCTGAAGGTGGTACCCTATTACTATACAAAACATTTTGAAGATCTTGGACCACGTCCTCCGCCATTGGTCCCATCTTTGTTGAGCCCACCTGAGTTAGAGTTGAAGCCATTGCTGCCACATTTAAAGTATGCCTTCCTGGGCACAGAAGAGAAGATTCCAATTATTATATCATCATCCTTGAGCAGGGAGGAGGAGAAGCAGTTACTTGTAGTTTTGAAGAACCATCGAGCCGCATTGTGGGTGGTCGATAGCAGACATAAAGGGAATCTCTCGTAGCTTGTTACAACACAAAATCTAGCTATAAGAAGGATCCAAGGTGATAATTCAACCTCAGAGGCGACTCAACCCCATCATGACTGAGGTAGTGAAGAACAAGGTAGTCACACTCCTATCGACATGTATAATTTATGCTATTTCAGATTCTATGTGGGTAACGTCAACTCAAGTAGTTCCTAAGAAAGGGGGGATCACAGTCACAACAAATGCTTCTAGTGAGTTAATCTCGACTAAGTTAGTGATTGAGTGGTGTGTATGCATATATTAGGGGCGTTTGAATGGTGTCACTTTAAAGGATTATTTTCCCCTTCCTTTCATTGATCAAATTTTAGAGCGACTCATTGGTCTCTCACATTTTTGTTTCCTCAATGGGTATTCCAGTTATGATCATATTTTGATCAAGAAAAAGGATCAATAGAAGTCTACTTTCACCTGCCCTTATGGAACATTTGCATATAGACGAATGTCATTTGTCCTTTGTAATGCACCCGCCACTTTACAATGTAGTATGCACACCATTTTTTCTGATATGGTGAAGTGATGCTTAGAGGTGTTCATGGACGATTTCACAGTATATAGAGTGTGGAATACAACTCACAAAAACATAATTAACTAATGCGGAAGCGTTAACTAAGCATCAGATTACCAAAAATCACTAAAAATTAAAACCTTTTTATCAATGGATCCATCAAAGGAAAACTTTCTCACATAGAACCAAAGTAACATAATTACATTCTTGTTCAAAGGTACATATTATGTATCATCTCCTTTTGAGAACTACTAGCATTGGTTGTCCTGTCAAGCTAAACACATGCAGTATAAAATCTCGAGGCACTGAGCCAAAATCTCGAAAGCACTAACTACTACTCCGAGGACCTGAGAGTACAGAGATGACACATGGGACTCTATTTACATCTATACAAGGCATAACAGCCAGTGTCTCCACCTGGGACTTTACTACTGCCCCTGCTACTGCTGTTGCTTCCCTTCACCTACTGAAGGATTTCTGCCTCCTCGTCCGCGTCCACCTAAAAATGTGATTCCCACGGGGGTGAGACAATTGTAAATTGCCCCAGCGGGAGATATAACTCTCTGCCAGTAACATTATTATTGCAGCTTAAGAAGATAAATATGAACAGATGAATCATATTTATTTGACAGTAGATATTTTAATGTCTAACAAATTAGAACATTATTCTTATCAAAAGCATTGCATCTATAACTTGATAGAATCAACATGTCACTTATCCTTTAAGGAATATGAAGAACATGTATCACATTTATTCACTATAGAATCATTATCACAACATTAACTCTCTTCAGGCTTAGATTATATATCTAATGACTGGCATTGTTATTATGGAGTCATGGCCTGTAGCCATATTATTTTCACAAAGTGTTGGGATCTTAGTCCCTCAACTCACCAAGTACAATTCCACTTCTTGACAAGTTCATCATCATGATTATAGTATCTGGTATTTGAACCCATAACTCACCCTAGGATACTAATTACCACTTTATTAGATAACTTAATACCTTCAGATTATCTGACCAAGGACATCATGATTCTTGCAACATAATGTATTGCACATAGTACACAAAGTTCAATGATTCTTACTACACAAAGCATATGAAGGCTTATAAATCCTATAAAACATTCTCAATAACGAAGCATCATAGCCCATACCTTGCTATGCTCATCTTCTCAACATATCTGAATGATTAGTAATCATGATACAATTACATATCAGTATCATGAAATACGAGGGTTATCTTATTACATTCATAACCCATTAGTCTATATTTGAGCTTTCACATAGGATTACCCTGTGTTAGAATTTCACATAGCAGTACCCTGTATTAGGGTTCACATAACATTAACTTGTATTAGGGTTTCACATAGCATTACCCTGTCTTAGGGATCACATAGCATTAACTTGTATTAGGGTTTCACATAGCATTACCCTGTATTAGGGTTCACATAGCAAGGAATCAATATGGATAATCATAAGTATTCGATCATACTTATCTATTCTCATCATTCATCATTAAATGAATTATCTGTTGGATAAATTGGATATTATGATAAATCCCTTTGTTTCGATGATGACAAACATTTCATTCTTGTTTATCTAACGTGCTACTTGAGTGTTGCAGGAATAAAGTGGATGACAAAGTTCTAGGGAAACTATACGCTTGAATGATTGTAAATGTCATGCAATGTAATCAATTGTAAACTTGTACAAACATATAATGTACAAGTACTTAGATTTCATGTAAATCAAGCGTTAGATCTTCCCTAGCTAAACACCAAACTTAGATAGATCATCCCTTTCAAATAGGATCACATATGCACACTCATACATTTACTTAGTGCCTAAATTGAAAGATCGAAACAAGGTCAATCTCGGTCGACCAAACTCCTCGACCGAGACACTCTCGGTCGACAAACTTCTCGACCGAGAATGACCCAAGTAGCTGTTAGACACAGCTGACAAAGTAGTTGTCAGTTGCAAATGAACGTTGATCCAGAGAGCCTGTCGGTCGAAAAAACTTCAACCGAGTAGGTATCTCGGTCGACAATTTGTCGACCGAGATGGTCTCTGACAACAACTGCAGAATAAAGTAACTAGCTGTTACTAATGCACCTAACTTATTCCTAACGGCTATTTAAGCACTTAGAAACCCCTAGAAGTTGTCTAGAACGTCCTTAAGCATCCATAGGCCATTCCTATAAATAGGACATGCCTTAGGACACCAAAATACACCTAATCTACACTTGTGCTATACTTGAGCTTGAATACACATTGGCAATACTGTTTTGAGCAATAGAGCAATTCCTACATTTTCTATTCATTCCCATTGCTCCCATTTCGTGTCCTATAGGCTAGGATCTCCTTACCACAGCACTTACACTTCTACACTCATTGGTTAAGGAGATCGATACACTTGATATAGGCAAATCAGGCCTTGTGCTTCAAAGGATAAGTTGTAATTTCTATTTTCCTTCTTGTTCCTTTTATCCTTTGTATTCTCCTTGCTACTCCTAGGGTTGGAGGCTGCTGATTGGAGAAGGTTCTTCTCGAAGGAGAAGGTGGACTTCAAGCTACTTCAAGAAGGCTATCGCACGGGAAGCTACTTCAAGAAGGCTATTGCAACGGGAAGCTACTTCAGGAGGAAGGCTGCTTCAAGGTGGTGCAATTACTTCTAGGTGAAGGCTGCTTCAAGGTCGGGCGATTACTTCTAGGTGAAGGCTGCTTGAAGGGTTTAGGGAGAGAATTGTAATTTTATGTAAACTCCTTGCGAGGTAATAAAATTAAATTCTTTCCAAATCCCGGTTGGGTAAGCAACCCGGTAGTGGACTGACAACTTTAGTATTTGCTAAAGTTGGAACCACTCTAAATCCTTGTCCCCTTGTCCAATATTTTGTGATTGGTTGTTTGAGTTTCAATAATTGTTAAAATTATATTTAAAACTCTATTCACCCCCCCTCTAGTAGTTTTTCAATTAGTATCAAAGCAGGCTTCAAGGAACCCTAACCAGGTCTTGAAGAATGAAGGGTGGAGGTGACTACAACCGCAGGCAAAGGAGTAACTTGGACCAACTTTCAACAAGCTGCAATTGGTGTTTAGGAACAAACCATACAACAATCGGTTGTCCATGGAGAGAAAAGAAGAAAGAGGTCCACAAAAATTGTCTCATTGCTACAACCAATGAAGAAGAAGAAGAAGAGGTAAGCCTTCTTGATTTATCAAAAGAAGAGCTAATTTCTAGTCTTGAAGAAACACACAATAAGTATATTGAGTGCAAGAAGAAATTAAAGAAATCTAGTAAACAAACGATGAGTTAAATGCTAGACTTCTTGCTCTTACATCTGAAAATGAAGATTTATATGCTAAATTGAATAATCTTGGTTTTGAAAAAGATAGCATTGTTTCTGAAAATCGTACTTTGAAATCATCTCTAAGTAATAGTGATGTGAAGATTTTTACTCTAGAAACAAATTATGATCTTCTATATCAAGAAAAGGTTGGATTACTTGCAAAGTTAAATGATCTTCAAAAACAACCTATTTTGTGTACACATCTAGATTATGATAATATAGTGAAAGAAAGGAATTCTTTATCATCTAATCTAGATCAAGCAAAACTAGATATTATGAAAAGAATGGATGAGATCGCTAAGTTGCAACAAGAAGTTAGTAGGTTAAGCAACAATGGAATCCTTGATAGAATATTGGATGATTCCTATCATCAAATTGGGAGAAGAGGACTAGGTTATAAGCCCAAAGGGAAATCTCATCAACAACCTAGTTGGAGAAAGACACGAGCACATCAAGCTACATTTGCACCAAAGAACAACCTAGACCAAAACCATAGAAAAAGACTTGAGGTTGATTCTATATGTTGCCATTATTGCTCACGTCTTGGACATTACTCTTTTTCATGCCCACACAAGAAAAAGAATGTTGAGTTAGTATGGGTTCCAAAACCCCCAAACTAAATGGATAAAATTAAGTTGAGATATGACCAAAGACTCTAAGTTGTATATCTCTATGTCTATCTCAACTTAACATAATAGGACACCAAGTTAATCCATGAAATTAAATTTCCAAATATACATCTTAAACTACTTGTTTAGTTTGGATTCACAAAATGTATATGATTAGTTGAGATTTAACCTAAATGTTGCTTTGATATTTAAATATCTCAACTAAATCGAGCTTTAACTTTCATACTTTTGCTTTTAATTATAAACAATATTTGAAAACAGGTTTGAAACAACACAGAACCTTTCTCGGTCGAGACACTGTCGACCGAGGGACCTGTCGGTCGAGAAATGGTCGACCGAGCAGGCTTCTGTTGTCAAGTCTGACATAAATCTTCTGAAATTGTTTTTCAAATCAACCTAGTTTGCTATCAAATTGTTATTGATGATTGAATTAACATGCAAATCAAGAATAAAATCTTGGAAGACAATTTTTGTAGCAAGACATATTGATCGTTTACATTATATAACATTATGAGTAGAAAATCCTTAAACATATTGCAAAAGTGTTGTAAGAAGACTAATCTTGAACAAACCTTATTCATTGTTTGAAAAGTTTCTTAGGCATGATCAGTTATAAAAAGTTTGTCTTAAAATTGAAAACTTATATGAGACTATTTTGGTTTACTCTCAATGGTTGGATTTAAAACTGAAAAAATCATGATTAGCTTAACCAAGGAAATTACTGTTTTATCATAATTTACATGAACCATGTATGTGTTGCAATTTAAATTATTGCACTATGGATATGCTTCTACCTCTCTATAGCATCATGATTATTATATTTCAATAACTATGTTTCTAAAGAATCTTATTATAAGGGTATAAGAAGAAATGGGATTTGATATTTATGTACCCATAGCAAAGCATATGAAACATCATTCACAATGAATGTAAAACATGCATTCTAGAAAAATCAAGGTCAAAGACTTCACTATGATGCTCATATTAAGTCTTCATAATAGGTATATCTTAATGTGCTTCAAATTGATATTTCTAGCTATCTGCAGAAATTATACTTCACATATGAATGTTTATCTTGGAAATCTACAGAATTTGCCTCTTGGTTAAAATTAAAATTGACCAAGGGGCGCCATGGTCGTAGTCAAGGGCGACCTAAAATAAGCTTTGACAAAATGCTTATTTGGACATCATTTTATTGAACTTAATCTTAGTATACTTTTGATAAAGGTCAAAATCAAAATTTAGAATCATTTGTAACCTTAGAAGCCTCAAATTGCTTTAAATTGTAAGATTAAGTGGGAGCTCATAAAAACAAATTCGATTATTTGATTAAGAAGCTTACAAAAAGGTTGTAAACATCATTTGAAGCTTGTTAATACCTTAGTATATTCACTCTTGGAAATAAAGAATCTATGAATGATCTTGTACTTAAAGGAACTCTCTAAAACAAATCAGGGCTTAACATCCCTTGCATTTGGTTAGAGACATTTTTATGTACTTTAAGATTAAAGGATTCTCATTTAATTTAGGGCTTAACATCCCTTGATAGATGAGAAATCAATATACATTCATCATAAGCTTAAGGGAATCTCATATCATTTCAAGGCTTAACATCCTTTGCAAATGATTGAGAAACAAATTGTGGATAAATTAGACAAAAATCCATATCTAAGGGGGAGCATAATATAAAATTAAGAGGGAGAAGAAAAATAAAATATTCAACTTGGATATCTTTTTGAAATGACAAAGGGGGAGAAAGAATATAAAATCAAAAATATAAATGAGTTTCATAACATCTTGGCCAGCACTCACTTGCAAAACATAAATGGCTACAAAAGGTAATTTTCAGGTATGAAACTCACATGCTTTATATTTCCTTATTTCATATTTAGGAAATGTTTGTCATCTTCAAAAAGGGGGAGATTGTTGGATAAATTGGATATTATGATAAATCCCTTTGTTTCGATGATGACAAACATTTCATTCTTGTTTATCTTGTTGGCTAAATGGACATCTATAAATCCCTTTGTTTTGATTATGACAAACATTTCATTCTTATTAATCTAACGAGCTACTTGAGTGTGCAGGATGACAAAGCAATAAAGGAAAATCTACAAGCTTACATATTTATATTTTCATGCAATATAATCACTGTTGTAAAAACTTGTACAAAAATATAATGTACAAGTACTTAGAATTGCATGTAAATCAAGCGTTAGATTCTCCCTAGCTAAACACCACAGTTAGACAAGTCATCCCATTCAAATAGGATTATTTTTGCACACTCACACACATAATTAGTGTCTAAATTGAAACCTTGAAACAGGATCAATCTCGGTCGACAAACTCCTCGACCGAGACACTCTCGGTCGACAATCGTCTCGACCGAGAAAGATCCAAAGTAGCCGTTAGACACAACAGAAAAGTTAGTTGGCAGTTGATAAAAGACGTTGCAAATCACTTGTTCCAGAGAGCCTGTCGGTCGACAAAAGTTCGACCGAGTAGGTATCTCGGTCGACCATTTGTCGACCGAGATGGTCTCTGACAGCAACTGCAGAATTAATTAATTAGCCGTTGTTAAAGCAACAACTTTGTACCTAACGACTAGTTAAGCACTTAGAAACCCCTAGAAGTTGTCTAGAACGTCCTTAAGCATCCTTAGGCCATTCCTATAAATAGGACAAGCCATAGGACACCTAGACTCACTTGTTTTACACTTGTTACACTTGAGAAATACTTGAGCATACTTGAGCAATCTGTTGCAAGCAAATTTGAGCACTGTGATCATTGGCCTACTTTCTCCTTAGCTCAATTTCGTGTCCTATAGGCTAGAATCTCCTACCTACAGCAATCACAAGTTCACACACTTGGTTAGGAGATCTATACGCTTGATCTAGGCATATCAAGCCTTGGGCTTAAAGGATAAGTTGTAATTTCCTTTTTTCTTTCTTGTTCCTTTTTATTATTTGTACTCTCCTTGCTACTCCTAGGGTTGGAGGCTGCGGATCGGAGAGAGTTGACTTCTCAGGTGGAGAAGGGAACTTCAAGCTACTTCAAGAAGGGTATCGCAAGGGAAGCTACTTCAAAAGGCTGGTGCAACGGGAGTTGGTGCATCTACTTCAAGGGAAGGCTGCTTCAAGGTTGGGCGATTACTTCTAGGTGAAGGCTGCTTGAAGGGTTTGGGAAAAGAAATTGTATTTTATGTAAAGTCCTTGCGAGGTAATAAAATAAATTTCTTTTCAAATCCCGGTTGGGTAAGCAACCGGGTAGTGGACTGACGGCTATAGTATTTGCTATAGTTGGAACCACTCTAAACCCTGTGTCTCCTTGTCCAATATCTTCATTGTGGTTGTTTGAGTTTAAATTAATTATTAAAATCTTTATAAAACTCTATTCACCCCCCCTCTAGTAGTTTTCAATTGGTATCAGAGCGGGCTTCAAGGAACCCTAACCAGGTCTTGAAGAATGGAGGGAAATGGTGAAAGGTGCTGTTTGGACAAAACCACAACATGCTGCAATTGGTGTTTAGGAACAAGCCACAAAACAACCGGATGCCCATGGAGATCAAAGGAAGAGCACAAAGAATGTCTTATTGCTACAACTAGTGAAGAAGAAGAAGAGGTAAGTCTTTTTGATTTATCTAAGGAAGAATTAGTTGCTATTATTGAAGAGACACATAATAAATATGTTGAGTGCAAAAAGAAATTAAAGAAATCAAATAAGGAAAATGATGATCTAAATGTTAAACTTCTTGCTCTTGCATCTGAAAATGAGGATCTCAAAGGGGGAAATAAATTTTCTGATCTTAAGTTAAAATCTATGGAAGCCGATTGCAAGCTCCTTTCTGTTGAAAATTCAAACTTACAGACTCAAGTAAACGATCTTCAAAAACAACCATTATTGTGCACCCATATAGATTATGACACTATTGTTAAAGAAAGAAATTTATTGACATCTAATCTAGACCAAGCAAAACTAGATATTAAGAAGAGAATGGAAGAGATTACCAAGTTACAACAAAAAGTCAGTAATTTAAATAATAATGGCATTCTTGATCAAATCTTAGATAATTCCTATCATCAGATTGGGAGAAGAGGACTAGGTTATAAGCCTAAAGGGAAGTCCTATCAACCTAGTTGGAAAAAGTCACAAACCCATCAATCTATATATGTACCGAAAGGAACAAATACACTTTTACCAAAGAACAACCTAGAACAAAACCATAGAAAACGACTTGAGGTTGATTCTATATGTTGCCATTATTGCTCACGTCTTGGACATTACTCTTTTTCATGTCCTTATAAGAGAAAAGATGTAGAGTTAGTTTGGGTTCCAAAACCTCCAAACTAAATGAACAAAATCAAGTTGAGATATGACCAAAGACATTAGTTTCGTATTTCTATGTCTATCTCAACTCTACATAATTACAAATGTAAATGAAATTAATATTAGTTTTGTTCCCTAGATGATTTAAAGTTTAAGTCAAATGAAAAGAAAATTCCTATTTTCATATGATTTTTCGTAAAAGTATTTTCTGGTCTATTCATATACTAATCATAAAATGGAATTATCATTGTATGTTGTTATTACCATTATACCATGCTTTCATCATTGGGTGCGCATAGATAATTGTATGCATGGATCTATGAAAATATATAAGCAAGAAAAATAATTTATTAGTTATATGTTATTGCTTGCAACAAAATCTCTAACTTAGTATCTTTGAAATAATTAATTGTGCCTCCAATTAAGTAGTATGATTCAACTTGATATTTAAATTAAATTTTATGCAAATATTATACTCAATATATTCAATCTGAGAAATCTGCAAAAAATTGCCTCTTGGTCAAAATAAAATTTGACTAAGGGGCGCTATGGTCGTAGTCAAATTCGACCTAAAATAAGTTTGACATAATAACTATTTTGGATATCCTTTTATGGTTAAAAGAAATTAATTTATGATCACAACTTGTCCCAATATTGTCAATAATAAACACAATATTAATCCCTTGGAAAATCTATATATGTGTGCTCTACAAAAATAGTCTTAAAAATCAGCTTCAAATTCGTACTCAGTAAGTCTCTCGGTCGACGAACTCTTCGAACGAAAACCTCTCGGTCAGTCCCTCTCTCTCGACCGACAGAATCTATACAGATTTAGTATCAGACACACTTTCGGTCGATAAATGTTCGACCGAGACAATGTCGGTCGACAATTGTTCGACCGAGAAATAGCCGTTGGATATAACCGTTGTAAACCGACCGTTATGACTGGTTATGACCGTTATATGACCGTTGGGGAGCCAAGTGGCGCGTCTGCAACATGACCGTTGCGGACGCTCGGTCGAAGAGTCGTCGACCGACCAGGTCGCTGGAATGTTATAAAAGGAACAAAAAATGAGTCACTTCCTCACACTTGCATACTCTTGCTTCCATAGGCTCTCTCTAGTGCATTTTTGTGCAACTCTTTAGCATCCTCATCCCCAAGCCTTCCTTGCTTGCTTCTTCTCCACCTTCAAGCAACACAATGGCCTCATCATCTTATCGTGGGAAGAAGAAGGTCGCCGGCAGGAAAGGAAGGGAAGATCGGGAAGCTACTCCACCACTGACGATCATCAACGACATTGCCTTCGTCGATGGAGATGCTGGTGATCGATATCTACGGCTTTCCTCTAAAGCTCCTCTCCCACGACGACCAGTTGAAGTTATGGACTTCATCAACATCGTCGACTTGGAGGACCTTTTCGAAGTACAAAAGTTAAAAGAATTCATCAACCCTTCTTTTCCTTCCTATTCAATCAAGGTAGTGAATGAATTCTATGCAAACCTCATTTCCCACTCTGAAAATGAAACTATCTTCTTCTACACTATGGTCAATGGGCATAGCTTCCGATTTACTGAAGGGGATATTCTTGAAATGCTAAACATTGACATAGATGAATATCAAGACACCCTTGACCTTACTTCTGGAAACCCCCTTAACCAATTCCTCCAAGATGACCATACCATTAGTCTTAGTGACATCAAAAGGACCATTTTTAAATCCAATACAACCTGTCACGAAGATAGAGGCACATATTATGCTATAAATCTTAAACCAGCTGCTAGGATTGTAAACCTCATTGTTTCAACAAACATACATCCTAGAGCCAATAAGTCTGAAGTTCCTGTTTTTCGCATGTGTCTAATATATGCCATTATTCAACGCATTCCCACAAATTTTATCCGCATCATTCTTAAAAACATGCTTGAGTTTTCTGGCAATCCTCCATATGCCGATTTTGTATGCCAAATTACTCAACATTTCCTTAAGACCCAACTTGAGGATATGGGATATACATGGGAGCGTAGACCACAAAAGATAAGTAAGAATACAGTAGAAAAAATGGGAATTGATTTTGGTCATAAAAGGGATAGAGTTGAAGGAGAAACATCTCATCAAGACATACCACCACCCCCTCCTTCTACTAACCTATCACATGACCCCATTCAAAACACTCTTACTTATATTGCTGGCTCCCAATATCACCTGAGCAAACAACTAGACTATAACCATCATGCCATGACCTATATAAACCAAAGAATGCAAACCCTTTCACCAAACCAACCTGATGAATATCCGTATTCTTTAAATCCTGGCATGCTCAATCCATACAATCCTTCATACAACTATTATCAAACTCCACCTCCACCATCTGTGGATCTTACACACACTCAGTTTTCATCCATGCAACTACAAGATATTGCCGCTCATTTCCGATTTGACCGAGTACCTACATTCTTGGAAGCATATGCTCTAACTAAGACAGGTGCTCTAGATTGGCAAACATTGGTCCAGTATTATGGAACTGAGCCTTTTCTTGGGAAAGACCCTGACATTGATGTAATCCTTAAGTCTTTCCAGTAAATGTTGGAGTTATTGTAATGATATCTTTTGAATAATTGTAATGGGTCATCTCTATATGATGTGTCTATCTTTTTTATGCTTGTAATACATGCTTTTAATAAAATTGGCCATCTTTACTTGATTCCAATGGATATTTTTTATGTGAGACATATTCAAAATATGGATTATAAGATCATCATTGTAGAACATACCACATAAGGGGAGTAATAAATAAAAATGCAACCTTTATAATTGTGGCAAAATTGACAAATTACTTAAAATAGCTATGAAACAAATCCAGACACATTCTCGGTCGAGAAACTGTTCGACCGAGAACACTATCGGTCAAAAGATCGTCGACCGAGCAGGTTTCTGTTGTCCAGTTTGCAATAAAACTGAATATATTCACAAATTAATCATGTTTCTCCTCATCATGTTGAAGATAAAATTGGCAAAACCGCTTCCATTTTGGAAGATGTTTTCTTTGATATTGGTGCTACTTAAACACAAGCTCTTGGTTGTTATATGGACATCATTTTAATGTACTTAATCTTAGCATACTTTTGATAAAGGTCAAAATCAAAACTTAAAATCATTTGTGACCTTAGCAGCCTTAAATTGCTTTAATTGTAAGATTAAGGGGGAGCTCATAAAAACAAATTTGATTATTTGATTAAGAAGCTTACAAAACATTATTTGGAGCTTATTACGACCTTAGTATTTTTTTTGGTTATGAAGAAATCTATGAATTTCAGAAAAATGATATAACTTGTACTTAAAGGAACTCTCTAAACAAATCGGGACTTAACATCCCTTGCATTTGGATGGAGACATTTTTATGTACTCTGAGATTAAAGGATTCTCATATCATTTTATGGGCTTAACATTCCTTGTAAAATGGATGAGAAATCAATACATATGCCATGTATCTAACAGGATCTCATATCATTTCAAGGCTTAACATCCTTTGCAAATGATTGAGAAACAAATTGTGGCTAAATTAGAAAATTATGATCCATGTTCCTAATAGGATATCTAATTAAGGGGGAGTTTTTATTCTTAACGGTTATCTTTTTGAAATGACAAAGGGGAGAGATAAATATAAAATTAACATTTAGTCAAACTCAATTAATGAGTTTCATAAATAAACTCTTGGCTTTACATTGAAAGTTGCTATATTCCCAAATGATCTGGATTTCATGTTCCATAATTCATGGGGAATAATAAGCACACATTTTATACACAAGAGAAAAAGCTACACAAGGTAATCTAAAGGTATGAAACTCATATGTTTTATATTTCCTTTATTTATATTTTGGAAATGTTTGTCATCTTCAAAAAGGGGGAGATTGTTGGCTAAATGGACATCTATAAATCCCTTTGTTTTGATTATGACAAACATTTCATTCTTATTAATCTAACGAGCTACTTGAGTGTGCAGGATGACAAAGCAACAAAGGAAAATCTACAAGCTTACATATTTATATTTTCATGCAATATAATCACTGTTGTAAAAACTTGTACAAAAATATAATGTACAAGTACTTAGAATTGCATGTAAATCAAGCGTTAGATTCTCCCTAGATAAACACCACAGTTAGACAAGTCATCCCATTCAAATAGGATTATTTTTGCACACTCACACACATAATTAGTGTCTAAATTGAAACCTTGAAACAGGATCAATCTCGGTCGACAAACTCCTCGACCGAGACACTCTCAGTCGACAATCGTCTCGACCGAGAAAGATCCAAAGTAGTCGTTAGACACAACAGAAAAGTTAGTTGGTAGTTGATAAAAGACGTTGCAAATCACTTGTTCCAGAGAGCCTATCGGTCGACAAAAGTTCGACCGAGTAGGTATCTCGGTCGACCATTTGTCGACCGAGATGGTCTCTGACAGCAACTGCAGAATTAATTAATTAGCCGTTGTTAAAGCAACAACTTTGTACCTAACGGCTAGTTAAGCACTTAGAAACCCCTAGAAGTTGTCTAGAACGTCCTTAAGCATCCTTAGGCCATTCCTATAAATAGGACAAGCCATAGGACACCTAGACTCACTTGTTTTACACTTATTACACTTGAGAAATACTTGAGCATACTTGAGCAATCTGTTGCAAGCAAATTTGAGCACTGTGATCATTGGCCTACTTTCTCCTTAGCTCAATTTCGTGTCCTATAGGCTAGAATCTCCTACCTACAGCAATCACAAGTTCACACACTTGGTTAGGAGATCTATACGCTTGATCTAGGCATATCAAGCCTTGGGCTTAAAGGAAAAGTTGTAATTTCCTTTTTTCTTTCTTGTTCCTTTTTATTATTTGTACTCTCCTTGCTACTCCTAGGGTTGGAGGCTGCGGATCGGAGAGAGTTGACTTCTCAGGTGGAGAAGGGAACTTCAAGCTACTTCAAGAAGTCTATCGCAAGGGAAGCTACTTCAGAAGGCTGGTGCAACGGGAGTTGGTGCATCTACTTCAAGGGAAGGCTGCTTTAAGGTTGGGCGATTACTTCTAGGTGAAGGCTGCTTGAAGGGTTTGGGAAAAGAAATTGTATTTTATGTAAAGTCCTTGCGAGGTAATAAAATAAATTTCTTTTCAAATCCCGGTTGGGTAAGCAACCGTGTAGTGGACTGACGGCTATAGTTGGAACCACTCTAAACCCTGTGTCTCCTTGTCCAATATCTTCATTGTGGTTGTTTGAGTTTAAATTAATTATTAAAATCTTTATAAAACTCTATTCACCCCCCCTCTAGTAGTTTTCAATAATGTGCTACTTGAGTGTTGCAGGAATAAAGTGGATGACAAAGTTCTAGGGAAACTATACGCTTGAATGATTGTAAATGTCATGCAATGTAATCAATTGTAAACTTGTACAAACATATAATGTACAAGTACTTAGATTTCATGTAAATCAAGCGTTAGATCTTCCCTAGCTAAACACCACACTTAGATAGATCATCCCTTTCAAATAGGATCACATATGCACACTCATACATTTACTTAGTGCCTAAATTGAAAGATTGAAACAAGGTCAATCTCGGTCGACCAAACTCCTCGACCGAGACACTCTCGGTCGACAAACTTCTCGACCGAGAATGACCCAAGTAGCCGTTAGACACAGCTGACAAAGTAGTTGGCAGTTGCAAATGAACGTTGATCCAGAGAGCCTGTCGGTCGACAAAACTTCGACCGAGTAGGTATCTCGGTCGACAATTTGTCGACCGAGATGGTCTCTGACAGCAACTGCAGAATAAAGTAACTAGCCGTTAATAATGCACCTAACTTATTCCTAACGGCTAGTTAAGCACTTAGAAACCCCTAGAAGTTGTCTAGAACGTCCTTAAGCATCCATAGGCCATTCCTATAAATAGGACATGCCTTAGGACACCAAAATACACCTAAGCTACACTTGTGCTATACTTGAGCTTGAATACACATTGGCAATACTGTTTTGAGCAATAGAGCAATTCCTACATTTGCTATTCATTCCCATTGCTCCCATTTCGTGTCATATAGGCTAGCATCTCCTTACCACAGCACTTACACTTCTACACTCATTGGTTAAGGAGATCGATACGCTTGATATAGGCAAATCAAGCCTTGTGCTTCAAAGGATAAGTTGTAATTTCTATTTTCCTTCTTGTTCCTTTTATCCTTTGTATTCTCCTTGCTACTCCTTGGGTTGGAGGCTGCTGATTGGAGAAGGTTCTTCTCGGAGGAGAAGGTGGACTTCAAGCTACTTCAAGAAGGCTATCGCACGGGAAGCTACTTCAAGAAGGCTATTGCAACGGGAAGCTACTTCAGGAGGAAGGCTGCTTCAAGGTGGTGCAATTACTTCTAGGTGAAGGCTGCTTCAAGGTTGGGCGATTACTTCTAGGTGAAAGCTGCTTGAAGGGTTTAGGGAGAGAATTGTAATTTTATGTAAAGTCCTTGCGAGGTAATAAAATTAAATTCTTTCCAAATCCCAGTTGGGTAAGCAACCGGGTAGTGTACTGACAACTTTAGTATTTGTAAAGTTGGAACCACTCTAAATCCTTGTCCCCTTGTCCAATATTTTGTGGTTGGTTGTTTGAGTTTCAATAATTGTTAAAATTATATTTAAAACTCTATTCACCCCCCCCCCCTCTAGTAGTTTTTCATTATCAACACACAACATGAGTTTCTCTCTCATCTTTGCCAGAATATGATTACATCATAGTTTATAGGTTTGGATTAACCTTTTCATAAGGCATGTTAGCCTACATTCATCAAAGTGCATTACATCTCAATGTAACAATTGACATGACACATTTCATATGTCACTCATCCAATTATATTGGACTTATAACACATCAAAGTATACCAGTATTTGGGTGTTGGATGTGATATCTATCATATCTTGATGTATCACTTCCCTCAACACCTTTATCTTACTTGAGTTCATACACTTAGCTTGTATTAGGGTATTCCCCATCCTAATACTTTATGCACCAGTTCATCACATTTATCATGTAAAGTAGTGGTCATTAGTCACTCACTTAGAATATACAACCATTTCCAATACTATGGACTCATCCTTAAATTAGGAACTATTAATATAAGGATATCCATTATTAATCTCTCTAGGTGTTACATTTGTCATAACATTAATCACTATTCCATTATTAGGAATAGTATTCTCCATATTTATAATTTGAGGATTTACATAGAATATTCCATACATTTATGGATTTCACATAGTATTATTCTCCAATAGAGTTTTACATAATCATCCTTATATATCAAGGATTCACCTAGTATTATGTGAAATTAAGATTTCACAACACATCACCCAGTGATAGGACTTCACATAGAATTAGTAGCACAACCCTATATTAGGGTTTCATATACCTTTATCCCATTTTAGGGATTAGGATTTACCATTCACATCCAAGTGGGGTTTCTCTTTCCTCATACCCAAATTAGAGTTAGGATATACAATTCCCATTAAATTAGGGTTTCCTTTATTGTTATACTAAATTAGGGTTACATCATCACCCTGGATTTATGATAACACTCAGCTTTGCCCTAAATTAGGGTTTCACACATGGCTTTGCCCTAATTAGGGTTTCACACATACCTTTTCCCTAAGTAGGGTTTCATACATAAATTTCACTTCAGAAAAGGGTCTACATTCAATAACCCACAATTAGGGTTCACTAATCATCCCAATTAGGGTTTCACTTAATATTACTCTAAATTAGGGTTAGGGCTCATTGATTAGGGTTTCATGATCTAATTATTATGGATCAAACCCTTATCACATAGTTCACTCATAATGAGAGAATTAGGGCTTAATTATATAAGCATTCATCCCTCTCATTCTCTCTCTCAACCTATTTAAGATGTTAACTACTCCAAGATCAATCTAGGTCAACTCTTCACTTTGTACACATAGCTAGGGTTAACCTTCACAATCATCATGGGTCTACATCTTTAATAATCACATAACTGATTGACCTTTGATTAAATTAGATGTCCAAATGGTCTAATCAATTAAGCCATCAATTATATAAGGAATTCAAAAGAATTAACCAATTAAACTTTCAATTCCACAAAGTGATCAATTGGGTTAACCATTGAAATCTTCAAATGCATTAAGTATCTAAATAGGTTCACCATATTGGACCTTCAATTACATGAGATATTCAAATGGATTAACCATGTTGATCTTCACAAAGTTAATTACTTAGACCCTCAATGATCTTGGTTTTCATACATCAATTGGTTGAAAACCATTTGAACAAGTTATACTTGAAACCAATTGGACAAGGTAGGTATTGAAACCATTTGCACTTTGGGTCTCCAAATGGTTTGAGATCGTTTGCTCCAAAATGGTCTTGAGACTGTTTGGTCCAAACCTTCTCAAAACCACACGGACCAAAAAGGCACTTCAACACTCAATCGACTCAATGTTTCAATCCATGGACCAATTATAAATTGAACCACTAAAGTATTCATCAATTGGACCACTGAATAACTATTGAATTAGACCTTCAATTTAGGGTTTTGAACCCAATTGAACTAGGTTTGATAATCAAGAAACCTTCACTTAGGGTTTGAAATCGAGGATCCATCAATGATTGACATTGTGGAACCAAATCAATTGAAATCAATGAACTATCATCATCACATGATATGACCTGACCTCAAACGGTCTTGGATGACCACCAAACGGTCTTGAGACCATTTGGTTGATCTCCAAACAGTCTTGAGACCGTTTACCCATTCCATCATCAAAATCCATGACATCCAATTAGGATTTTGGACCATTGGGTTGATTATCAAATCAACACTTAGTTGTAATTCAATTTGGTACCTTTGGACCTTCAAACACTTAGCCATACTTAACCCTAGACCTCCAAAAGGTCTTGGGTGACCCCAAATGGTCTTGAGACCGTTTGGGTGATTCCTAAATGGTTTTGAAACCGTTTGGGTCAATGAACCTAAAACATCATCTCAATCAATTGGAAATTCAACACTTAGTCGATTAGGGTTTGCAATTAAGGAATCATTCACAAATGAAACCTTGACACGCTTTTTACATGCGTAGAAACACAAGTGTACGTGTCAATGTAATATAGGCCCTTGTGAGGCCCGAGTCGAACTCAGGGACACGTGAATTATCGGAGACTACTACTAACTACTAGCAATCAGCTAGACCAGTTAACAAGTTTGGAGTTGTTGTTAAAATTAAAAGAAAATGGAATAAAGCAAAACAAAGCAATAAATTAAGTGTTTAGTTTAATCAATTCAAGATGAGATCTTTAGGATTGTGGTTGCACCGCAAGTTTTCATTGTATTAAATTCTATTCAGTCATTCACATTTATCTCTCTATCCGGGTAGTGGCCTGAAATCAGAATTGTCCACTGTCTTGGTACAATTCACTACCTATGTCAAGGTCGGTTCCACTGTCATAGTAACATATGCCCTAATCTAGGTGCATTAGAAATGATCTCTCGGTATCCACCATTAACCTTACACCACCTTGTTCAAGGGATTTGTCGATTGATGTAAATTTCGTCTCTTTTCAACCATTAATCCTTCTTTCAAAGCAATTAAGGGCATTAGATTATTATTATGGTGATCAAGCATAATAATATAATTGAGAAAATGAAATTATACCACATATTTAAGAGATAAAATATGAAATACTATGAATTATGCAACCTTAACCATAGAAATGACTAATAAATGCATAAAACACATATAAAACAAGTCTATAAATGTGACTCAAAATCATCGCATCAAACTCCCCTAAGCTTGAACATTGCTCGCCCTCGAGCAACTAAACCTTAGAATAGAATTGCCAGAGTCAACTAAAGAACAAAACATCACAACAGACATCCCATGTGATCCCCACCGGACATTCACATTCCGGCCCTCACTAACCACAGAATGATAAATACCCTAAAGGCGACAGTAATCGTCCATAAAAGATATCTACCTCAAAACTGATGAACACTATCACATAAGGCAGTTAACATAATAAAACTCACCGGTCCAGACTCGGTGCATCTTGTGATCTCCTATACTACGTTGCTCACCCTAACTACCATCTACATGGAAGCAGCTCTCCTTATATTCATGAGTGAGGAGAAAATCACGGTGGCCTACCAATTCGAGCAACGAGTGGATGGAATGGTGGCTAAATGGAAGAAATGGAGGTAGTATACAGTTTCAAAATGCATAAAGCAAAAATGCCCTAAATGATGCATTTGCACATGAACATGCCCTAATGCCTAAGATTGGGTGGAATGATGCATGCACTAACATCCCGTCTCAAAATGAGATGGATATCTAACTGAGCAACATCATGTACTTATTCTTCTTAATATGTAGTGAAAAACATGTTCCTTTCTCCCTCTTATTCTTCTTTACTTCTTAATTCTCTTTTTTTTCTTTTTTTTCTTCTTTTCAGCCCTTATATCAATTGACAATGAATTATTTGTTGGGCTCACTTTTTCTGCATAGCTCAAATATTTGAAGCATTTATGATGGTATGGAACAACTAATCACCCTTAGAGAAGAAATAAGTTACATGACGTACTCTATGCATAAGAATTATGAATGCAGCTAAATGACACACACCTAAGGATAATGTGCATGTATAACTATTCTTATTTTTTTTAATTTTTTATGCAAAACATATGAAAGTGGTTGCAAATCCAGACCTATCTACATGTTATGCAATCAAAAAGGTTAAAACTGTACAGTACTTCCAATTCTTATGGTGGATTGTGAAAAACAATGAGGTGGAAAGATCACAAGACTAATTGACTGAACCTTTGAAAATTATTATGTGTCCCTCCTTATTAACCTGTGCGGTAATTAAGAGGTTTCTCTCTCTTACTTCAAATTAGATTCTCATTATCATTTGATCAGTTTAGGCTCAAACAACCAATTTCATCCACTTTTCATGAACCATTAGGAATGTACAGTTGTGATTTTCTGTTTTAGAGTTGACAAAACCAATCATTTTCTTAAGTTATGTGCTCAAAGTTGACCTACACTCAAGCTTGCGAACACTTCAAATTTTTTTTAAAAAAAAATTTCCCTTAATTCCCATGCACAAGCAAATAAGATGACACATGACTTAAGACATCCATAATTACACTAGATAGAACGTGGATCCTACAAACAAACTAAGATTGCAAGAAATAAATGACAAGAACAAACAAAATAAACTAAAAACTGAGAAAATAAAAGATAGACCTGTTCCAACTACCCCCCCAAGCTTGAATTCGACTATGGCCTCATAGTCAAAAACAATCTTAAAGGTTGGAACAGAGATACCGATTTACTCTTCTGGCAGAGGTGGGTACGGCGGGGCTGTGGGGTCCCAAGTCGGGTACTGCCCCTGAAAGGTAGGATCATACTGGGGCATGGGTGGAGGTTGTGGATATCCCCCAAAGTAGTTCTGGCTCCAATAGTGATCATAAAAGGGCTGCTGTTGCATCTCCATCCTATTCAACCTATCATGCATGAACTGTTGGTTGTCAAGGATGAGGCGCTCATTTTCATAAATGGCCCTTTGATTGTCAAGAAACCGGTTCGTTGTGTCATGAATACTGGCGTATGTCATTGTGTGATGCTGCTGCGTCTGCTGTATATCCTGCAGCATGGCATACATACCTTGCATTGAATAGACATCCTCGCTTGGCTGTGAGGGTGGTGGTGGTGGAGGAGGCTACGAAGATGAAGACGCACCCGGATGCATGCGAGGACACTTCCTAGGTTCCACTCGTGCTCGAAGAGGAGTGTAAGTCTCTTCTTCCTCTTCAGCCTCATCGTCATTGTCGTCGTCGTCGTTGCCGTCGTCTTCATCGGAGTCAGCAATGGCTATGATAGTCCATCGGAAGTGTTGCAGTGTGCATACGCCAAGCCATCTCGAAGAAGGATGAGGTTGGAGTGGTGCAGATGTTGCAGATTAACCTTGCTTCTGCTGGAGAGAGGAGTAAGCTGCTGGAAATTCAACCCAAGGTAGGAGGCCAGCTTTGTGATGAGTCCTCCAAAGTGAATTGGAGCTTTCCGCGTACTCCTCTTTACTGCCAAAACGTGCGTTAAGAAGAACGCGCCCCAATTGCATTCTTGGCGCTTCAAAAGCTTGTTCAAGAAAAACAAGTCTGTCTCCTGGAACTTGCTGAGAGCTAGATCACCACGGCCGAATAAAGTGGTGCAGATCATGCGGTGTAGAACCTGCATGAATGGATGCTCGAAATCCACCACCGCCGCATTGTGGTAGCTCACAGCTTTGCCCGACGACACCGTCACAAGCTCGGTGAAGGTGGCGTCGTAGTCGGTACGGTTGTCCGGCCACCGGTAGTCATTTGGTGAATGATTCCAATTGTAAATCTTATTGAACTGAAAGAGTGTAAGATTGTAGTCATTGTTGTACAGCCGGAAAGACACCCGAACCTTGATCCACTCGCGGTTTGTGGCTATGATGTCGTTTGGCATGACACAGACGTCCAGCGACGCCATGAATTCAGCCACCAGCTCCTTGTATGTCGGCCAGTCACCGAAGAATGGCTGGCCGTCAGCATGAAACTCCATCTCATCCGGCCTCCTTCCCGTGTGCCTCGCCTGCCTTTTCAAGACGTAGGCGAGATTAGCCTCGAACCCCAAGTTACGGATCATGTCACGGTCGACGTAACGGGTCAGATCAATTTTCCTCTTTATGACCTCCACATAAATCTTCTTGACCTCTGTGGATGGGTGGATAATCTGCGGGCGCGGAATCGACGCAGTCGATGGCGGCACAAACTCTGAAATGTCCATCGGGTTGGCGTGCGAACAAGATGAACCAGCAACATGCACCATGGTTGCAGAAGAAAGAGACGTAGAGAAAGAGCTCGGTGAAGATCGGAGAAGGAAATCTCCGCTCGATGAAGAACATGCTCCTGGGTTCTCCTGGATGCTCATCGCCGGGCTCAGATTGCTCTGGAGGATGCTCGACACAAGTAGAGGAAGAAGTCGTTGAAGGTGTGACGTCATATGACGAATAACCCCTACTTATATAACTGACGCCGGTGCTACTGTGTGCCCGTCGATACCATCGACACGAGTCGATGGTATCAACGCGCGTAGCACAATCTGTACTTCTGCTAGTATTGACGGTCGTCGATGGCTGGATCTGCGGGGCCCGGATCACTGACGTGTCGATACTATCGACATGTGTCGATGGTATCGACCTGTCCCACGGATCGACTTTTTGGTTGCAGCGATTGCCGTTGATCTCCTTTCACGGATTGGTGACGTGGCACGTCGCGTTGATAGTATTGACTCTCTGATTAGGGCAACTCCATCGCGAGGCCGGCCGCCGCCTTCAGTATGTGAATGTGTCGATACCATCGACAGGCTCGTCAATGGTATCGACTTCACTGAGACGATTTCTTCTGAATATCTCCAGAGATCTCGATGGTATCGACTAGCATGTCGATACTATCAACCTTGACTTTGCGATCTGCCTGTTGGTATGTCGATACCATCGACGAGGTCGTCGATGGTATCGACGCAGTGTGATTTCTGCAGTCGCCAACCTGTACCACGGTCGATACCATTGACACAAGGGTCGATGGTATCGACTCTGCCTCAGTCCTGCACAATGAGAAAACGATCACGGTATCTTTTTTACACTAAAAATGAAATCAAATCAAATCAAACTACGAATGTGATAGAAATTAAACTACACTACCAATGGTTAGGTTGCCTCCCAACAAGCGCCCTTATTTAACATCTTAGGCTAGACGAAAATCGAGTTCATCAACTTGGAGCTTCGGAGAGTGGTCCTAGGGGATCATTCGGCATGTGAAATCAACCCGATCTTTGCCAATCCCCAAAGTCAAGGTACCTCTTCCGATGGAAGTAACAACGTCGGCCGTTGCTTGAAACGGCCTTCCCAGGAGCATTTTGCAACCTTTAAGCTGTGGCATGTCCATGACGACGAAATCCACCGGGAAGATGAACCTGTCTACCTTGACAAGTACGTCCTCACATACTCCATATGGCTTCATAAGGGACCCATCTTCCAACTCAATAGTTGTCGTTGATTTCTTTATTTTCTCCAACCCAAGCTTTTGAAATGTAGACAAAGGCATAAGATTAATGCTGGCGCCTGAATCACATTGTGCTTGTGGAAATAATTGACCGCCTATGGAACATGGAATGTAAAAGCCTCCTGGGTCTTTCCTCTTTTGTGGCAAACTCCCGTGGATGATTGAGCTCACCATCTCATTTACCCGGCACACGTCCGTGTCTTTAATCCGCCTCTTCTTGTTAATGATTTCTTTGATAAACCTCCCGTAGGTGGGAATCTTCTCTATCATTTCCACTAACAGGGTATTGATATGAAGTTTCCTGAACATCTCCAAGAACTTCCTGTAGTATCGATGCTCTTTCTTCAACCTCGAGTTGTCTGGAAAAGACGCAACTGCCTCATCTAGATGCTTTTGTGGTGGCACATATAGAACTTTAGGGATCTCCTCCCCTAAGCTTGCTTCAACGTCACCTTCAGATGTAAGATTTGGCACATTATTTTCTATAGGTGTAACTTGTGGCGGCTCATTTTTCTCAGTGGTTGCAGCTTCAACTTGGCACATGGCCTTAACCTGCTCTTCTTGCCTAAGTGTGGGCGCGACCATAATGTGCTCTTGGCGGCTCTTTCTGAATGGCCTACATCTGCCAGGCAGTCCATAATAACTATGAGGATATGGAATTTTCGGTGTAGCTTCTGTATCAAAAATCATTCTAGTTTTGTCCTGGACCTCTACCACCAGAGGCTCTTCCTTAGAAATCACAGAGATATATCTTACTTGATGATGTGCTTGAACAACATCTGCATTCCCAACCTGTCTCTGCTGATTGGCATGCTTTATAGCCGCCACTTCATTTGAAATTTGGGTCACGGTCATCTCTAGAGCCCTCATTTGTGCTCCATGACTTTGCAACGTTTGCCCAAATTTGGTCAAAATATCACCCTGGGACTGCAGTTGCTTACTAAACATGCTCATCATTTCTTGATTCTGCTGTACCATTTGACTCAGCAACTCGGTGCTTTTATCTTCGGCTCTTGGTTGTGGCTTTGCATCTGGATCTTGCAGGAAGTTGTTCAGATCCTTCCATGAGAATTTCCTATCCTTCCTCCAAGCATAATCATTATTTCTATAGCCCTGTTGTTGCATAAATTTGACCTGAGCTTCCTCATCTGATTCTGCATCCTCTTTGGCAAGCAATTTCTTGGCTAGAAGATCTAATTTGTCATTCAGCTCCTTGATTGCCCTGGATTCACCTGCAACTTTGACTTGTTCTGGTGCATCCCTATCGTCCCAAGATTGCTTCTTCACCATATTTTTCAAGATCTCCCAACACCTTGTGCCTGTGTTGTTCAAGAAAAATCCTGACCATGCGAAATCCAGATTACTTTGATCATGCTCAGAGAGAGCAAAATAGAAAATATTTACTTGCTTTTCCTTATCCAATCCATGGTGTGGGCACCTCCTCAGCATAATCTGAAAACACTCCCAGGTCTCTGAATAAGTCTCCCCTGCCTTCTGGCTGAAATTATGAATTTTCCAGATCAGATCATTTGTTTTCTCAGGCGGGAAGAACCTTTCAAAGAACACTTCAACCATGTGGTTCCATGATTCCACATGTTCATCATCAAGATTGTGTAACCATTCTCGTGCATTCCCCGCTAAAGAGATCGGAAACAACTTCAGGTAAAGTGCCTCCTGCGGGAATCTGTCTATTTTATCATGTCACAATTCTCCACAAATTGACTTATATGTGTGACTGGGTCTTCGTTCTTGAGCCCATGGAAATCATTCGACTTCACCAAGTTGATTAACACAAGATCAATCTTGTATGTCGGGATATTGATTGCCTGCTTCTTGATTGGTCCCTTTGAAGAAGATGAAGAAGAAGCCTTGATCTTCTCCCATATTGTCTATTCCTCTGCCATTTCTTCTTGTTCAGACTAGAAATCTGTCTCTTCCAAGTGGTCTTGATTGTACCCGTCCTCATCATCAGGTCCCGGCAGCGGAACCTCTGGTGCGTGTTGCGTGTAGTCGGTACTACACATCTGCACCATGCACAGTACCTGCAAAATGATAATTTAAGTTCAGAACCGTGCTAGACAAATACAAACTGTGAAAGATAAGTTTGAATTTTGGAAATGAGAATGAAATTATAAAATAAAAATGTGGCCTAGAGTGGCCACTTGCAGCACTCGTAGTGCCGACAACTTGCCGTGTCCCCGACAACGGCGCCAAAAACTTGACACGCTTTTTACGTACGTAGAAACGTAAGTGTACGCGTCAATGTAATATAGGCCCTTGTGAAGCCTGAGTCAAACTCAGGGACACGTGAATTATTAGAGACTACTACTAACTACTCGCAATCAGCTAGACTGGTTAACAAGTTTGGAGTTGTTGTTAAAATTAAAAGAAAATGGAATAAAGCAAAACAAAGTAATCGATTAAGTGTTTAGTTTAATCAATTCAAGATGAGATCTTTAGGATTGCAGTTTCACCGTGGGTTTTCATTGTATTAAATTCTATTCAGTCATTCATATTTATCTCTCTATCCGGGTAGTGGCCTGAAATTAGAATTGTCCACTGTCGTGGTACAATTCACTACCGATGTCTAGGTCGGTTCCACCGTCGTAGTAACCTATGCCCTAAACTAGGTGCATTAGAAACGATCTCTTGGTATCCACCATTAACCTTACACCACCTCGTTTAAGGGATTTGTCAATTGATGTAAATTTCGTCTCTTTTCAACCATTAATCCTTCTTTCAAAGCAATTAAGGGCATTAGATTATTATTATGGTGATCAAGCATAACAATATAATTGAGAAAATGAAATTATACCACGGATTTAAGAGATAAAATATGAATTACTATGATAAAATTGTCATATAATGAATTCCCGGGCTACTCCCGGTCCTAAAGACAAAGGGGATTAGCCCCGCATGTTCATCTTAAAGCAAAGCATGGTAGAGAAAAGGGGAAACATGGATAAAAACGTGATTGAGTGGTGAAACCCCTGAACGGAGAAGATCCAATCACTCCTTGGCGTAGAATACACATTCTCTCACCTTTCAGTGGTGGAAATCGTCTTCTTCGGTGTCCGGATTGGCTGGGGTGTGCTTCTGGGCTCTGTCCTTCTCTCCACACCTTCTCGGGATGTGTGCAGCGGCTAATGACGTGATGGATTATCCTTGGACGCAGTCATTATGTATAATTCCCGAGTTAGGTCGCCAAATAATCACAGCCGTCAGATTTAGATTGATCTGAAGCAAACTTGTATCTGACAGTGTCGATACTATCGACGCGAGTCGATAGTATTGACTCTGCACTGTATCGACTGATCTTCTTTTCTTTCTTTGTCGTGACTGATGCCATCTCGATACCATCGATGCAGGTCGATGGTATCGACATTTATAGGCATCGGTTTCGTCCTTTTACCGTCACTGTAGCTCCATTCGTCGATGGTATCGACTTTTGTGTTAATAGTATCGACTCTCTTTTTGCCAGCAACCTGATGGTATCTCGATACCATCGACTTGCCTGTCGATAGTATCGAGTTTCTTCTGCCCCTTGCGGCTGGCAACCTGTGGTCCGGTCGATGGTATCGACCAATGTCGATGGTATCGACAGAAGCAGATACTTGTTTTTCCTAAAATTACAACACAAAACCATATAAGCCTACACAAAATGTATTCTTTTAATAATTTATACTCAAAACACTGAAATAAGGAAGATTTGACATAGAGAAGTATCATAGACAAAAGTAGATGAATTATGCAACATTAACCACAGAAATGACTAATAAATGCATAAAACACATATAAAATAGGTCTATAAATGCGACTCAAAATCATCACATCAAACCTTCAAGATCAAACCAATAGAAACCATTGGATCAAAATCCAAGCACCATAGCACATATCTTTAAATGGTCAACCATCTCAAACGGTCAACCATTCCAAACGGTTTAGAAACCAAACCACCAAACGGTTTGGTGAAACCGTTTGGACTCAAAATTGAAACTGTTTGCCCTAGATATTTAGGGAGGTGTGTGCTTATGATTATTTCATCATCATCAAGCTCCAAACTCACAAAATCTACTGTGATTTCCATGAAGATTGCATCAATCAACCAAACTTAATTTTGGAAATGTAGAAATGATCACCAATGGATAAGGAATTGATTGCAATAATAAAATTAAGGGTTCAACTTATAAAACCCGCCTCCAATTGATCTCCAAAGCTCCAAGATCATGGCAACAATGGTGGATGCAACTCCCTTCACTATTCCAAGGCTCTCGCACAAGCTTTGAGTGAAAAGAATTGGTTAGAATTGAAGAGGGGATCGAGATATGAAGAATTTATGCATTGATTTTCGATTTTCACCATGGATTCAAGGTGAAAGGAGGTAAAGGACCTTACCAACAGGTCGGGGGTCGTCCTCCTGATCCTCCACAACTCCTTGGTCGTTTTCCAAGAAAGGGGAAACAAAGGAATCTGAAAAAGCCTTTGTTTTGTCTTGGAAAAGGTACTTTTATAAGAAAATTGATGAGAGAGAAAATACTTTATAAAAGTCTTTTAATTCAAAATTTGTTGCTACAAATCCCCCCTTGGTTTATTACATGCAAAGGAATCTCTATTCCACCGAGCTCCCTTCCATTATCCAAGAATTAAGGGAAAAGAAATTAAGCACCTTAACCCTTATAATAAGAATATCCATATTTGAGTGGAAATTCTTTTTCTTATAATAATGGTGAGTGGAATTTCACCTCCTTAGGATATGCTCGTGCCTTTACAAGGCTTTAAGATCATCCACACACATCTGAATCCAACCATTTTAATTTTGGTTGAAGGCCCTTTAATTAATACATTCATTTTTGCCCTAAATTGAATTAGGGTTTCACTTAGGATTCAATCTTGATTATTTTAATATCAAGATGCTCTCTCCTCCAACTTAATTCAAATGAGGTGCCCCTCTCATTTTATTTGCTCTACTTGATTCCAAGAAACATTAGGGACCTTATTGAATTGGTAATTTTCATATTGAACCCTAGGTTTTGGGTAAATTGCACATTACACCAAAACTAGGTTTTAAGGCACAAACATTGCTTTACAGGCTTAATCTTGGGGCCCAAGCTTGTGAAAACCATACCACTACATCATATTCATTCTTATAATGTCTCAACATCAGAGGGACATATTATCATGCAACATTTTCAATTTAACCCCTCAACTTGTGTAATTTGCACTTTAGTCCAAAATAAGCAAACATTGCTTCAACATTGTTCAAACAGGACCAAAATTGAAAAATAAGTTCCTCATGAGCCCTAATTACTTTTCCCAAGATAATATTAAGCATCTACTCAACCTTATTAGGCAAAACATCTAGGGTTAACACATAACCCGGGTTAGGGATGTTACAAGTTATAAACCCGTAACAAGGATTTCGTCCCTGAAATCCTAGGAAAAAGGGAGGGACATATTATTCATTAAGCATGCCTTCAAGTCTCCACCTAATTTCTCAATGTTATGGAGATATCATTGATCTGTAATTCACACAAAGTCCCTTTCATTAATTCAACCTTATAAATGTTTATGTTTATGCAAAGCATAAACCCCTAACATATGATGTCCATTTATTTGAAAGGAAGAAGCATAAAAGAGCATACTTCTATCATCACCCAAGAATATTTATCAAAGGGGAAAACATATATATATAACAGAGATAATTCACTCAGTAATCTTTTATTCATTTAGGAAAGTTCACTTAGCAAACTCTATGTAATTGGGAATGTTCACTTAGCTTTTCCTTTTTAATTAGGAATGTTCACCTAGATCTTCCTATTAGTTGGGAATGTTCACATAGCTTTTCCTATTAGTTGGGAATGTTCACATAGCTTTTCCTTTTAGTTGGGAATGTTCACATAGCTCTTCCTATTAGTTGGGAATATTCACATAGCTCTTACTATTAGTTGGGAATGTTCACATAGCTCTTACTATTAGTTGGGAATGTTCACATAGCTTTTCCTTTTAGTTTGGAATGTTCACATAGCTCTTCGTATTAGTTGGGAATGTTCACATAGCTTTTCCTTTTAGTTGGGAATGTTCACATAGCTTTTACTTTTAGTTGGGAATGTTCACATAGCTCTTCCTATTAGTTGGGAATGTTCACATAGCTCTTCCTATTAGTTGGGAATGTTCACATAGCTTTTCCTTTTAGTTTGGAATGTTTACATAGCTCTTCCTATTAGTTGGGAATGTTCACATAGCTTTTCCTTTTAGTTGGGAATGTTCACATAGCTTTTCCTTTTAGTTGGGAATGTTCACATAGCTCTTCCTATTAGTTGGGAATGTTCACATAGATCTTCCTATTAGTTGGGAATGTTCACATATCTTTTTCTTTTAGTTGCATTATACTATCTAGATTGTTTCAGAATGACTACTTGATCAGAGTAATAAAAAAGATAACAATCTAAGAGTTTCATACTTGCCTTATCTTCAATAATCATATACCTGGCTAGGGTATATAAGTATTGAGGTTAGGTAGTATGCACTTTATTTGCTATCATATTCCTCACTTTTTATATCATTATACACACATGATTTTCCATTCCTAGATTTTCTCTAGGCATTACTTCTATATCTCATCTTGTATCACACAGATAAGAGAGATTATAAAGCATTTTAAGAAATACTAAGTAAGATATAGATTCTCATTTTCCTTGTGTCCTTATAGGACTAGTCAAAGGAAGTTCAAAAATAACTACTTTTATATCTTTAACACATAGAATTAGGAAATGAAATATCAGAATGAATTTATTTCATCTGACCTGTCTGGGATGTCTGTCCACGTCCTCTGTTGTTACTAGAAAACTACCTCCTTTGTGATCCTTGCTGACTCTGCCCCTGAGGTTGAGTCATCATTGAATTCCCACCTGGACAATCCTTTACTAGATGTCCCAGTTGTCTACATTGATAACAGATCCTAGGTGCAAAATAGGGTCTGTGAGGTCCAGATACTGATGTTGATGCTATGTCAGAGGCTCTACTTGGAACATTACTACGATCCCTACCCCTACTTGGAATCCATTGTGTCTGGGTATGGAATCTTGATGATGTTGTCGATCCTAAAAATCTCGGCTTCTGAAAACTTTCAGACCTTTGTCCTTGAGATTGAGTGTACACTTTCTTGCCACTAGTCTATCGTTTCTCAGTTTTAGACCTCTCTATCCTCCTTACTGACTCCACAAAGGTGGAAAACCTCTCCCTGTTCTCTAAAGCAGACACAGGAGTGGTTAGTTCAGTGTTCAACCCCTTCTCAAAATGCCGAATTCTTTCCTCATCACTAACTGCCATTTGCGGACAAAACCGCAACAAATCCATGAACTTAGCTTCATATTCACTAACGTTCATCTGTCCTTGTTTGATCCTCTCAAATTGAGAGATCTTCTCATCTAGATATGTCTTAGGGAAGTATCTACTGACGAATTCTCGTCAGAAAACCTCCCATCCAATTTCTTCACTTGGCCTCTTATCTTCCTCTATCATCCACCAATGACCAACACTCCCTTTTAGGAGGTACACAACATGTCTTACCTTTTCACATAGAACCAAAGTAACATAATTACATTCTTGTTCAAAGGTACATATTCTGTATCATCTCCTTTTGAGAACTACTAGCATTGGCTGTCCTATCAAGCTAAACACAGGCAGTATAAAATCTCAAGGCACTGAGCCAAAATCTCGAAAGCACTAACTACTACTCTGAGGACCTGAGAGTACATAGACGACACATATGACTCTATTTACATCTATACAAGGCATAACAGCCAGTGTCTCCACCTGAGACTTTACTGCTACCCCTACTGCTACTGTTGCCGCCCTTCACCTAATGAAGGATTTCTGCCTCCTCATCTGTGTCCACCTAAAAATGTCATTCCCACGGGGGTGAGACAATTGTAAATTGCCACAGCGGGAGATATAACTCTCTGCCAGTAACATTATTATTGCAGCTTAAGAAGATAAATATGAACAGAGGAATCATATTTATTTGATAGAAGATATTTTAATGTCTAATAGATTAGAACATTATTCTTATCAAAAGCATTGCAGCTATAACTTGATAGAATCAACATGTCACTTATCCTTTAAGGAATATGAAGAACATATATCACATTTATTCACTATAGAATCATTACCACAACATTAACTCTCTTCTGGCTTAGATTATATATCTAATGACTGGCATTGTTATTATGGAGTCATGGCCTGTAGCCATACTAGTTTGGAAAAAAACTGCATATGTATGCATAAACAATTTGGAAAAAAACTGCATATGTATGCATAAACAATTTTTGTGCATACCAGTTTAGTTGCATAACAATTTCATGTAGATTACATACATTCCATATCTTTCAATTATTTTTTTCATGTGGATTTTAGTCTCATTTTATAAATATTGAAGTGCAAAAACATACCTCCACATCTTAGGAAAAGAAAAAAAGGGAAATAATATGTAATGAAATGCCGGACATAATTTCAATCATTCTAGAAAAAAATAGAGAAAAAAATTATGGGCTAATTAAAATATAATATGAAGTTCGTCAATGTTCAAAGATTTTTAGGGAGAAAGTATGCCTTTAACCCTTCATAAAAAGATGAAGTAATCCACATGGTGCATTCTTTTATTTTCTTCTATCTTTCTCATTGATTGATGAGATTGCTTGATTCATGCATCACTTGATAGGGAAAAAAGGAAAACACAATAGGCATTAACATTCATGCATGATAATATTTTCACTCATGTAGGTTCAACATACTTTTACATAAATGAGATGGATGTACTTGTGATTTTTCAATTGCCACACATTTCATACCATCAATTTCTCTTATTGATAGGCTACTTGAATGATTTTTCTCCTCATCCATTCTTACAAGGAGATATGCTTCCAATTAGTTGGTATTTAGGAAAAAGAGCAATTTAGAATAGGGAATCATATAATGCACCAATAGAATGCCTGAATGATTATGATATTAACTGCTTTCTTGATAGTGTTCATTGATAAAAAGGTGGACAACCTTTATGGAAATTTTTGGTCGCTTTATAGAAGTTATTGGTTCAGTGGTCAGTGAAGGCCATTTGGGGATTGTTTGGTGGAAATGATTAAGATAAGAATTCATGTGTTACATCTTTTTGATGACTTATATCAAACAGATCCAAGAGTGTGTTGCTTGAGGATGAGCAACATTCAAGCTTAGGGGAGTTTGATGCATGTTTTTTTAGTTGTTCTCACAGGCGTATTTTCTTTGATTTGATGTATTGATTTGTCATTTATATGATTAATTATGCATGAAATACTATCAATGTCTTGTCTCATCCAAATGAATCAAAATTATGTGATTCTATTGTTTGAAAATGTTTAAAAATCATCTCGAGTAATTATGTACATTTTTGTGCTATTTCAGGTACCATAAAAGTTCCACAGACTCGATACTACCGAACTCACAAGTCGGTGGTATCGAATTCAAGTCAGTAGAAGACAAGAACTCACACAAAACTGATACTACCAACACCAAAAGTTGGGAGACCCAAATCATGTCAGAGAGGCACAAGAAGTGATTTGAAGAAACTCGGTACCACCGAGTACACTTGACTCGATACTATAGAGATGGTATTAGAGAGACAGAGTTGGATCGGAATAAAGACTCGGTACTATCAATATAGTTTGGTAGTACCACCATTGAGGGAGTACGTGTTCAACCTAGAAACTTAATACTACCAACTTCACCGTTGATACTATCGAGTCTACCTGATCAAGAAATCCATAGGTAGAACTCTAATTTAATGGCTGGCATTATTTCACACCCTAAGTGGCTCTTATAACTAAAGGGGAGTGCGGCCAGACCTAATCACATAGCCATTTTCCATTGCATGACACCAGAGAGATGAGAGGAGAGCACGACACCGAAGGCTACATCCAGGACGATCTGAACACCTCTGATGGGTGATTCTACAGCCGAAAGATAGCAAATTGTACGTACGTCAAGGGGATCATCCGGATCGGCTATTCTCCAGGGGTTACTTTAGATTTCTATTATTTCCCACATTTTATCCTTCCTTACTATATATTCGTTTATGGAAACCATGCGGGGATAATCCCCTTAATTCCTTAGGATCTGGGAGTATCCTAGTTATGCATTTTTACCTGACTTTTATGCATTAATATCACTTTTACTCCTAATTTCTGGATATAAACCTATGAGATTGTTCAGTTCTATTTGTGCTTGATCACCATAAATATATTATTAGATCCTTCATTTTGGGAGAAGGGTTAAGCGTTGGAAGAGCATAGGTTTACCCATTTACTGTGTCCTTTAGGAAAGGTGGAGCACAATCTAGAGGAGAAACCCAGAGTCTATCGTAAAGCACCTAACTATTTAACCAATTGTTATGGAAATGGAATTGGCATTCGAATAGGTAGTGAACTACACTGCGGAAGTGGGTAGTTCCTACTATAGTCTCTTTATCCGATAATAGGGGTGATATATGTTAGTGTGTAGATGTTAGTTTTTGTGTTGTTCGTGGTAAAACCATCGTCCTAAGGAATTCATCTACTCTGAGTTACTTATTCTTTAAATTTGACTAGTTTCTGTGTTTGATTTTATTCAATTAAACCATTTTCAACCATTTTTACCAGCCTATCTGATTAGATCTTAGTTAGTAGTAGTCTCTAGATTCTATTTCCCTGTATTTGACTTGAGCCTCACAAGGCATATATTACTTGATACATTCACTTGCATTCAACGCACGATAAACATGTGTCAATAAGGATTTTACATTATATATTAATCTCTTATTTTTTTATCATGATCATCTGAGAGTGAATGAGGTACTCCAAATCAACAAATTGAGCCCCCTTTGCCTCTTTAAGTCCGATGGTATTAAAGCCTAGGGCTAGAGAAATTGAGGTCACAATCCTTCCCATAACAAACGAAATTTATCTTTTGAAAGGAATTTTCCTCATGTGATCTATCAAGAGTGACCCTAGGTTAATGTGTAACTTATTATGTATTCCATGTAAAACTAGGAGGTCCTTTTATGACATTCTTCCTTGGTAATCGTAACTCCCCACAACCGTGTAGGCAAGGACCTTCTGCACATATCTGAATAAGGGATTGCTGATTAATATAGTCTTTGACTTGTCAGTTGTGTATCCTGGCGTCCCTATCAAACTGTACCAGAATTTACCATAGTCCAAGTCAACCTCCCTCTCAATTATGCCATCATTCATTTTTTTGACTTCTTTAGGATCCTTTCAAAATTGCAGTTCAATTCAGAAGCAGTCAACATGCAAACTTGATGGCTTCCTCCCATTTTATCTTGACCTTCTTGAGTGTTGTGAAAAATTGTGGATTCAATTCCACATATGTGACATGTGTTGTGAAATGCACCTTACACAAACTGATTTTCTTTAGCTTGCTTTCCACCCCTACTTTAAAGCTCATGTCTTCAATCACCTTTTTAAACCTATACCTTGTGGAGATGACTCTCCTTGACATGCATTCAGAATATATGGGTGTGATTTTTATTTTCCTTTGACCTCTTCCATAAGAATTCCCCTCAAGAGCTTTGTCGATTCCTTTCAGTCTATCTACCTCTAGGTAGGCCAAGGTATCCCCTGGCTCAGAATCTAGCTCTTCCTCATCAGTTCCATCTTCTTCTTCATCAACCTGGTAGGATCTTAATCTTGAGCTCATGTCAAGATTGAGTGGTACATGTTGCTTAGGGTATCATTGTGGATGATCCTCCTCTTCAACCATCAATTGTTGCCTTGCCTGCAGCTACTGCTGTGGTCTCTCCCCCAATGAAGAGGTAGAGTGGCATGTGGGTGTTGCCCGTGGAGGTAATCTCGATGAAGATGGGGCTACAACCCGCTTGCTCCACTTTTGGTGAGTAGTGACCTCTGGCTCAACTTCATCAATCATGGCATTGAGGTTCTCCATGGATGTCTCCTTCTCCTCCCGACATGTCTCATTGGTAATGTGGTGGTTGCCCGACGATTGGGTGCGGGAGACACTCACGAATGTCGAATGGTGGAGTGAATGGGAAATGGAATTTGATGGTGATGGAGTGTGGGATGGCATGTAGACTTGAGAGGAGGCTCTCTTGGTGTGCACTTTGCCTCCAGTGATCACCTCAAGGCCATTTTGAACCCCTTTCTTCACAGCCTTGGTTATCTCCTTCATTGTATGGAGGTGGTGGTGGTGGTAGAGTTGTGGTTTTTGTATTTTTGAGGAGAGGGCGAAATGGAGATTGAGGGATGGGTGGAATAGGTTAGGATGGTTTTTGTGATGGTGGAGGTTGGATTGGCTGAAGGTTTTGGTCAAAAATTGGTGGATTTTTGTGGGTTTTTTGGGTGGACTAGTTGTCGATGGGGTGGAGGACGAAAATGGAGATGGTGGCTAGATTGATGGAGGATTTGGGGTGGAAATGGAAGAGGGTGAGGTGGTGGAGGTGTAGTAAGTGATTGGAGGTCGATTGGTTGGAGTATTTGGGCTGGAGGAGCAAGGGCAGAGGTGTTGGGGTTGGCACAGGTCGCCACAGCCGAGGGGAGCTTGTGGAAGTGAGTTAGAATGAGGAAGGGGTCATGGTGCTTTTTAGAGTTTAAGTGAAAAAATGTGGGGTCGGGTGCAGCTGCCATGACCATGGTGGGCCTCCATGGCGGTGGTGTGGGTTTAGCGACACAGCCGTGGCGGGTGCCACGATCGTGGTGGTTGGTAGGGCAGTATACAATTTTACCCTCGCTACGGTCATGGTGGTTGGTAGGGTGGTATGCAGTTCGACCCTTGCCACGGTCATGGTGGGTGCCACGGTGGTGGTATCCTCCTCTCACCTCAACCGTGGTGGTCACCATGGTCTTGGTTGTTCATGTACAGAATCACCTCCATCACTATAACTTCTTTGAATTTTTGCAATCAAATCACAATGGCCTGGTAATCACCATGACTGTGTTGCCTTCATGTGGCCACACCCGTGGTTGTGGCCACGACCATGTTGTCCTGCATGTGCCACGACCATTTTGAGCTCCACGACCATGGCCATTCCTTCACAAAATTGGCCATGTTACTATAACTTTTTCAAACAATTCTACCACGGCCATTTTGAAGCACCACAACTGTGGCGGGTCTTCATTCTATACTTTGTCAATTCAATTTTGAAAATTTGATATTTTCACACTACTTTTACTCTTTGCCACATTTTATCTTCAAGAACCATAGCTTGATCTCTATTTCTCTCTCTTAAACCTGTCACACGCATGTCATCAAAACTTAAACAAAAAACTATCAAGCACAAGTGTATCTGTGTATTCTTGGAATCACATGCAAACAAAGAAAAGGTATTAAAAAGTGAAGGTTGGGTGCAAACGTTCCCAAACCTAGGTGGGTTGCCTCCCACTAGTGCTAGATTTTATGCCTTCAGTCGAGCTTATTAATTCTTGAACTCTTTCATCCTCTCAGAACTCTCAAAGCATCTTTGTAGTAAATATCCTTCTCATGTGCAGTCAAGCACGTCTCCTCATCAAGCTTGTGTTCCTCAACTAACATCACAATATCAAAACATTGATTGGATTTTTCCGGACCTACCTCAACTAACATCACAATATCACAATATTTGTCCATTCACGGTAAACTCTCTTACTCCATCCTTCTCACATATCACGACAACTATAGATGGATATACATTCTTGATTAGATAATGTCCTTCCCATCTAGACCAAACTTTTTCAAGTAAGAACATCATCCTAGAGTTGTACAACCACACCCATTTCCTGGGCTCAAAATCCTTCTTCTTGATCATCTTGTCATGAAGAAACTTTGTCCTTTCCTTGTAGCTTTTGGACAATTCATAAGCCTCATGTCTCATCTCCTCAAGCTCATGCAACTACAATTTTCTTTTCAATCCGATAGTGTCCCCATCAATATCCATGACTTTTGATTCCCACAAAGCCATGTGTTGCAGACAACTTTTTCCATAAACAATCTTACATGGTGTGGTACCCGTAGGGGCTTTAAATGTAATACTATATGCCCACAAAGCTTCATTGAGACATAAAGATGAATCCTTGCGGTCCGACCTCATAGTCTTCTGAAGAATGAGCTTTATCTCTTAATTAGATAACTCAAATTGGCCACTCATTTGAGGGTGGTAAGGAGTAGCCATGTGATGGTTCAAACCATGCTGTTTTAGAAGTCCTTCAAAGGTGTGATGGATGAAATGGATTTTCCCATCACTAATCATTTCTCTTGGCACACCGAATTGGCTAAACATGTTTGACAACACAAAATCACAAACCACTTTATGATCATTTATTTTAGTAGAAATTCCTTCAATCCACTTTGATACATAATCGACGGCCACCAAAATGTACACATACCCAAAGGAGGGAGGAAACAGACCCATGAAGTCAATTACCCAAACATCAAAAACCTCAACCATAAGAATGGGTGATAGAGACATCATGTCCCTCTTGGAGATAGTGCCCACCTTTTGAAACTTCAAACAATATTTGCAAAACTCATGAGCATCTTTGAACAAGATTGGCCAATAAAATCCACTTTGAAGAATCTTGGTGGTTGTACGTTTCCTGTCAAAATGACCTCTACATGCACCGGAATGGCACATGGCTAGGATCTCTTGCTGCTCAATTTCTGAAAACACACCTTCTAATGAGTTGGTCGGGATAATATTTGAAAAGATGAGGGTCATCCCAATCATAGTTCTTCACCATAGCATATAATTTCTTGCTCTCTTCCCTTGTCCAAGTACTTGGTATCCTTCCACCTGCAAAGAAGTTAGCTATGTGCTTGTACCACAGTTTTGGGTGGATGAAAGTAAGAAGAGCTACTCATGTGGCATTATTTCTTTGATGTAGTTCCTATCATCATACAATGCTTCAATGAGGGAGAGATGATCGGCTGTAGAATTTTCTACTCACTTTTTATATACAATCTCTAGAGCAAACTCTTAGTGTAACAAAATCCATCAGATCAATCTTGGGTTAGAATCTTTCTTCATCATTAGGTATTTCAAGGCTTCATGACCCGTGTCTACAACCACCTTCTTTTGCAAGAGAGAATAAATTTCTTTTTTCAAGAGCAAAAATCATGACAAGTAACTCTTTTTTTATGGTGGTGTAGTTCCTTTGAGCTTCATCAAGGGTTTTTCTTGCATAATAGATGGCATGTGGAACCCGACCAATCCTTTGGCCCAGCACATATCCCACTAGCATATCTAATGCATCGGTCATGATCTCAAATGGTAAGGAGAAATCTGAGGGCTGCTTGATAGGAGAAAAGATGAGCTTATTCTTTAAGTGGTTGAAAGCTTCAACACACTTTTCATCGAAATTGAATTCCACATCTTTTTCAAGCAAATGACCAATTGGCCTTGAGATTTTTATAAAGTCATTAATGAAACGTCAATCAAAACTCACATGCCCCAAGAAAGATCGGACATGTCTTACAGTGGAAGGAATAGTAAGAGTGGAAATCATGCCCACTTTTACCTTATCAACTTCAATGTCTTCCTTGGAAACTCGATGACCCAAAAGAATGTCTTCAGACACCATGAAGTGACCTTTCTCCCAATATAGCATCAAACAGACCTTGACACATCTTTCAAGAATGTATGCTAGGTGGAGCAAACACTCATCAAAAGTTTTACCAAACACAAAAAAGTCACCCATGAAGAATTCAAGCGACGAATCAAGCATATCAACAAAAATGGATGTTACACATCTTTGAAATTTCAAAGGAGCATTACACAACCCAAATGGCATTCTTCTATACGCAAAAATACCACTTGGGAAAGTAAACACTATCTTCTCTTGATCAGTGGGATGAACAACTATTTGGAAGTCTGGAATACCCATCAAGAAAGCAATAGAAACTCTGTCCAGCTAATCTCTCTAAGATCTGATTAAGGAATGGGAGAGGGTAATGATCTTTCTTGGTCTTTTCATTCAATTTTTTGTAATACACGCACATCATCTACTTGGATTGTTCTCTCATGGGCATAAATTCCCCATCTTCATTCTTGAGGATTTTGATCCTACCCTTCTTGGGTACAACTTGGATGGGACTCACCCATGGGTTGTCAAAAATGAGATATATGATTCCATCATCAAGTAGCTTCACGACCTCTTTTGCTACAACTTCTTTCAATTTTGGATTCAACTGTCTTTGCATTTGACGATTTGGTTTAGAATCATCCTCAAGATATATTCTATGGACACAAATAGAGGGGTCAATACCCCTCGAATCAACAATGGACCATCCAATGGCCTGAATGTTCTTCTTCAAAACCGCCATCAATGCATCTTCTTACTCCGGAGAAAGAATATAAGAAATAATCACCATGAGGGAGTCATTGGAGCCTAATAAAGCATATATCATCCCTTCAGGAAGAGACTTGAGCTCAAGAATCGGAGGCTTTTCAAGGGAATTTTTTAATGGTTCAGAAATGGATGGGAGGTCCCCACTTGCAGCCACTAAGGCTAGCTCTTATTCCTCATCCTCATCATCATCATTAGGAAATTCCGAAAAGGGCTCTAGACCTCTACCTTGTGTGGAAGTTTGAATCCATGCAGGTAGACACTCTTATACAATATCATCAAGACACTCAATCAGATAACAATCCTCTTCTATGGCACCTATAACCTTGGCCTTAGTATAAGACTTGAAGATGTTTAGCCGGATCTTCATGTGCATGAAAGTCACATACTTGGTGTCGGTCCTCACATGGATCACTGCATCAGTTGTAGCCAAGAAGGGTCTCCCCAAGATAATAGACAATTTCCTTGAATCTTTCTCCATGCCCAAAACAATGAAATCAATAGGCAAGATTGTAGAGGTCTCGTTATCAAGTCTGACCAACACATCATCAACACACCTCTAGGAGTTTTCACAGATCGATCGACCAATCACAAACTGCAGTGAGCGGGAACCAGTTGTCTCATTTGCAGTTCAACAAACACATCATATGACATCAGATGTACACTAGAACCCAAGTGAAGAAGATCTTGGTCTATGTGATGAGCTCCAATGTAGCATGAGATGATGGGAGCACAATGATCTTTTCTCTATCTTGGCATGGTGTGCTGTAGAATTGAGCACACTTGCTCAATGAGCTTAACCTTCCTCGATGTCCTTCATGTCATCTTCCTCTTGAACGTACACAAGTCTTTTAAGAACTTAGCATAAGATGGGATCTGCTTGATTACATCAGTCAAGGGAATGTTGATCTTGACCTGCTTAAAGGTCTCCATGATGTCATCGTTGTGCTTCTTCTTCCTTCTTTTAGTAGATGGCTCTTCAAATGCATCGGGGAATGGAGGGAGTTATACTCCCAACTGACTTAAGTCAACAATATCATCAAGCGATATCACGGGAATCACGATATCATCTCTCAGTATCATGGTATCAACCTGGGTGCTTGTCACAGTATCATCATCCTAAATCTTAGTATCAACATCCCTGATCACAATATCAACCCTGTCATCATGGGTTGTGCAATCAACAAAAGTACCCTATGGCTGCTCCAAGGTCCTACCACTCCTTAAAACTATCACTGCTTTCACATGCTCATGGGTAGTTGAAGAGGAAGCTTGTGGAGGTGGTTGTGATTGTTGAGATGGTGGTGGCTTTGAGTGTGGTGGATTTGGATTTTGGAAGATAAATTTTGGATGGGGTTGTGGTTGTGGTCGTTGTGATGGATAAGGGTGATATTGTGGAGGGGGTTGTTGGTATGAGTGATATGGAGGGTATTGGTAGTTTTAGGTTGGTTGTTGATGTGGAGGAGCATAAGGATTTGGTGGCCCTTGGTACCGGACATGACCTTGTGGTGGGACATAAGCACCTTAAGTAGTGCTTACATAACTTCCATCATTGTTTGGGTTGGCCATAGGTTGGGAGGGAGTCTCCCTTCTTCACGATGGGAATTGAAAGGGAAATTTGGTCAGACCTTTGTTCAAGGAGGATAATGTTTTTCCTTTAAGATGAAACCTCTTTCTTCACTTCATCAAAGCGCCTTAGACTTCCTAGAACTTCTTCCTCAAACTTAGAGTTGTACTTGAGCCCTTGATGTTTCCTTGGCTATCCTTTCCCCTCCTCATTTTGTTGTTTCCATGAGAAGTTTGGATGATTCCTCCACTCGGGGGTATAGGAGTTGGACATTGGGCCTTGGTTGTTGTGGTTGCCAAAAGCATGCAAAGCGTGTACTTCTTTTTCTTCAGCATCAACTATCATAATGGATTGGCTAGAAGAACTACCAGCTTGGTTCTTCATCATGTTCATCATATCTACCATCATCTTCATCATTTGTGGGTTGCCTTCTATTTTGACTAGAGCTATAAGAGGGGGTGGGGGAAGGTAGTTCCGGTCGCAGTGCTCCCCTTTAGTTGAAGCCCGGTGGTGGGAATTCTCATCAACATGCTCAAACAAGGGCCAAGACTTCTCCGATGGCTTAGCCATGAAGGTGCCTCCACATGCAGAATCAACATTGTTTTGGCTCAACTCAACTAGTCCAGTGTAGAACGCTTGAACAAGCTTCCACAAAGGTACCTCATGATGAGGAAATTCACGTAGGAGATTTTCGAACCTTTCCCATGCCTCATGGAAGGGTTTATTTTCTTTTTGTGAGAAGACGGTGATGCATCTCTACATCTGGGTCAACTTGACAATCAGATAGAACTTCTTAAGGAACCCATTCTTCACTATGTTCTATGTCACCAACTCAGGCTTGGATATGTACCACTCTTTGGCTTTTTCTTTCAGAGAGAAGGTAAAAAGGGTTCTTCGGATTGAGTCATTGGTGGCGGCGGGTGTGCAGAAAGTGGAGCAAGTTTCAAGAAATGCATCAAATGGTGATATGGGTTCTCGTTCTCCATGCCATAGTAAGTAGGAAGGAGTCTGAGGAGGGCTGGTGGAATGGAGAATTGTTGACATGGCAGTTGGTCAACAAGGGTGGAAATCGGGGAGTTGTAGTTCCCCGGAGTGAAATACTCATGAAGAGAGCAGTTGGGTTGTGGGGGACCACCCTCGGGTGGGATTTGAGCTTCACCATAAGGACAATTGTTTGTCATTTCGGCTGCTTGGTGTTGTTTGTGGTGACTTTGTCGTCTCCTTCTACCTATCTTGGGGTCGTATGGTACCAAGTCGTTACAAGTCAAACATGTACCATTCATGCACAATTGTCACCAACACAATATACAAACAAGCAACATGAGCCAAGTTAGAAAGATGGTATGCAAAAGTAAACAAATAATAAATACCAACAATGGTGAGGGAAGTAGGAAAAGCTAAGGCACACTAACTAGATAGGCTGAACACCTATATCCCCGGCAATAGCACCAAAAAACTTGATGTGATTTTCCACGCACATGTGATCTTTCAAATTTATAAGGCCACAAACAAGGTTCACTCACAATACTAAAATATATTCCTGCAAGCGCATGGGGTCATGTTGTAGTATAGATGAGAGGTAAGAAAAGGGGGTCGATCCTTAGGGAGAGGGGGCACTACATCTAGGTTAATGTTACCTATGTTCCTAAAGGGGAGAGTAGGGTTTGAGGGTTTAAAGTTGGTTTTGATTGATTAAGGTATGATTGTAAGCTGGAAACAATAAAAAAAGAAACTACATTAACAAAAATCCTAGGTTACCCTAAGAAAGTTAAGACTAAGAAACTAGGCAAGACAAGCAACTAAGCTAAATCAAGGAGTTACACTACACTAGCGAATCAAATTATCAACTAATAAGCAAGCTAAGAAATAAGACAAGCAAGAACCTAGGTTATCACTAGCTAACTAAATTAACACAAACAAGCTCAAAAGAGTCCTAACTACTTAAACATGAACTAGCAATCAAGAACTAAGAAATTAGCTAAGAAGTAACAAAGGCAAATAACTACACCAACATCAACAAGCTAAGAAGACAAAAATGGATTTTAAGAAATATGATGGATAGTTGGTCCTTTTGGGAATGAAAGTTGATATTAGTTGGGGAAAGGTGACATAGCATGTGATTCTCATATTTTAACTTGGATTACCAAACCAAACAACAAGGCAAGTCTTATTGGAATATACCCTATGCTACTAGTTTGAGAACCAGGGCTAGGTGTAATTCTAATAGAACTTGGAAATTCTAAGTTTCTAGGGTAAGTGGTATTAGGGAAATTGAGAGACAAGGGTAGAAATGGGAGTTGAGATGAGGGTGTTTTATCTCATGTTACTTGCCATCTAGCCTTTAGGAAACTCTAGGCAATTGCATTAATCACACTTACACTAGCTACTTAGATCTCACACCTACTTGTAGAAGAAGGGAGATGTATGTAGGAACAAATGAGGCTAGCTTGGGGATCCACTAATTGGACCTAGTAACCATTCCTAAGATTGCCACATACATTCTATTTTCTCCTAGGAGCTAAGTGTCACCAAGCATCATAAAATAAGAAATCCATGTTTAAAAGCACAAACCATAACAATGGGAAATGAGATAGAAGCAAGAGGCAATCATCACATAATTAAATATGTTCAAAACAAGTTAGTTTCCCCCAACATGGTATGAAAGTCACATTTTAACCCCGCCCACCACTAGGGGCTTAGCTAGACATGCTCATACAAAAGGGGAAATAAAGGAGAAAAATGGGATAGGAGTCCATGGATCTCAGAGTAGCTTCTTCTTCTTCACCTCCTAGCTGATGTAACACATCCTCCCTCCTCCAAGGTGGGTGAAGAGCATGGGAATGTAGGGGATTATGATGGGGAACCTAGAAAAGTAGGTTTTGTATGGTGGAAATGGAGTGGAATATGGAGTGGGAGGTAGGTGAATGGATTAAATATAAGGATGAGGATGATGGAGCTCTGGAGTATCTAGGAAGAGGATAAGGGAAGATAATCTTTGTGTTGTGGCTTCCACCTATGTATATATAGGTGGTGGGGAGGAACTAGGGTAAGTGGGGGAAAATGGGAAAATCTGTGGAGATAATGGGTCGGTTTAGGTGGTCACCATGTCTGTGGTGAGGTGCCATGGCTGTGGTGGGGGTTGCATGGCCCTATTGTAGGAAGTGGAATGGCCAATGTGGAAGGTGAGTTGAGGTGTAAGTGTGTATGGTGGCCACGGTGGTGGAGGGTGCCACTATCGTGTTGGGTAGAGGGGTACCAACACCGTGTTGGAGGAGGTAGCCATGGGTGAGGTCACTCTAAGGTCGTCTTGTGTTTAGCTTGCCACGGTTGTGTTGTTCACCACTGCTGAGGTGTCCTTCAAGGGACACATACATGTTGATAGCCACGACCATGGTCATTCACGTGTAAAACGAGCCGATTCCCTGTTGATTTTTGGGGTTTCGATGAATAAATCGCCATGATCATTTTGCTGACAACAAGTGAGCTGGGAAGTATTGGCCACGACCGTTTTTGTGACCACGGCCGTGGTGTCTTCAGTGACAATGGTCATTCTGGTGACCACAGCCGTGGTCCATCATGTACAAATTTGGCGACTTCCCTGTGACTTTTGGAGCTTAATTCCCCACGACTGTGGTGATTGCCACGACCGTCTTGGGACTTATTGGTGATGATCTCCACTTCAACTTCTTCATTTAACCTCTTTTTTCTTTGAATTGGTTCTTGTGCATCCAAAGTGAGCTCTGGGAAGAGGTAGGACCAATGTTAGGGTGCAAGGGACCATAGATGTTCTTCATCTCTCTCCCATGCATCAATGCATGCATAAGTGCCCTGAAAAACACACAAAAGGAGGCATAAGTGCATTTTCCATAAAAGATCATACTAGAGGAAATATCTTGTAATATACAATGTTTAGATGTGATTTTCATGCATAAAGATACATGATGAAGCCCTAAAATAGGACTGCATCACATACAAATAGCACGAGGCTTGTTTCTTCACTGTGAATTCTACTGCCTATTTCCAACATTTTGGTATCTAGAGCCTGGTTCGACTATTTTTGGGCGTGGTTTGATGGTTGCAACCGTAGCATACATCATCATAATTATTGGAAGTTGTTTTGTTTTTGAAGAAATTGTTGCAGTATACATCAAGACAACGCAGTCTACTGGTATATTTTCTGAGATAGTAAACAGTAGTTTGAATTTAAATTAGGTGTTGATTCCTATTTTTGAAGGCAAAAAATATGAATTTTGGAGTATGAAAATGAAGATTTTTTTATATCACAAGATCTTTGGGATCTCGTGGTGAATGGATACTCAGATGGTGAAATTTCAAAGGACAAGTTGGGCATTGTGAAGGAAAGGTTTGGTATTTTAAAGGAGGTTCGCATGAAGGACGCAAAGGCATTTCTCATCTTGCAACAAGTCATGGAGAACAACATATTTTCGAGGATCATGAATGTTATTAAATGCACTGATGCATGAAATATTTTGAAGAGGGAGTTTCACAATGAAAAAAGGATCACAATAGTGAAGTTGCAGATGCTCTGTAGAGAATTTGAATATTTGTCTATGAATGGAGGAAAGAATATCTAAGATTTCTTCTCTCAATTGTCTATTGTTGCTAATCAGATGCGCACATATGGTGAGAAAATAACTGACAGGAAATTTATTGAAAATGTGTTGTGATGTCTACCCCCAAAATATGATTTTATTGTTGCTTCTATTGAGGAGTCCAAAGATGTTTCTATCTACTCTCTAAGAAAATTGATGAGCACTTTCATGCCACATGAACATAGGATGAACAAATTTTCTGAAAACAACGCCGAAAGTGTATTTCAATCGAAAGTTGAAAGTACAAAAAGGAAGGAACATAAAGGTGATAAATATGATTCCGGAGGTCCATCCACATGCAACAAGGGAAAACGTCATGTTTGTTATTATGAAGAAGATTGAGATTGTGAAACAAAATGTGATGCATTTAGTGATGAAAATGAAGAACAAGATGGTGAAGCTCCTAAAATTTACAAGAGGTGTTACTTCTACAATAAATTGGGGCATATTGAAGCTCAGTGCTTGGAGAAAGAAAAACAAGACAATCTTGTTGAAGAAAAAATTGAAGATAGACTATTCATGGCACTTCAACCATTTCATGAAAGCTCCATGGATCATTAAGACTGGTTTGCTGCTGCCTCATATTTTGAAATATTTATGTGTGTTTTTTAGATTTTGCATCAATGGGGTGTATTGAAATATGATGCTAAATCGTGTTAGTAGATCATGTGCGTTGCAAGGCAATCGACAATTAGGCAGTTGGTGGTTGTCCATAGTTGAAATGATGTATGTAGTTTATAAACATGTGTTATAATTTGTATGTGTCCGGTGGTTGTGTATGTGGGTGAACAATCATGTAGGTGTTCCTGAAAGGGTGTTTACAGTTACTCAGTTGTCTTTATAAAAGCCATGTACATTCTCGCAAGTAGTGGAGGCGGGAGGGGGGTAAGTTGGGGCACGCGCCCCCCTCCAATTTTGAAATTTGTTGAATATATATATATACATGGTATCAAAGTTAATATTTACTTTTATGCGTTATCTCCTTCACACATTGATTAACCTAATTTCAAAATATATAAACTTTCTTCCATAAATAATGTCATTAATAATTCTATTTTTGAAAAAGAATCATAAACAAAAATACATCAAAATAGGATAATTTCATCAAAATTAGTGAGATAATTTCATAAAAATTAGTGATATTTCTTTATTTTACAAATATATCTAGATGTTTCATACTTAACGAATTGTTCTTTATATCAAAAACACATACATAAATGTCAACTTATTAACTATTATTTTACACTTATTTGTATAATGATCATATAAAATATAGATACCTATAATTAATATTATAAATTATTAAATATCAAATATTTTTATATCATACATAAATAATTAAATATATAACAAACATATCAAGTATGTATTTGTATGGATAATGAGGAAACAAAAATAGATATTTGTTATTAATTATATACTTTATAAATATCAAATACTTTATATAATATATAAACAATTAAGTGTGTAACAACTACAAAATGTACGTAGGTAATGAGGAGAAAGAAAATTCATATTTACGTGCATAGGTAATAGGGAGAAAGAAAATCGATATCCACAATTAATGGTATAATCCATGAGATTTCAAATATTGTTATAATTAAATGTATAACAAATGTAGCTAGTACATTAGTTCTATGTGTGTATCTTTTACTTGTGCAAATGGTGTATGCTGATTATTTTCAATTATATGTGTAATGCATGCTAGTAAACATAAAGTCAAATAAAATATGATAATTTCTTAGTAGTACATGGTGTCACGATAAATTTGTTAATAATTTTTAACAAAATATGTTTATTGTTTTGAATTTCTATACATCAATAAATATTTATTAAAATAATATAATGTCATGTATCATTATGAAACAGGCCTTAAAATTATACTTCTATTCACAAGTTATGCAAATATTATTTCTCTAAATTATAAATATTATTTCATCTTAATGTCAAGGATAATAAATTTTGATATTTTCTTAGTTTCCAATGCAACGTAGAAATAATTGTCTTTAGAACTTAGTGAAAAATAAATTGTCATAAGATCTATTACTTTATTAGGTAAAATTTATGAATAAGTTGAACACCATCATAAGTATCTTTATTTAACTTTAAACTACTATACTATTGGATTTCTTGATTTATATATAATAATAGTAATTTCCAAATGGTACTACTTATATATTCATTTCTTAACTTTATGTTACTTTTTAGTTACTTGCTTGTCAACTCATCATGTAGGAAATTATTTGCGTGATCTTAAAAACTAAATAATAATCCACACAATCAAAATTGAACATTAAATTTATGTGATTTTTCCAATATGGAGAATTAATATAAAGAAATAGTTGGTTTTATTAAAAGAAATTAAATCTTTTCAATGCCAATGCCATCATTTCAAACTCTTCTTACATATAAAAAAATCCTAAATATATGTAGAATGTTATAAGATACATAGTACTACATAATAATACATATACACAAAAGGTTATTTTAATTGGATCTAAATTAAATACTCCACAAAGTGATAAGCTACATCTCCAACTTTATTTTTTATTTATGTAAGACTCATCTATTTTTCTCACTGGATCCAAGTAAATAGGTCAATGTCATGTCTTTGAGACATGTTCACACTCCATTTGTCTCATGGTGATTATTTAAATTTTATTTACATCTGATTTAAAATAAAAATAATATCAATCTCATATAAATACATAACATTATTTTTACAAGTGCCCCACTTCATCAGGGGTGGCTCCGCCACTACTCGCAAGAGAGTTGTTCATTCACTCACTACGTGCATACATTAATGTATACTGTCTCCTTTATCCGTTTGCTTATTATTCTCTCTATTCTAATCCTGATTCGTATCCGTGAACGATCCACAACGAAGAACACAGACGAAACACAGGAGATCAGAGTGCATTCGACTCTCTCCTCCTGTCTTTCTATTCCTTGTTGTAGCAAAGGCTTGTCGTGTAAGAGAGTTTCATTCTCTCTGGTTTCTGACTAAATCAGCCTTCAATTTCTGTTGTGTTCTTCACTGTCATACAAATAGCAACGAGGCTTAGTTTCTTCATTGTGAATTCCGCTGCCTAATTCCAATAGGTCGTACATCCCTCCGCCAGACCCCAGACCAGGAGACACAATCATAGACATAGATTCTTCCATAACTGAACGCCACTCCGCCTTTTGTTCCGCTGGCATGCTGTGCCGACGACCGAAGTTGAACCTCGCCATCCACCCCTAACTGCTCGACGTTGCCACTACCACCATGATGAAGGCCAGCAGGCAGGCCAGCTGCATGGTCGTTCAATCAAGCCGAGATCACAGTCAAAGCATCGTCATATCGCAAGCTACGTAGATCATGCCCACTCCTCTTCCTGTTCTATTCAATGTCATACAATCAATCACGATCCACCATACAAAACCAAGGTTAATAAATCAGTATTGTGATATATAAATCAAGATGCATCCAATGAAACACCCTATCCACCTAATACTCTTGCCTAAGCACGTCGATGGCACCTACGTATTACGTCTATTATGAAATCTAGGAGCTATAATGAAGCCTAAAAAATGAAGAAAAATCAGGAAGTATCCTCAAAAGTAGAATTCAGTATTTTAAACTAAATTCTTATAGCATTGACTCCTATTTCTAATTTATTAATTTAATAAGATTAATCAACCAATTAAGGACCAAAATGAAGGAATAAGTGTGTTAAGAAATAAATATGAGAAATTGAACGCCACACACTTGATGGCCTTATTATATGTATTACTACCTTTTATATCTAAACACATCAATGACACCTATGTATTATGTCTATTATGAAATCTACGAGCTATAACGAAGCCAAGGAAAAAAAGAGAAAATCAGGAAGTATCCTCAATACCCTTGCCTAAGCACATCATTCGCTAGTACAGTAATGGTCTATAGCGTTGGTTTTTTTAAGCCTATATCGTCACTTTTCAGCCGATGCCTAAGTGGCGGTCGCTAGAGAAATTGCTCTATATGGTCGGTTTTTTTAACCAAAGAAAACCGACCTTATATAGTAAAAACCGACCCAAGAGGCTATAAAAAACTAACCCCAAATGAGAAAAGAAATTGTACTTGAACCCTATAAGGTCGGTTTTTCTAAATAACCGACCCTAGAGATCCTCTGTAACAACGGTTATATGATAAAAACCGACTCAATAGAGTCTACAGATGATTGAACCAGACACTATAAGGTCAGTTTTTCTTAATAACTGACCCTCGAGATGCTCGGTAAGGACGGTTATATGATGAAAACTGACTCAATAGAGTCTACAGATTGAGCTTGCTGATAACCAGACACTATAGGGTCGGTTATCTTAAAAAACCGACCTTATAGGTATCTCTAGGGTCGATTATTAAGAAAAACCAACCCTAGCTAGAGATACATATAAGGTCGGTTTTTTAAGATAACCGACCCTATAGGGTACATTTAAAAAAAAAATCTGCAGAAACAGAACAGAACAGAAGAACAAGAAGAACCAAGATATGAGAGAGGGGAGCATTGATGCTCAACCGTCACCATTCCAAACCATACATTCACTACTAAAAAAGGAGGTTAATAAGCACACCATATTTTCTACGCTTTGAAAAGAGTAACAAAGCAAATACATATCATCCTTTTTTCGAGGGATGTGGAGGTAGTTGAGGGGCACGACTCGAGCATTTCCCCCCCTTTTCTTTCCCAAAAGTGCGGGCTCACCATTATCTTAGCAACCGGTATTTATTCATCCCGCTATTTGTTCCGCTCGTTCCTCTCCTCGACTTCTCCGCCTCTTCCCTTTCCCTTTCCCCTGCGACGGACAATACACGAAAACTTCTTTAGATTGCGAACCACTGGGCGGAAGAAGGGGGAGAGTGAAGCCACAACGGCGTGGGGAGCCGGAGAAGCGCTGGAGCTGGCATTCCAGATTCCGTCCCAACCCGACACGTCGACGGCCATGCTCTTTTGCTCCTTATCACCCTGTGCGACCGCAGAGTGAACCTGGCGTGTCTCGCCAGTTTCGTTCATGAGTTCTCATCTCCGCCCTCCACTGGGTCGTCTTTTGTCGTCCCAACCCCGTCTCCCGCCGATCCCAGGATTCCTCTACCCCGATTTAGCCCAAGCGATGTTCGCCCCTGGCAGCATCCACACTGATTGTTCCAAGGTTTTCCATCTCTTTTAATGTTTAACTGTTTTGTAGGGATGTATGCCTTTTGTTGATGGCTTGCTGCCCTCGAATCCGTAATGAAAAATGATGTTAGCTTGATAATTTTCTTTCAGAAAAAGGAAAAGAAAAGTAATTCCACAGAGAATGCGGCATGAAGACTGTGAAGGTATGGAGTTTCTCTTGGCATTGCGAATGATGTTCTTAGATTGCACAGATCAGGAACGACATTCATGGGGTGTATTAATATTGAATAGACATTCAGATTAGGAACGACATTCAAAAGATGTATTATATTGAAGCACCTGCTTCAACATGTGTTTGGGTGAGCAACCAAAGAATCAACTAGACGTATCTAAGCCATCTAAAAATTTGAATAAAAGGTCAGATTAAAAATCTCCTTTGGATATACATGTTTATTCTTTTAATTCCACTTGCAATGCCTATTCTCTTGCTTGTCGTTCTCATCAATTTTAATACCATCATAATGTACCTACCAAAGCAAATCTCTAGGGGAGGTTATAAAGAGAACTCATTTCCAGCATGAAACAACTCGTCTTGTTGAATGGAAAGGTAGTCGTCCATATATCTTCCAGTTTCAAGTATTGGTATGCATCCTCCTATTGATTTTTTTCCTCGAAATTGAAATATTTTTCTTTGTCCCATTTTTTTGTTTCATTTAGCTAATGAGGTAATTATTTAATTTTGTTTGTAGGTAGGTATAGTTATCAAAGAAGATGGTGATGGTCAAGATTTTGCAAACATAGTTTGATGTTAGGATTCAGGCAATACCATTTTCTTCAGTAATATAGCGTTGGTTGAGATTTTGACTCTTCTCTAAAATCTTGATACATGATGCTTGTTTCTATATTAATCTTAACAATCCCTTTGTTGTTTACTATAACTTAACTTCAGAATTACAGGGACATGGTATGAGGGATTTATCTATATGTCTAATTTGACATTTTTCACCGTTTACAAGGTCATGTGCCAGACCCCTATTATAAACAAAATGTATACAATGTTTATATATAAAAAGTGTTTCTACTTATACAGTACCACGTATTTAGCTAGTTTGTGATTTATCTTTATTATTCATTAAAACAATGACCAATGTAAAGGGCATGAATGAACATGTATGCATTATATTACCATTACGTAAATTGTTCGAAATTCAAGGCACATGCCATATTTTGTTACAAATTTATAGATCCATATCGGTTTACATTCAATTAATTTTCATATGTTGTGGCATGAGCATGTGAGCAATCAAGATGTACGTAACATTAACACACATCTTAGCTTCTATATTTGACATATATGGTCCGTTAATAATTCCATGCCATTGTAATAAATACTTTATAAAGCCACCAAAGCTTTTCAATTTCTAAAAGTAAAAAATAGTTAATTTACTTATGGTGGTCTAATGAGTAGCTCGATCTTTCTTACTTATATTTTAGACCATTTCTTCCATTCATGGGTATTTAGCATTGAAAAATTAAACTATGACAAGAACATCATTTAGAAAAAATGTGTTGATAAAAACCGCTTCATGTCATTTCTCAAGACGTGCACCACGAAGAAAACATAATCCCAACAATGAATCACCTTGAAACCTAATTTCTTAGACTACTATAAACTACACTTGAATATTTCATTTGCATTATAATTGTATTGTTACGTGATACTACTCACAAGTGGCCTATCTGGTTTCCATTACAATATATGGTTGAGATGGTGTTGTGATTTTCTTTAATGTCTTTTCTTTAGTCGATTTTTTCTTGCTCATTGACTCATATATGATCATTTTTGACATAGTTTTTAATTTAATAATGTTATATATAGTGTTTATAATCTCTAAACATTGCTTATGAATACAATGCATGTGAGTATATTTTTATATTATTCTCATCAGTTTCGTTCTTGACTTTCTCATTTGTGTGGACTCTCCAATCTGTTGATTGTTCTTTCTTCGAATTATGTAGATTTTTTGTCAACCTGAAGATGCTCTAAGGAAATCTCAAGGGTATTGATGACACTGCTCCTCTCAACCAGAATGCAAGACATGATTTGGCTAACGGTAAAATGTCTTTAATACAAATCAATTGAGATTTTTTAATTTGTATATTAATAATGATCATGCATTGTTTCTTTCCACCTTCCTTTGAATTGTTTCATACTTTCTTATGTTTGTGTGTTATCCGGTCTTTCACACGCAAATCATTGTCCCATGTGTTGTCAACTACTTCACCTTGCACACTTTTGTTGACTAAAATGGATAGATAATTCCTGCAAAGATAAAACGCAAGAATAGACATCTTTTATATACAACTAAACACTAAAGAAAATGTTAGTTGATGAACTTACATTTGAAATTATTTTTCAAAGGGGTATTAGTTCCATCCATTTGTATAGATCCCAAAATTGTTACTTACCATCCTAACAGAGCGGGTCTATTGCTTGTTGGAAAAAGTCAAACATGTTTAACCATTGGTTTCATAAATAAAAATGAGAATAAGGTATGTGAATGTTGGCACTTTAGATTCTATACACAAACAAATTTACTACTACAAAAATGCCCATAAAAGTATGACTTGTTATCTACATTTGATTAATTGCGAATACCATTTCACTAGGTCGTGCCTTGATCACTAATGTTTCATAGTTTCTCGTGCCAAAAAAAACTCTCCAACGGCTTTATTTTCCAATATTTATTATGTGACTCCACTTCCTATAATCCAAATGCTAGGTTTGTCTAGATTATACAATCTTGTCTGGATTTGGAAAAACCCCACGATAATAAATCTTGCTTATCCTCCATCGATTAATCCTAAACACTAATTTTCAATAAATCTCCTCTACCCAAAGTCTCAACAAATTATGGTTTCCATGAAAAGTGTCACCCCATATTCCTTATACATCTTATTATCCCCAGATTTCTTTTACCAAACAGGTTCTCCATCTCTTTTCTTCCATGCATGATCACCTTGAGATCCTCCTCTTCACTCTCACTTTTTTATTATTTATCACCTGGATCATCTATTCTACAAGGCCACATTGTAGCACTATAAGAATGGAGTGACTGGCAACAATAACTAACAACTTGAGGACCACCACCCATTCCCACCTCTTTCTCAAGTCCCTGTCGGCATTTGGAAACTAACCCTTATTGTCACCTAGGCCTTTGGTGGGCCTTAGGACCTTACATTTCCTTTGTAAGTGTAATAGAAAGTCAATCTTCATTCCAGTGGCTTAGGCTAGCTAGCGGGGCATCTTTTGTCCTCGAGTCCTTCTCATATGGCTTCTGGTGCTTCCTACCTTCCATCTATCACTATAGTGCTAGTGACTTCACAAATTACATCTATAGAAAATGTGATTCATGTAGCTACATAGATAGAGCAAGAGAAGAAATGATGTACAAAAAACTTTGCCTCTTCATGATGATCTTATTTGACTTTGGACCCATTTGTTAATCCTTCCATAGCTAGACTGATGCCTATTGTATTTGCATCATCTTGTTAGATTTAGTGCTTTTCTTATAGGGGGTTTGGGCATAACTCCATTAAGATCCCCACCCATATGATGATCACATCTTTAAATACCGAGGATGACAAAAAAGAATACCTAGACACCCCTCAACAAGTGATCCTAGCAATAACAATCATGATTAGGAAGACCCAACTCATGACACTGAGTTTGTAGCACCATTTCTTTGACATGTTCCGTCTGCTAAGCTCCACAATGTGCTTGACTTCATTGTTACACGTGTCATAAATTAATTATGCAAAATCTAGAATTCAATTTTTCACAGATGTACTATGTTACCTTACCAACACCATGCACATGTCATTCCCATCACATATCCCTTTGTATTCTCCTTCATACTAACAATCACCATGACAACATATCTAATATGATAATATCTATGAGATAAAGCTTGATAATATTTCTTCTCACTCAATTCATTTTTTCTTACATTCGACGAGTTCACGAGTTTGTTGTCTTATGTGCTAATCCATTAGCAGAGCCGTATGCAAAATCTTCCATCTCAACGTTGCTGCCCTCTGAGGCAAGTCCCCATGCTAGAGCCATCCTTCATGTGGCCAACTCCCATTGCTTTGTCCTTTCAGAATCTTCTTTGTTGAGTAAATGTTTAAGGGCCCTTGTTGCATTGGTTCCCAAGCCATCATGTCCTTCCCTCTTCTAATTCTCTCTCTATTGCACACAAACCTAAGTTCATAGATTCCTATTTATATTTTGGACCATCCGCATCTTCAATCATCACCTAATGAATAACAATTAATCAAAATTAATCATTGTTCATCATTATTATTGGTCTTTAGATACAAATTAGGGTTTTAGCCAAACCTAGGGTCAAACTAAGATTAAATGTTTGTCTGGTATTTTTTACTAATCTAGAGGTCATGAGTTAGGTCTGGTTCAATTTTCATGATTTTCTGATGCTTGGTTTATTTTCTAAATTTAATGGGAAAGACCTGATGTTATTAAATTATAATCAAACCAGAGTTCAAATTTGGTTTCCACGTGATAGTGGGATTCATGACTATTTTTCCAAATTAAATATACATCATATACTAAGTATACCATTTGAATGAACCCTAAAGTAAGCATTGTCATATAAATTAAGTATCATCAATAATAATGTTTTAAAGGTCTGGTCTAGTGACGTGGTCTATTATCGCATTAACAAATTCACTCGAGGTTGAAATCCCTGAGTTTTTAACCAAAACCTTGTGCAATAATACCACCCGCAAGCGGATGAGTCTTATCGCAGTGTAGTTAAGGATCGAATCCCAAAGGACAATGTTTTTAAGAATCGTTGCTAGTCGAGTCTAGTTCAAGTAAGACTAATATTTTAAACAAAGGGGTGATTTGAGTGTAATTAAACTAAGTGCAAGAAAAGTAAAGAGTAGGATTAAAGTTGAATCTAGATTAATGATGGGGATCACTAGGGTGGTCCCAGGTTTCACCACATTGCACAAGCAAACACATCCAATCACAAACATCCAGGCAAGATCTAACCATCCAAATAGAGCTACTGCGAACCCTCCGTTACAATGTTTAGGTTCAAGTAAGCATCACCTTAGGCGTCAGATTTCTCATCGCCATCCGGATCACGTACTTACGGCTACGAAGATACAGATATCCAACTGAAGCTTCGGCCCTCCGTTAGGATGTTTAGGCACACAGAAGCGTCCCCGTGGGCTAGATGGCTCATCCCCTCACGGATCACATACTTACGACCTCAGGGAATCCCATCCGATATCTCATCAGGGAGTCAGCCGTGTTAATCGACATTCAAAACCTACATATTGAAGTTCTCGCAACATAGGAATGAACATGATAAATGCAAGCAGGTGATCAACATATGGAGGCACGTAGACTGGTGGTGGAGTGGAGGAAGTGGAGAAATGTAGGCGGAGGACTTGCCCAGGGGTCAAGCACACTAGGTGCAGCCTGGTGGTGGAGTTGTTGGTTTGATCGGAGGAATCAGGGGTCGAGCTCGAGGAAGAGCATCCTGGCGGCGTCCCGGATCTGATGCTTCAAATGAGGATTGTTTCGGTCCTATTAATTGGTGGAGTCTTACACGGTTTGGACTCCTGTTATTATTTTCACGGTTTGGGAGACCATTTATTCTCTCACGATTTTGGTATCAATTGCCTTCCTCACGGTCTTGAGACTGTGAGGGTCTTCACGGTCTTGGTCGATCAATGCCACATGGTCTTTGGGGTCGTTCTCCTCTTCACGCGGTCTTGAAAACCACTAGGGCTTACACGGTCTCAAGAACTGCCGCTGTCTAATCGGTCTGAAGACCGAACGTGACCTTGCGGGTTGCGTTCTTCTCGTTCTTGGTTTGCAGATCGATCGCTGCTGCCACACGATCTTCTCGGCATGTCTTCATGGTTTCGAGACCCAGTAGAGTCTTCACGATCATGGGCTTCGGCTGCAGCCTCACAGTTTGGAGGATCGTTGCCCTCCTCGCAGTCTTTAAGATTGAACGCTGGCCTCACAGTCTCAAGACCGATTAGTGGCCATAATTACAAACTGTGAGGATGTGGAGGAGCAGACGGAGGATGAAGGAGACCGTGATGAGGCGTTGCAGGTGAGTTGGAGGTGTTGGTGGAGAGGAGAAAGAGAAGCGGCGCTGCTGGTTGCGCATGGAGTCGGCAGGTGGTGGTGGTCGATGCGATGGAGATGGGGGAGGTCGAGGGCATTGTGGATATAGGCGACAGAGGTGGAAGTGGCTCACGATGGCGGAGGAAGACGTTGTTGTTGCAGGTGTCACACGGTCTTGAGAAGGATCCGTCGCGGTCTTGCAGGTGCAACTCTATGCGGTCTTGAAGACCGTTTGGATGAAACCGCTAAGGCAAGACCGCTAGGGCAAGCCGTGTGGGCAGGTTGTGATGGGAGATGGGGTAGTGTTGATTGCTATGAGGATGGTTGAGAGTGGAGGCGAGGGTGGTGAAGGTAGAAGGAGGATGTTGATGAAGATGGAGGTGGAATGTGAAGCAAGGGATGGTGATGACCATTGATGGAAGGTGAAGTAGATTAAGGGTGTTGATGAAGGTGGGCCCAGATGAGGATCGACATCATCATGACCTGCATGAAATCAATACAGACCTTAGTAAATAAGCTCGGCAATTCAACCAATTAAGCAAAATTGCATATTGAAAGATTTAGGAGATGAAAGTGAATGTATTGAGTTGAATTGGGTCCAAGATGGCGACTGAATATCATGATGAATATGGATTCATCATCTAGGGGTTCCAAACTTGTTTTTTAAATCTACATTTATGCTACCGTTGTATTTCCTATGCTAGTAAATTTTGAATCTCACTTTAAAGTAATGTTGGTTCTTTGGGAAGGGCTAAAGATTTGAGAAGAGGAGTGTGGGCCATGTATGGAGGGAGTTGCTCTGGTTCCTCACGTTAGGGGGCGACTAATGCCATACATGCTATTTGTCTATTGTTGAGCAATATGGAAATTGGCGTGTTTGCTTTGAAGGGGATGATGAGTCTAGAAAATGATGATTATAGTAATATGGCTAATCAATATTACGATCCAAACTATATATTAATCAACACCAGTAAAACATTCATACCTATTCCTGCTCGCATTTTTCCTAAACTCTTCCTCTTTCCATATTTAGACCTAGCTGACATGCTACTTTAGAAGAAAAAATCCAACTTTCTAAGTTGTGCCTAGCATATTTCATGCCACCAACAATGTTCTCTCTTTGGAGGTTTATGAATACATAAGTTGTCACTGAATAAATGTGTATGTTATCTTAGCACTAACTGCATGTTTTAAGGAATTTGAATGACAAAAAAGACCTAGGAAAGTTCCTGTAAGGAAAAAATTTCATATCCATGAAACCCAACAAGTTAGCAAATAGGAAAACCTCAACTTTGTGAAGTTCTTCATAATTACAAATGGATTCTTATACCCTATCATAACGGGAGGAAAACTATGTTTTGCAATTGCTAGTTGTTTGAGAATCACAAAACATATTTTGTTTGAGAAGTTCCCTAGGGAAGCACACACACTTCCCTGGGGCATTTCTGAGTTTGGTTTTACAATTCATAAAGAATTTTCACATACTACTAGAAGCATGGAGTGGGATAGAATTCCATAATGCAATATATTAATGTAATTTCTCTTTGAGGTTTACTCAATAATGATCAAGACCAATTGAAAATCCCTAGCTTTTTTAGAAGGAAAGAAATATGTACAAGCATGTGAGTGAATAGATATTTAGCTCACAAAAATTGATATCAGTTTTACTACCTTGGTTAGTTGCATTATACTCATATAGTTATCGCTCCGTGTGTTCAATGACTTTCTCTAGGTGCTAACTCAAATGTGATTGGTGAAGCAAGGCTTTACTCAATCACGTGTTGTCATTCAATAACTGACAACTATTTGAGTAGAGTTTATTAAATGGAACAATGGTAGTTCACTCTAATAAGTTTTGTTGTAGTTTTTGTTGCTAGTGTACATGACCAACTTGATAGCAATCTAAGACCTTATCATTGTATAAATTTAGAAGAAACTGTGAACACTATTGCTTATTTACTCTTTATCTTTTTTTTGGAAGCCAGGAGGCTATTTATTCATCGATCCATGTTGCACGCACACTTGAAATGCATTACAACAGCTCGAACTCTGCACAAAATAGTGGTTCATGCTGGATGCGCGCTTGCTTTTTATAGTAGTGTTGGTGTGAGCTTAATGTACCCCTCTGATGGCCTGCTTCAAAATAGTGGTTCGTGATGGCTGAGGTGTCCAGATATCTTCCTCAAGTTTCCTCTCACGGTTAATGAAATTAACTCGATGCTCTAAAGGAAAGTCTTTCTTCTCGAACACCAACCAATTCTGTGTTTTCTAGATGTACAACATGCTATGAAAAAGGTTTGTACATGACCGATTTCCCCTCTCTGATTCCACTTAAGCCAGTTTGACAATTTTCGTTCACCCTGGAATCTGACCATGTCAATGACTTTGGGAACTTGTGGCAAGATGTTCTTCACGTATGTGCAGTCGCTCAATGCGTGTAAGATAGTCTCATGGTGGTTGCATCTCCTACAAAAACCATATGTTGTCATCTTTCTTCTCAGTCTGGTTTCATTGATAAGGATGAAGTTGTGGCTTACCAACCACATGAATACCTGGACCTGTGTTGCTATGTTGGAACTGTAGATTGTTTGCCAATCCCCGTCTCACATGATCTCTTTTGCTTCCCCGATAATTGAATAAGTTGATTTGGTGGAGAATATAATGTTGGCTGAATGTTTCCAAGTCCATACATCTGGTGTCAGGTGTTGTATGGTGGTTTCATCTTTAAATCTTGTCAACTATATCTCTAGGCAACCAATCTCTAAGGAAGCCATTGTCCCATGCTCCGGCTAGGTTGATGAGGCTGCACACCTTCATATCCATCAGATCAGCTAGTAAAGATATTATAGCAATGTCTAAGATTCTCTAAATGAACTATTCATTCACAACTTAAATTGTTACTAAAATCTCTCATGTGAACTTTTTCCCCTTTGATTCTTATCGTTCTTTTGTTTCCTCTAAACAACCGTCTTTGATTTTCTGTTCCTAATTTTGTTTTATTAGTGGAGATTTGTTATATATGTGAGAATCTAGTTTTTAGATGCAAAGCACACATCTATTTATCACTTTTTTTTTTCATTTGATTCCCCTCTACAAGAAAAACAAAGTAATTTTTTTTCATGCTCCCCTTGACTATTCCCTGATGTCCAGCTATATTTAGTACACAACTTTTTGAGTTTTTTCCTTTTAATTTTTTTCTTCCACAAGGAGAACAATGTAAGTTGTTTTTGTTGCTCCCATTCACTTCCCCCGATGCCTAATTCTACATAATACACAACTTGGGAAGGATATAAGAGTGATTATTTTGACAACTCATGTTTGACCAGAACTGTGGGCTGTGCTCAAGTTCTTAGTTTAATTTGGTCATATGTTGTTTTTTAAATTCTATCATGTCAAAAGTTTGGCCATGACCATCTTGTATTATGTGTGGGATGAGCAGATATACACATTTCATGACCATCTTGTATTATGTGTGGGATGAGCAGATATACACATTTCAAGAAGACAATGATATACTGGCATCTAAGCTGAGGAAATCATTCATAAAGGACTATGAAACTCTTGTATGCATTTTGATTATTCTTTTTCCTTTCTTCTCTACTAGATGTACTTGCTGCTGTGTTTATATTCAGAATGAATTTATACAAATTTTTCCTTCACAGTTTAACTAACATATGACCGCATACTTGGTCACTCCTGCAATTTTTTTAGTTTGAAATAGATTGACAAGAGATTGTTTATAGACAAAAAAATAATACCACTATATAGCTCGTGTTGCTTAAATATCCTAGTTTCCTACTGTATATATGTTGTGTTTTTACTTATTCTCAACTGCTGACCAAGTTGAATTTTTAATGTGCAGGTCAATACAAAGGTTGCAGATAAAATGATGAAGCAGTCGTATAGAGTTTTTGGTGCCTAATTTGTCTGTACCTTGGGATGGGAAATACTTCTCTTAAATATGCGAATGAAATATTTGTATTTTGACTCCAGCAGAACCGTGGACGGCTTGATATGAGGAAATGATTGATCCTATCACCAGTGGCATTTCATTTAGCTTCATTTTTGGACTTGGGCTTTCATACTAAATCTGAAGCAGATCTTAGGCAGAACATGGTGATGTATCCAAGTATATCCAGAGGATGTGGCAACGTAGTCACTCCTACTAGTTCAATCTTATGTTACCGACTTAACTTTTGCACATTCATTTGTACTTAAGTGAAAAATCCCATTACTATGTGTGCAAAACTTCTTTTTATTATCTATTCATATAGTTTGCTCGTAGGGGAGACGAGATGAATAACAAGACTCCCTTGTTTGATTATAATCATGTAGCATCTTCCGCACCATCTCAAGGATCATTTTGGCCTCATTTGTTTACAAGTACCTTCAGATTTTAGAAATTAAAATATATTTATAATATTGTGTAAGCATCAATACATGCCTTATGTGTAGGGGAGTCTCTACAAAATAAATAAAAAAGAATCTCAGACGTCTTGTATCCACACGTCTGCATAGATTTATCCACGCATTTTACAGTAGAGGTATTTTTACCGCCAAAAAAGGAATAACATTCTAACAGAATTTTTTCCACACTAATCAGTGTGGAAACTCTGATGCCCACGCAAATAAGGGAATTAAAAAATTCACACCTGAAAGGGTGGATAATTTTTTACGCTGTATTTTGCCACACTTTTAGTTAGCGTGAATAATATATATATTCACACTTTTAAGCGTGGAAAAACACTATAATTAAGCGTGGAAAAATACATATATTTTTTGTAGTGATTCATAATAAAAATGATTCATATATTCAGTTGAGTTACACATTTTATCAAAAAAAAAAGTTGAGTTACACATAATAACATCATAATTTACAAAATGATAGATTGCAAGTCTGAGATGATATTAAATGTCAGATATAAAAGTAAATATGAAAGAGTTCCAAAACCACATACATAAATGGAGCTGACAGCCAAAGAGATGGCACCCAGATGGTAAAAGTACTGATGTAAGACCGAGAGGTCTCAAGTTCGAAACCCCCCGGCCACGGGATGAATGAATGGCCAATTTTTTTTTTTAAATGGAGCTGACATATTTAATCTAATGCTATATTGACTTCATTTAGAAAAGCATCTGACCACTCTGTTAAGTCCTCATGTGTGTAAGGCTGAGTTGTAAAGATCTGTAATAGAAAATGCACATACTAATATTTTATAAAATGACTACAACTCACTTGTAAATTTATGATGTTATTTTTTATTACCTAATCTATAGTCTGAATGTCATGTGATGCTTGTTTGACAACAGCTTGTATATATTTCATTACATAGTAGCCACAAACCCAGCCATTATTTTGTATAGGACACTACAAATAACAAATTATACTTAATGTTAGTAAACTACTATAAATAGAGTTAAGATAAGACTATAAGAGTTGACATATAAGAGTTGAAAATTAATACATATAAGACTAAGCAGTTGTCAAAGTAGCTACCTTGACATTTTTCAAAGTCAATGTCTTTAATTTTGTGGGTATTTGTCCTCTACATTCATGAAAAGCCTTTAAACCCCTATCAATTAAATGATAGTTGGTAAAATAGAAATTCTAAATAGAAATATCATGTTGAAGCATTGATTAAATTTATGCTTACTCCATAGCTGGTAATTTCCGTTTGTGACCCCTTGTTGTTTTTCCCATTGGGTCAAGATAATAAAAAGTCATCAATTTTGGGACAACCACCACTAATTCCCAATGTCTAGATCTGAGTAAGAATAAAATAAACATTAAAATAAATAAATTTATTCAATATTAAAATTATATTGAATAATAATACTTACTGGACGTTAAAAGGAATTAGGATAATTTCCTTTCTCATACTAGCAAAATATTTGAATACAGTAGAGAAGTACTCATTCACATCCTCAATATGTGTCTCCACTTGACTAGTAACTGAAGGAACTAAGAATCCAACATTCCTTATATCAAAGTTTATGGTCTCAGTATATAAATGGTTGTAAAACATTTGTAATTATTTTCATATATAGAAATAAGCTAAAAATGTGTATTGGAGTTTTCTATATTGATATATCCTTACCTTATCCATACTTCTAATATCGAAATATTCAGCCAATCATACCGGAACAACTCTATAATATCATCAAGAAAAATATAACTGTCAAAGTCCCTCCCAGTTGTATCTTCTGTTAAATTGACCAATATTTGTAATACAGAGCTTTGGTTGGCTATGTATCGACAAAAATATTTACATTTACTTTCCAACTCGTCGAATGTGGATTCTGGAATAAAAGATGGCTTGGGCATAGGAGGAAGACTAGTAGAATTTTTACTTTTTGGTTTGCAAACTTGTTAATTAAATTATATACTTATATTACACGAGTTCATATATGCAGTCAAATATGAAAAACATGGTAGAATTCAAGCATACCTTGTCATTGATAACCAAGTGTCTAGGACAACCCACCATAGCACCCTCTGCTTCTTCAACTGTACTATATTCAAGATTAGGTATGGGTAGTGGTTTGTCCCCCATTCCGTCATACACAAGATGGATGGACACACGACAAATGTCATCAGTAATTTTTTGACAATGCAATGTACCACCAAGGTTTTATACCTTACCCGCTGCCACAAAATTATATTCTAGAACCTCCACTTCAAGTTTACATTTCATACCAACCTAGAATTCAAATAATATAAGTTATATATGAAGCGGTAAACCAGATACCTACTACAACTATATATATATATATATATATAATCATATATATATCATACTAATAACACAACATATAGAACAAAAACTTACTGCAGATTGTTGTGGTGGGTCATTGGGAGTGCTCCCATGACCTTGTACCTCATCATCTGAGAGACACACAGTTTGAGTAGGTTGAGAAGGTTGAGTAGGCTGAAATGAAGACATTATTTCTTTTATTTTTGTGCTACTAATGTTTCAACTTCCTCTTGTGTAAGACCTCCTACACGACCTCTTTTAGATTGCGAAGGGCCAAAATAAGACTTCAATCCTATGCCAGCTCCTAATGCCCTAACATGGCCAGGATGCTCCTCTGTACCAAGAGAAACTATTAGTTCATCCTTGTGGCCAGTTGGGGTGAACTTTCCTTCCTTCCTTTACTCATGGAGATCAATCTATTAATAGTTAATAAAAATATTAAATCACAATATCAATTAGATATAAATAAATCTAAGTTTGTGGGAGTTACTCTTTGCTTAGTTGGGATAAACCTACCATCTTTTGTGCCACCTCCTTAGTTGCAGGGTTGACAATTTCACCTACTCGATTCTTTCTAGCATCAATCCACAACAAGTGTCGGGGTGGACGCTCATCTTGAACTGTACTAGACTCTTCTCCAAAAGAGAGTTTCTTCTCTTGTAGTTGGCAGTGGAAGGCATACCCACCGGGCCCCAAGCGATGGTCATGCATATTTTTGGCCCGTCTTTCCTTTTGGGCCTCGTGAATAGATTGATCATTTAAAATGAGATATTTCAATTTAGACTTGGAAAACATATATAAAAGGATTCACCCCCTTAATTATATAAAATTAAAGATTCATACAATACATTACAATCTTTATTACTTGAAACTCTTCTGATTTCCTAGCTACAACAAATCTTTCCCACACCTCATGATCTATAAAAACATATATATTTGTTGCTTTCTTCTTTTTTTTAGGATTATTTATAATTTCCCTTTTGAGATATGTCTTTAAATCCCTCCATCGTACACCACAACGTTGTAGCACTTTTTTCTTGTGATCTTTTTAATTTAGATGAAAAACACCCTATACATACAAAAGAAGCAATAATGTTGTCTTAAAAAAGATATGCCTTTCCAAGAAAACTAAATTAGAATCAATAAAAAAAAACATATTAAAATAATATCACTTCCACTCACAGATATATCTTTCCATCGGAGGTCTTTTAAGGCATTAGAAACATCATGCCAATTTTCTATATCTATTGACACCTTACTGCGCGTGGTCGCCCCTACGTAATGCTTGAAAGCACTAACATGTTCCCCAATAGGTGCTCCTGTGATATCAAACTAGACTGCCAATTTCTCCCCTTTGGCCCTGAGCTCCTGCAGCCTACGCATCAGTGTGGGACCTCTACTTTTCTTAGCATCACCACTACCATCCTCATGGTTCTCATGCTCATAATGTTCATCTTCACTTGCCATTTTAGAACCTGCAAGTGTACATGATAAAAGAAACATAAGTGAAAATAAAAGCACAAGTGGTTGAATGATATATGATGTATATTTAAACGATTATGTGCTTGAATGATAATAAAATAAATAATTCAAAGAATACCTGCCTCTAGTATTGGTTGAGTTGTTAGTCAAGTAAAATTCCTTCAACTTAGTCTTGACGTTTATAGTATTCATCGGTGTTATCTTCAACATTTACACTTGGCAAACCAACTGAGAATGGGCTAGAATCATCATACTTTTTGTAGTATTCTTCTTCATTTATAGGATCTACTGTAAACTCTCTTTTTCCATGAAGAACGATAGACCAATTTTTATTTATCAGGTCATCAATATAGAATACTTGTTTTTCTTGGTATGCCATGATGAATGTCTCATCTTTCTCACCAATCTTTTCAAAATTCACCAATTTGAAACCCAACTCATCCACTAAAACTCCTTTGTTGTTGTCAACCCAATTACAACTAAAGATAGGAACTCTGAAATTTGTTGTATAATGGTTTTTCAGCATCATGGACAATGTTTGCAAATAAAGAAGGTGGATCAATGACATTGTCCTGACAACTATGTAGCATCTCATCAACCATATCATCTTGAATCGGGTCATCCTAAATCGGTTCATCATTGACATTATCATCATTATCTATATCTTCTATGTCACAACTATTAGTATCGACATTTTCTGATCCATAATTAAATTTCTCTCCATGCCAATACCATTCATTTTAACCTTGTATGATCCCATTGAATAAGACATGATTCTTAATTTTCACAGTAGTACCAACTTTCAAATTGTTACCATAATTTCTACATGGATATTATAGCCTATCTGTAGGTAGTTTCCTATGTTCCTCAACAAATCTAAAAAATTCATCAAGACCTTTGGCAAACTCTAGATTGCAACGGTTCTTGATTGACATCCAACTTTGATCCATTTTCTATATCACATTAAGATTAATTATAAAACTAAGCATTTAATATTGATACTATAAGTTTTAAGTTTTTATTGATAGGAAGTTAATTACTTTTATACTAAAGTGTACCACTTATCCCATTTTTGAATATTTAATCTCACTAGTAACTGTATAATGTATGCTTAGTCTTGAAGAAAATTTTAGCAACATTTCCCCTAAGTTCTCCAAGTACACCGATGTAAATGGCAAATAACCACTCACATATGTACCCAGAGAACAAATGAGAAAAATCTACTGAAATTTTCTTCAAAACTAAACATACATTATATAGTTACATCCTAAGTGAGATTAAATATCCAAAAATAGTCCCAGACCGGGGACTATCTAAAATTTACTCCTAATGAGTAAATTTTGAATGAGTTTCAAGGTTGATACATAAATGTATTATTGTCATATTTATATATTAAGTTAAACATCATGCATCGATGATCTCATCTATAAACCCTAAAGTGTCAATCTGAGACTACACAATGTCTACCCTCATATTTCTAGAATGTATACAATGATTACATATGTGATTGATAACAAAATATAGATATGAAAGAATACATATTTTTATTATTGGTTGATTTGAATCAAAATGAAGCCTAATAGCACATTGGGAGAGTGAGTCAAAGAGAAGAAATATTGGAGTGAATCGAAGAAAAGGAACTCGAGAACTGACCTGGGCTCGAAATTTCCTTGTTGGTCTTGCCTACGAGTCAAGGGAGCCACCTCTAGGTCAGAAGGAAGCTCGAGCAATAACACGACGGCTCGGTTGCAGTAGCACGGCCGCTAGGCCAAGCTCGAGCAATAGAACAGCGGCTTAGTAGCAGCAACACGGCCGTCGGAAGGGACACGGTGTCGGGGATGCTCGTCGGAAGGGACACGACATTGGGGATGGCTCGTGGGAAGCGCACGACAGTAGCAGCACGGCCGTCGGAAGGTACATGACGTCGGGGATGCTCATCGAAAGGGACATGGATTCGGATGTTGCTCGTGGGAAGGGCACGGTAGCAGCAGCACGGAGTTGGACAACACAGCGGGAGAGCGACGCACGACATGGGAGCAGCAACACGACACCTTATTTCTTCACCCAATCGACCAAAGTGACGATACTGATGTACTTAGTAAGAGGACCTGAAAAATGCATGCACCACTTCACTTGTAGCGTCGGTTTTCTCTGTTAACCGACGCTATAGATGACCCTACAATGTCGGTTAATAGAGAAAACTGACATTACAGGTGAAGTGGTGCCCACATTTTTCAAGACCACCTGTAAGGTCAGGTAACCTAAAAAACTGACCCTATAGAGTGGTGCTACAAGGTCGGTTATTTTCAGAAAACTGACCCAACAGGTCCAAAGTGGTGCCCACATGTTTTGTTGACCCTGTAGCGTCAGTTATTTGGTAAATCGGACCCTATAGATCGAGGAACGAAGCCAAAATTGCGCAAAGTTTTGCCGCGGGAAACCTGTAAGGTTGGTTTTTATGATAAAACCGATGTAATAGTATATTAGGTCGGTTATTCTAGTAAAAATGATGCTAAGGGCAACAGCGTTATTGGCTAAAAATGTAGTAGTGAGTGGTACCTATGTATTATGTCTATTATGAAATCTAGGAGCCATAATAAAACCTAGAAAATTAAGAGAAAATCAGTGAGTATCCTCAGTAAGTATAAACCAATATTTTAGACAAAATTCTTATATCACTCACTCCTATTTCTTATTTATTAATTTAAGAAGATTCATCAACCAATTAAGGACCAAAATGAAGGAATATGTGTGTTAAAAAATAAATGTGGGAAATTAAATGCCATATACTTGATGACCTTATTATATGTATTTACTACCTTACCAATCTCAGGATATTAAGAGAGATATTTGGAGAAATTGAATTCAATGGATTAAATTATTCTAGTTATAATATTAATTTTTCAACCTATAATGTGGAAACAAATTTCTAGATAATGGTTTCATAGTAAAAATATATACTATATATATATATATATATATATATATATATATATATATATATATATATATACATGCGGTCAATACTAAGTGTATTACCTAATGAATATGTAACATATGAATGCTTGAATCATGTACATAATGGACGTGGATAATGATTAGAATATCATAGGTGACCACATGTAGAAAGATGAGTACTATACTATGACTCATATGAGATATTACAACTACCAAAATTGATTATTCAATATAATACTCCCTAAGGGGAAAAATAGTAATTTGAACTAGTAAGGACTTAAGAAGTGAATTCTAAGCCAAGGAACATCAAATAACCCTAGTACCTTGTCTCTCTAGATTTATGAGACTTTGGTAGCCTTCTATCCTTGTGGACATCGTGATTGAATTTCTTGATTATAAGAGATACTGAATTCTTGATTTTTATTGAACTATTTATTTTCCTCTTGAGTTTCATCTACATAACTTTGTAAAAGTGGAAAACTCAATTATTTATGCTTTTTCTTTTCCTGAAATTCACTATGACTAAATTTAAACATTGAACATTGTTGAAAATTGAAATATTATTAGATTTTGATATTGGCACAAAAGTTTAAAATATTTTCTAAGAGATTTTGCTCACTAGATTCAGAGGGTCACATCCCCCATTCCTATGCAGTGGATACTGGATGATTAGAGGTCCCCTAGTATTGGTTACTCACACATGAGAAAGTGTTGTTCTCTCATATAGGGGAGAACGCTCGACACCTAGCTAGTGGAAAAGATGAAATATTAGATTGATTGTTCCAATAGATAAATCATTTCATTTTGAATACTTTTATATGTTTATAATAGTTTTGGGAAATCTCTTTATTGATTCTAGTTACCACTCTACATTTTTGAACACCTTCTAAAATGATTGTGGTATCTGGATTATCCCTTTTGCTACAATAGTTCATCAAACAATCTTTTCTGAATTTGATCTCATAACTCTTTATTTACTAAATTGATCAATAATTTAATTTAATACCAGCCTAGATGACTTTTATTTTCCCTTCGTGGGGTCCATGCACTATTTCTTTTTCCTCTGGGAAATTGATTGACAGAAGGACCGCTCCACGTTGAAGATTATGTTACTGAGATTGGAGATGAAATGGCCAAGGAGCATAAGGCTATGTGTCTTTGTGATCCTCTTTTCTTTAGTACTTCTATTATTGTAGTCTCAAGAGTACAAAACTCTTTATCTTATGTTTTTTCTGTGAGAACAATAATTATGTTTTCATTTTCTTAATGCTCAAGTTACTTTGGTATCATACAAGGACGAACGGTGTGGAACTATGTCATCACATGAAATGGTATCAAGGCCATCAACAATCGGCATATACATTTGCTCCAAATTAGGATTTCAAATATTTTCACTTATTAATTCTTAGCTTTTCTCTTTTCTAGGAGAGGTAACCTATTTGGGTCCGAGGAACCTGGATCTATGATACCAAATTCTGAAAGTGAAGGGTACTATACACCATACGCACCTTGACTGAGGAAGAAAAGAAAGCATCGCACCCCCACATCAGAGAAGATAAGAAAGCACCATACTTAATCATCAAAAAAGAGATGAAAGAGCAATACCCCCTCATCCAAGAAGAAAAGAAAATCCTCTTCTTACTAAAGAAAGTTGTATTCCACACCCTCACCAATGAGAGGTCAACCTTCTCACCATGAAGGACCCCCTTCACCCCAAAGGACAATGTAGTTGACTAGCTGGCCCTGCTTCAATCAATCTTGGGGTCATCTATGGAAGGATTCATTCATAGAAGCAGTGGGACCAAGGAACCTTCCCTCACTGACATCTTGAAGATGAAGCAGTTTGAGTTCAAAGGGGAAAGTGAATGATACATAGTGGACAAAGTTTAGGATTGAATTTTGACCACCTAGGGCATATTGTAAAGTATGAGTTCTGTATTTGTATTGAAAGGAGGTAGTCAACAATGTCAGAATGATAACAATAACAAGACTCCTTCATCCATCCTAGATCCTTGTTGCAACTTTAGGAAGAGGCGATGTGGATAATGCTACCATACTTCACCTCTTTGCTTCAACTACTTGAATCCAGGTCACCACAATGCAAATTGCCCTGAACCCCAAAGGAACAATAATGCTCCTCTTACAAACCATTAGGATACCCTAGGTTAAGGAAGCAACAACAACACTAGGCATGCTACTGCCCAAAAGCCTACAGAGCATTTCCAAGGAAATCTATATGCCATGCGGGTTATGGAAGTTGGAAAAAATAAGAATTCATTGAAGGTATGTATTTTACTACTGAACAACCTATTCCGAATTAATTTGGTTATTTAACTCATGAGTAAATACTTGAAATTCAAACATTGACGATATAACCTATAGAGTGACTATTAAAATACCTGGAGGTCTCATAGAGACAAACTATCATAGTTCACCCTACAGATGTACCTCCATGTAGGAAGGACTTTTTAGAATACCTATTCCCTTGACATGACCATTTATCTTCCCTCTAAGAGTGGGAGATGATTAAGAATGACATGCTACCCCTGGCCCATGTAAAGTCTTTGGAATGTAGACATATTGAACCATGTCATTGAGACTTACCCTAATGTGTTTACCCAGTCTTAGGTTTTAGGACGAGATCCCCTTTAGGGGAGATGAGTTGCAACATACTAAAATTCGGTGCTAAATTGAAATTGTGAGCTATGAAACATAATCTCAACAATTGAAACTTTTTTGTTATTTTTATTTGGCATTCATATTACACATCATTTGAATTACCTTTAAATGAGAACTAAAATGTAAATTTCTCAAATTATCCCATTTGGGACCCACATGTGATAAACTAAATTCAATAACCAATTCTTGTCTTTGAAATCACATAAAAAGTTCTATAAATAATTAGATATTCATATTAGAATTAATGGTGAGAGTAATTATTTTTACCAACTTGCACTCATGAAATAAGTGAGTTATTACTTTTAATATTTAGAATAATGTCATATAAATCTGTGTTGAAGATTTTATAAGGAATTGATAAGTGACTTAAGAGATACAAAATTTTAAAGTTATTCAAATAACACATAAGAAATGAATTACCTTTGGTCATTAAGTTTCGATCAAACTAGGGTTTGACCTGGTGCCCACTCAATCAAGCTGGGCCAGTGTCGTGGATGCCATCTTTGGAAGAGAAATGGTGAGGCTGTTCGACCTTGATTCTTAGTTGTTTCAATCGACTCCAAGTGCTCTAGCTTCATCTCCCAACCCTTCAAACTGATGGCTAGGTCACTCGACGCCCAAAGCACCAGAAAACAAACCTCCATTAAAGGCTCTAGAGATCAATGGCAACAAACAACTAGGCATAAATCAAGGATCTATTGGGTGATGAATGGTTGAGCACCTTCAGTTTAGTCCTAGACAAGAGGTGGCACCCCTTCAAACCCTATCCTCCTCCCCAATCATCCTATCTAATTGCTACGATCAGAGACATAGTCGAAGACCACTTCTATTTGAATCTTTGACATCCTCTCTAACTCCTCACCATTTCAATATATAAAAGCTCTACATAGGCATGCCATAAGAAGCACTATAGACCAATAACTTTAAATCTATCAACCCTAGCCCCATCATCCACAATGGCAAGTGAGAAAAATCATATTTGTCCCCTCTAAATTGTCTTGCAATTCTCCATGGTCACCACCCTCTACAGACATGTTGTATTACATACTACACATGATCGGACCTCCTTCAACCTCCTCCTTTCTCCCTTCTGTAGATAGTAGCACACCCCTATTCTTCTTCTTCCCATGGACTTCCTACATAGTCGACCAGTGCTGAACTGCATCAGGCGCAACTACTTCTACCACCATCGTAGAAACACCACCACTATTGTAGCATCAGAGACAACCATATTGTCATAGATCCCTTATCCAGACCCTATACCAAGAGGAACAATCACATTCAAAGAATATGTTGTAATTGAACGCCCCTCAACTACCTTATGGTTTGCTGACCTGTTGTGCTGATGACTAGAGTTGAACCTTGCCAACCACCCCTAACTCCACTACGCTACCACTACCACCACATCAAAGACTAGTATGCAGGCCAGTTGCATGTCCGTTCAGCCAAACCAAGCTCACAGTCAAAGCATCCACATATCACAATGTACATAGACCATGACAACTTCTCTTCCACTTCTATTCCTATGCATACAATTAATCATGATCAACCATACAAAGTCAAGGTTAATAAATCAATAATATACTATATAAATAAAGATGCAAATGATGAAACACCTGATCCACTAATACCCTTACCTAAGCACATCAATGGAACTTGTGTATTATGTCTATTATGAAATATAGGAGCTATAATGAGCCTAGAAAATAAAGAGAAAATCAATAAGTATGCAAAACTAGTATAATCCAATATTTTAGACTTAATTCTTTTATCATTGAATCCTATTTCTTATTTATTAACTTAATAAGATTACTCAACCAATTAAGGATCAAAATGAAGGAATAAATTAAGCGATAAATGTGGAAAATTGAATATCATACACTGGATGATCGTATTATATGTATTTTCTACCTTATATCTAAGGATATTAAGGGATATATATACATAGAAATCGAATTCAATGGATTAAAGTTCTAGTTATAATATTTATTTTGCAACATATAAAATGTGGAAACCAAATTCTAGACAATGGTTTCATAGTACAAATATGTACACTATATATATGCATGTGGTCATGTAACACCCTTCCAAGCACATATCTGACAGCGGAAGGAAACCCTATGTTGTCCATAGCATGGGTCACTTGACTCAGAAGGACATTACAACACATGATATACAAAGCAGTAAGATACATGAAACACCATGCATTTACTAGAAATATTGATTCATACATTATTCTTTTAACAATAAAACTAATAACATCAACTATCTCACACTTGAACTAAAACCTAATACATGAAACGTAGAACAAATTTAAGACATAAATCTTCTTTGGATACTTGATATATGATCTTCTAAGATGTAGATGGCACCCCACTAAGCTAAGTCTTGGAAACTTCTACTTTGAACTACTCACTTCGATTTTCTTTGCTCCTTTATCTAGGGACATCTCATCCCATAGCCATACAAAATAAAAAGACACACATTAGTAAGAAGCACTATACATTTTATAAGAATTGACAATAAGCATGTATACTTGACTTGAAAGAAAACCTTGACATGAATTTGACTTGAGCATTCTTGATTACATGATTCTTATAACATCAAGAATTGAACAATGATATATGCCTCACTTTGTGATGCCCACTTAAGGGCACATGGTGTCTAGGAAAGCTCATAATGCTAGGAAAATCCCTAACGACACAAATGCCCATGATTTGGCTATAAAAACTAATTCAATGCTAATTAACTTGATCAATAGCATGAATTTGGCATTAACATAACATGATCTTTGAACTTAACATGATGGGATTTCTCCCTCTTAAAACATAAACTTTAAATCCATTGATCTTTGATCATTAACCATAACCTCTAATCTTGATGAGCATGATAACCATAAGACATAGGATATATAAATCATCAAGTTAATTATATAATGAACATGATCTGAGTATTAATGTTAAAATTGAAAGCATACTTCATAAACCATACATATCATACAATTCAATCAAGGTACTCATGTATACTGGCATGACCCACTTACCTAGAGCAAAGCAAATTCTAACTTAGTGTCTTTGATTTGATCGAATCCTAAGGTGGCATCTCTGATATCAATTGAATCTTAAGTTACTGAAATCAACATGCTTTATATTAACTATCATCTTCATTAACATCTTATACCCTAATCCCATAACCTTAACATTATAAACCAAATTAGACTTCTTGTTTAGATTGAGCATAACTCTACTTCAAAATCATGATATAGAAATCTTAGCGTTGAATTTACATTTAAAATCGTATGTGATATAGTATCCATATTCATATATACCCATATAAAGCAAAATAAACTTATGAATTAATAAATAAATACATCATATATTGATGGAAAATCTTGTAACATAATTATATATGCAAATCTCACTGAATTTAGTTATGTCACCAGAATAAAATATGATTAAAGTCATATATAAGACTAACTATGCATACATATTTGTTATTATATCAAATAATCATATATTATCTTACATAATGACTACATAGACCAAAAATCATATACTGATATAAATATAGATGAAACTATATAAAAACTTTGGAAAAAAGTAAGAAAATTATATAATATGGTGTGGGAAAAAATCTCATATCATTTATTGGTCAAGCAATGTGTAAAATACCCAAAATACCATTATTAGGGTATTTATCAAAACATGGGTAAAGAATCAATCCGAAAGATCAGATCATGTAATCATGTTTAACATAGCAAAATACATATATTGTAAAATAATCATAAGTTTCTAAACTCGTTTGCTATATTTAATGCAAAAAAAAGTTGAAATCATGTAATTCTTAGTACCTAAAATATATTTTTCCTTAAACGTTGAAATCATATGTTAAAAATATTTTTGTATAATAGTAGATGAAAAATTCATTCTAATGGTACCTTATTCGTCCCAAATGGAGCTATATATCTTGAGATACAAATTTTGCAAATTTACCTTCTTTTTGAAAAAATTTGGACCGTCCCATGTTGATCCAGTGCCCTTGAAAGGGCAATGATGTGCACCCTAGAGTAACTGATCATGGACCCTATCTTGGATCTAACAGGCATGCCTCACATAACCTGGCCCCTCCCGATCCTTTTCTCTCGCCCGGGTGCGAGATACTCTATTTTCTAGCAGAGTTCGCTACCTCCACATTGTCCTTCATTATCGGCTTCGACTGATTGCAGGAGGAGCCCAAGCAAGAGTGCACCACACCAGAGTTCGACGTTCCCTTCCACATCATCATGACATGTTTTGGTCCTAGATCTTGGGAAGGTTTCTGATTGACTAGGAAGAAAACCGTGTGCCGCTGCCATTCTGCCCCTTCTCTGTTTCTTTCAACCTCTTCTAGAATTCTCCTTGTACAACCCTGAACGACTTCACCCCCAATTCTAATCCAAAATCCTAGGCTTTATAGCCTCAATCCTTTCATGATTTCACAAGGGTATACACCACAAACTGGTCTATTCGTGTCCCCGTTCTTTCCAAAATGGGGCTCATGAGACTCTGTTTTTTGCGTGGCCCTCACTACTGAACCCCGTTCCATTGCTCAATGACAGGATTTTACCGTGCGTAGAATGCAAGTGCACGCGTCAATGTAGTATAGGCCCTTGTGAGGCCCGAGTCGAACTCAGGGACACTAAATTATCGGAGACTACTACTAACTACTCGCAATCAGCTAGACCGGTTATAAAGTTGGAAGTTGTTGTAAAATTAAAAGAAAATGAAATAAAAAAAACAAAACAATCGATTAAAGGTTTAGTTTAATCAATTCAAGTGGAGATCTTTAGGATTGCGGTTTCACCGTGGGTTATCATTGTATGAATTTCTATATAGCAACTCAGATTTATCTCTCTTTCCAGGTAGTGGTCTGTAATCAGAATTGCCCACTGTCGTGGTACAATTCACTACCTATGTCTAGGTCGGTTCCACCGTCGTAGTAACCGATACCCTAAACTAGGTGCATTAGAATCGACCTCTGGGTTTCCACCATTAACCGTACATCGCCTTGTTCAAGGGATTTGATAATTAATGTGAATTTCATCTCTTTTCAACTGTTAATTCTTCTTTCAAAGCAATTAAAGGCATTAGATTATCATTATGGTGATCAAGCATAACAATATAATTGAGAAAACGAAATTATACCACGGATTTAAGAGATAAATGATGAATTACTATGATAAAAATGTCATACAATGCTTCCCTAGGCTACTCCCGGTCCTAAAGACAAAGGGGATTAGCCCCGCATGTTCATCTCAGAGCAAAACATGGTTGAGAAAAGGGGAAACATGGAGAAAAACGTGAATAAGTAATGAAACCCCTTGAACAGAGAAGATCGAAGCGTTCCTCGGTGTAGATTGCGTGATCCGCAGGCTTTCAGTAGTGGAAAACATCTTCTTTGGCTTTCAGAACGGCTAGGGCGTGCTTCTGGGCTCCGTTCTTCTCTCCCCACCTTTTCGGGACGTGTGCAGTGGCTAATGACGTGATGGATTGCTCTTGGCCACCGTCATTAGGTATAATCACCGAGTTAGGTTGCAAAACTATCATAGCCATTGGATTTAGATCAATCCAAAACAAACTTGTATCTGACAGTGTCGATACCATCGACGCGAGTCGATGGTATCGACCTTGTGCGGTATCGGCTGGTCTTCTTTTCTTTTCTTTGTCGCGACTGATGCTAACTCGATACCATCGACAAAGGTCGATGGTATCGACTCTCTTAGGCGTCACTTTTGTCCTTTTCCATCGCTGAAGCTCCTCGTGTCGATAGTATCGACTTTAAGGTCGATAGTATCGACTGTCTTCTCGCCAGCAACCTGATGGTAAGTCACTACCATTGACTTCGTCGTCGATGGTATCGACTCTGTGCTGCTCTTTGCGGCTGGAAACCTGTGCTTGTGTCGATGGTATCGACATCAGTAGATATGTGTTTTTCTTGAAATTGCAACACAAAACCACATAAGCTGAAATAAAACATATTATTGTAATCATTTATGCTCAAAACAACAAAATAAGGGAGAATTGATGTTGAGAAGGATCATAGACTAAAGTAAGTGAATTATACAAGATTATCCATCAAAATGACAAATAAATGCATAAAACACAAGTAAAACAAGTCTATAAATGCGACTAAAAAATCATCGCATCAAACTCCCCTAAGCTTGAACATTGCTCGCCCTCGAGCAACAAAACTTTAGAATAGAATTGCGAGGGTCAACTAAAGAACTGATCATCACAACAAACATCACCATATGATCCCCACCAGACATTCACAAACCAGCCCTTACTAACCACGGAATGATAATTACCCTAAAGGCAACAATAATCATCCATAAAAGATATCTACCTCAAAATGGATGAACACTATCATATAAGGCAGTTAACATAACGAAATTCTCCGGTTCATGCTCAGTGCATCTTGTGATCTCCTATTCTACGTTGCTCGCTCTAACTACCATCTACATGGAAGTAGTTCTCCTGATATTAACATGTGAGTAGAAAATCACGGTGGCCTACCAATTCGAGCAACATGTGGATGAAATGGGTGGCTCATGGAAGAAATGGAAGCATTATACGATTCTAACATGCACAAAGCAAAAATGACCTAAATGATGCATATGCAAGTGTAAATGCCCTAATGCCTACATTTTGGGTAGAATGATGCATGCACTATCATTCCGTCTCAAGGTGAGATGGAATATCTAAGAGAACTACATCATGTAACCATTCTTCTTAATATGTAGGTGAGAACATGTTTCTTTCTCCCTCTAATTACTACTTACTTCTCAATTCTCTTTTTTTTCAAAACTTTTTTTTTCTTTTTTTTTCATTCTTTTTCTTCAAGCCCTTATTTTCACAGCTGACACAAATTGTTTATCATGCTTACTTATTATTGCATAACTTATACAATTGAAACATTCAGAAGGTATGTAACAAGTTCATCACCCTTAATGTTCAAAAGATATAAGACACATGATGTCCTCTATGCACAAAAATGTGAATGCAACTACAAAATGATGATTATGCAACTAAATGACATGCAATTTAGGATGATGTGCATGTATAACTAATCAATTTTTTTTCTTTTCATGCAAAATATACTAAAGTAGTTGCAATGCAAGATCTATTTACATGGAATGCAATCAAGGAGATTAAAACCGTAATGTACTTCCAATTCTTATGGTGGAATATGAAAAACAATGAGGTGGATAGATCACAAGACTAATTGACTGAACCTTTGAAAATTATTATGTGTCCCTCCTTATTGACCTGTGTGGTAGTTAAGAGGTTTCTCTCTCTTATTTCAAATTAAGGTCTCATTATCATTTGGTCAGTTTAGGCTCAAACAACCAGTTCCGTCCACTTTTCACGAATCAAAGGCATGCACAGTTGTGATTTCCTGTTCTAGAGTTGACAAACCCAATCATTTTCTTAAGTTATATGCTCAAAGTTGAACAAAACAAGCTTGCAAAGCACTAAAAAATTTTAAATTTTTCCCTAATTCCCATGTACAAGCAAACGAGATGACACATGACTTAAGACATCCATGAATACACTAGATAGAATGTGGATGCTACAAACAAACTAAGAACTACAAAATAAATAATAAAAGACAAACAATAAAAACTAAAAACTAAAGGATAGAGCTATTCCAACTCCCCCCCTAAGCTTGAATTTGACTATGGCCTCATAGTAAAAAACAACCTTAAAAGGTGGAACAGAGATATCGATCATTCTTCCGGAGGAGGCGGGTACTGCGGGGCCGTGGGGTCCCAAGACGGGTACTTCCCCTGAAAGCTCGGATCATACTGGGGCATGGGTGGAGGTTGTGGATACCCCCCAAAGTAATTCTGTCTCCAGTAATGATCATAGAAGGGTTGCTGCTGCATCTCCATCCTATGCAACCTGTCATGCATGAACTGTTGGTTGTCGAGGATGAGGCGCTCATTCTAAAAAATTGCCCTTTGATTGTCGAGCATCCGGTTCGTTGTATCCTGAATACCGGTGTATGTCGTTGTATGCTGCTGCTGCGTCTGATGAATATCTTGCAGCATTGCATACATCCCTTGCATGGAGTAGACATCCTCGCTTTGTTGCGAGGGCTGTGATTGGCAATGTCATTGTTGTCGTTGCCTCCGTCCTCATCTGAATCAGCAATGGCTATGATTGGCCATCGGAAATGCTGCGCACCCTCAATGTGGAAGACGGGGCCTGGAAGTGAACACTCTTGATATGCTTGGTTGACATGGCAGTGTGCATATGCCAATCCATCACAAAGAAGGATGAGGCTGGAAAGGTGTAGATGCTGGAGGTTTACCTTGCTCCTGTTGGAGAGAGGAGTAAGTTGGGCGAAATTTAACCCAAGATAATGGGCCAGCAGTGTGATGAGCCATCCAAAGTGAATTGGCGCCTTCCGCGTGCTCCTCTTTATAGCCAATACACGTGTTAAGAAAAATGCGCCCCAATTACACTCTTGGCGCTTCAACACCTTGTACAGGAAAAACAAATCTGTCTCTTGAAACTTGCTGAGAGACAGGTCACCACGAGCAAACAACATGGTGGAGAGCATGCGGTGAAGAACCCGCACAAACGGATGCTCAAAATCCGCAACCGCCGCATTGTGGTAGCTAACGGATTTGCCGGGCGGTGCAGTCACTAGCTCGGCGAAGATAGCATCATAAGTTGTCATGTTGTCTGGCCACCGGTACTGATCTCACCCATGATTCCAGTTGTAGATAGAGTTGAACTGCTTGAGGGTGAGAGTGTAATCATTGTTGTACAGCCGGAAAGAAACACGACCTTTGATCCATTCCTGATCTGTAGCGATAATGTCGTTTGGCACGACACAGATATCCAGCGACACCATGAACTCTGCCACGAGCTCCTTGTATGTCGGACATTCTCCAAAGAACGGCTGGCCATCGGCATGTAATTCCATCTCATCGGGCCTCCTGCCCGTATGCCTTGCTTGCCCATTTAGCACGTAGGCCAGATTAGCCTCGAACCCCAGATTGCGGATCATCTCCCGGTCAACGTAGTAGGTTGGCTCAATCTTCCTTTTCATGATATCCTCATAGACCTTCTGAACCTCCACGGAAGGATGAACTATCCGTGGATGCGGAATAGAAGAAGTTGGTGGAGGAACGAACTCCAGGATCTCCATTGGATTTGCCCGGGAAGAGGATGTGCCGGCTACATGAACCATTGTCGAGCAAGAAGAAGGATTAGAAGATGGAGCTCGGAGAAGGTCGGAGAAGACAATCTCTGCTCGATGAAGGCTCGGTGAAGAACGCACGCTGTGGATTCTCGTAGCCGGGCTCCGATTGCTCACAAAGATGCACGACACAAGTGGAGAAGGATTGCTCTGAAGTTGTGACGTCATATGATGACAATCCATCACTTATATAACTGTGGCCGGCACTGCTGTATGCCCATCGATACCATCGACGTGAGTCGATGGTATCGACTCCTGTAGCACAATCCATCCGCCGCTTGTATCGACGATCGTCGATGGCTTGATGTGGGGGCCCGGATCGATGACCCATCGATACTATCGACAGGTGTCGATGGTATCGACCTGTCCCACGGATCGACTCTCTCGATGCAGCGATCGTCTTTGATTTCCTCTCGCGGATCGGTGACGTGTTGCATCGATACTATCGACGCAAGTCGATAGTATCGACTTCTGGTTAGGGCAACACCCTCGCGAGGCCCGACCGCCGCCTTCTGCATATGAATATCTCCAGAGATATCGATAATATCGACATGCATGTCGATACTATCGACCTCAACTTTGCGATCAACCTGTTGGTGTGTCGATACCATCGACGAGGCCGTCGATAGTATCAACGCAGAGCGATTTTTGCAGCCGCCAACCTGTACCCATCTCGATACCATCGACACAAGGGTCGATGGTATCGACTCAGCCTCAGTCCTGCACATTCAACAAATGATCAAGGTATCTTTTTTACACTAAAAACAAAATCGAATCAAACCAACGTACAAATGTGAAAGAAACTAAACTAAGCTACCAATGGCTGGGTTGCCTCCCAACAAGCACCCTTATTTAACATCTTAGGCTAGACGACATGAAGCTCCTCATGCTTCTGGAAGCGCAATGAGTTTGACCTCATTCACTTTCCTTGTGTAATCTTCACCGAAATACAATTTCAATCGTTGTCCATTAACCAAGAATGTTGTCTCGCCATCACGCACCATGATTGCGCCATGTGGCCTGACCTCCGCTATGGTGAACGGTCCACTCCATCGGGATTTCAATTTCCCGGGATGCATCTTCAACCTGGAGTTGAACAAAAGTACACGATCTACTTTCTTGAAGACGCGCATCTGAATATGGAGATCATGAATCAACTTTGTTCGCTCCTTGTAGATCCGCGAGCTTTCATATGCATTCATCCGCAGCTCATCAAGTTCATTGAGCTCAAGCAACCTTTTCTTTCCCACTTCATCATAGCTCAAATTTAACTTCCTCAACGCCCAATGCGCTTTATGCTCCAATTCCACCGGCAAATAGCAGGCCCGACCATAAGCAAACCTAAAAGGCGTAGTGCCTATAGGTGTCTTAAACGTCGTCTTGTACGCCCATAAAGCATCTAGTAGTAGGGTGCTCCAATTCTTCCTTGTGGAAGCTACAGTGCACACCAAGATCTTCTTAATCTCCCGATTGGAGACCTCCACTTGCCCCTGTGTCTGCGGGTGGTACGGGGTACCAATGTTGTGCTTTACCCCGTACTTTTTCAACAGTGCTGCGAAATTTTGATTCCGGAAATGCGTACCTCCATCACTAATGATCATTCTTGGTACACCAAACCTGCAGAAAATGTATTCTTTGACAAACCTGCACACTACAGCGGCATCATTAGTCCTAGTGGGTATTGCTTCTACCCACTTAGACACATAATCAACAGCTAAAAGAATGTACAAGTTAGAATTTGAGGACACAAAGTGTCCCATAAAATCAATACCCCACAAATCGAACACCTCGACCTCTTAAAATACATTGAGGGGCATCTCCTGTCTTTTTGAAATGTTACCCACCCTTTGGCAGGAATCACATTTCCGTACAAAATCATAAGCATCCCTGAACAAAGTAGGCCAGTACAGGCCACTTTCAAGTACCTTGGCGGCAGTCTGAGAACTTGCATGGTGGCCACCCGTCGGTAGTGTATGGCAATGACGAAGAACACTTTCGTATTCCACCTCCGGTACACACCTGCGTAAGACACCATCTCTGCACTGCTTCAATAGAATAGGGTCATCCCGGGAATAATAACGCAAAGAATGGAAAATTTTCTTCTTCTCTTGGTATGTCCAGTCATCTGGGATAATTTTGCAGGCAAGATAATTAACTATATAAGAAAACCAAGGATCTTTAGATTTTATAGATAAAAGTTGTTCATCAGGAAATGTCTCGGTAATGGGTATATGTAAATCCTTCTCATCCACCCTTTCCAACCTAGACAACATTTTCAATGCCCACCTTATCTTTGATTTCAATATCAAATTCTTGTAAGAGTAAGATCCACCTAATCAATCTAGGTTTGGCATCCTTTTTCTCCATCAAGTACTTAATGGCGGCGTGGTCCGTCCATACCACGACTTTTGATCCAATAAGATATTGCCGAAATTTTTCAAAAGCAAAAACAACGGCGAGAAGTTCTTTTTCGTTTGTCGTGTAATTCAGTTGTGCGTCATTTAAGGTTTTAGATGCATAGAAAATCACAGCGGGCTTATTGTCCACACGTTGTCCTAAAACAACCCCAACTGCGAAATTGGACGCATCACACATTAATTCAAACGGTTTAGTCCAGTCCGGTGTTTGCACAACCGGTGCGGAAATCAGTTTTTCTTTAAGCACGTTGAACGCATGTAAACACTTGTCATTAAAATCAAACACAACATCCTTTTCCAGCAACTCAGATAATGGTTTGGTGATTTTAGAGAAATCTATTATAAATCGGTGATAAAAACCGGTGTGACCTAGAAAACTCCGAACCCCTTTAACCGAATTCGGTGGGGGCAATTTGGAAATAACTTCGATCTTAACCGGGTCTACCTCCATCCCTTTGCTAGACACTTTTTGTCCAAGCACGATCCCTTCGCTTACCATCATGTGGCATTTCTCCCAATTGAGGACCAAATGTGTGTCCTCACAACGTTGTAAAACCTTGTCCAAATTGTATAAACACTCGTCAAAAGACGCACCATAGACAGAGAAATCGTCCATAAAAACCTCCAAACAACGTTCAACCATATCAGAAAAGATGGCAAGCATGCAACGATGAAAGGTTGTCGGTGCATTACACAACCCAAATGGCATACGGTGGTATGCAAATGTTCCATAAGGACAAGTGAAGGTGGACTTCTCTTGGTCCTTAGGATCAATTGAAATCTGATTGTACCCCGAATAACCATCAAGAAACAAAAATGCGATTGGCCAGCTAAACGCTCTAAAATTTGATCAATGAATGGAAGAGGGAAATGATCCTTAAGCGTAGCAGCATTCAATCGACGGTAGTCTATACATACAAGCCACCCGGTTACCAAGCGGGTCGTGATAGGTTCATTTAACAGATTATGTGTGACAGTAATTCCCCCCTTTTTAGGGACTACCTGTGTAGGACTCACCCATGTCGAGTCAGATATAGCATAGATGATACCTGCAGAAAGGAGCTTGATCACCTCCATCTTGACGACCTCCATCATGCTAGGATTTAGTCGACGATGTGGCTGAATCAGCAGCTTGGCTCCCTCCTCGAGCCGAATCTTGTGCTGGCACAATGTAGGGGAGATCCCCTTGATGTATGCGACTGACCACCTGAATGCACCTCGGTGGTTCTTCAACACAATCAGCAGCTGGTCTTCCTCCTCGGCACTCAGATATGCTGAAATAATCACAGGAAGCTTCTCTTCCTCAGCTAGAAATGCGTACTTCAAGTGCGGTGGCAATGGCTTCAATTCCAAATCTGGCGGGCTGATTAAGGATGACTGAAGCAGTGGTGGGAGTTCTCCAAGGTCTTCATAGTACCTAGCATAAAAGCATGGAAGCACCTGAAGCATCTTGGCAAACTCTTGCAGTGACTTGCTTCTCATCCAATCATATGTTATATCAACTAGGCAGGCTTCAAGTGGTAATTTTGGATATGCATCTAAAACAGAACTTGCTATTGCCTCATCTTCAGTAGAAGGCGGGATGTCCTCCTCTTCATCATTAGGGAAACCCACAGCTTTGCTAAGGGACACAACCTTGGTCTGATCCATGATGTCTACAGCCAGTGTCCCTTTTTCTACTCTAGTCATCACATGAGCCATATCTAGAAATGGCTTCCCTAGACAAAGAGAGATATTCTGATCACAGTTCTTCATCATCCTGCATTGTTCCTTAACTTTAGATTGTGTGGCACTAGAAGGCATGACCATCTCAAACCGATCATCAGCGATACCCAAGGTCAAACGACCTCTCCCCATCTCAAGTATCATGTCAGCTGTAGCTTGAAAGGGTCGTCCAAGTAGTAACTCATTGCCTTGTTCATCTTGCATCTCCATTACAACAAAGTTTGATGGAAATACAAACTGATCTACTTTCACCAACACATCTTCACAATTACCATAAGGCTTCACCACTGAATTGTCCGCCAACTGTATTGTCATATTTCTCGGCCTTGATTCTTTTAAACCCAATTTCTTGAACGTAGAGAGAGGCATCAGATTTATGCTTGCCCCTGAATCACATAGTGCTTCGCCAAATTTCACCTTACCAATGTAACATGAAATATTGAAGCAGTCTGGATCCTTCCTCTTAGGTGGCAAGGTGCCCATGATGAAGGCACTCACCTGCTCCTTGAGAACTACAACCTCCGTATCAGGGATCTCCCTCTTCTTAGTGATGATGTCTTTCAAGAACTTGCCGTAAGAGGGAATTTGCTCTATTGCCTCTAATAATGGAATGTTCACAGAAAGTTTTCTAAAGCTGTCCAGAAACTTCTTGAACGGGGCATCCACTTTCTTTGCTTTCACACTATTCGGATATGGGACCAGGACAACATGTTCCCTTTGATGCGGCGACACATATGGTGTCCTTTTCTGTGTCTCCTCCTCAACAACTACGAGGTCTGCGGTGACATCCTCTGCTATATCCTCAACTGGCTCTGTGACTGAAATTGGCACTTCCTCAACGACCTCACCTTCAGTTTCTGACTTGGGTTTTCTTGGTTCATCGGCCCTGGGGTTTAAAATCTTATTGCCAGTCCTTAGCAAGATTTCCTTCGCCTGTTGGTTTCCTCCTAGAATGTTTGTGTTACCCAGAAAGCCTTGCTGCGTTGGCTTTTTAAGATTGGCTATCTTTGCTGCCATTTGTGCCATAGACGTTTCTATCGTCCTCATCTGAGCCCCATGGCTCTGCAATGTCTACCCAAACTAATTCATGAATTCCCCCTGTTGCTTGATCTGCTGGCCAAAAGTGGTCATTAATTCCTGGTTCTGCTTTATCACTTGGTTGAGAAACTCCGTGCTCTTATCCTCCGTCGCTGGCAGGGGTTTTGCATCGGGGTCCTGCAAAAAGTTATTCAGATCTTTCCAGGAAAATTCCGTGTCCTTCCTCCATGAGTAATCGTTATTTCTGTAACCCTACTGCTGGCGCATGAATTTGACTTGGGCTTCATCCTCGGATTCAATATCTTGTTTTACAAGCAGTTTCTTTGCTTAAAGGTCCATCTTCTCATTCAGCTCTTTGATGGCCTTTGACTCCCTCGCAACTCGAACGTGTTCCACGGCGTCCCTGTCGCCCCAGGATTGCTTCTTGGCCATGTTTTTCAGAATTTCCCAACACCTCGTGTCTGTGTTGTTCAAAAAGAATCCTGAGCCTGTCGAATCTAAGTTACTTATATCATGCTCGGAGAGAGCAAAATAGAAGATTTTGACCTGTGTCTCCTTGTCAAGCCCGTGATGCGGGCACCTTCTAAGCATGATCTGAAACCTTTCCCAGGTCTCAGAGTAGGTCTCTTCTGCCTTCTGGGTGAAATTGTGGATTTTCCTGATCATGTCATTCATCTTCTCGGGCGGAAAGAACCTTTCAAAGAATACTTCCACCATGTGGTTCCATTATTCCACATATTCATCGTCAATATTGTGCAACCATTCTCGTGCATTTCCTGCCAGAGAACTCGGGAACAGCTTCAGGTAGAGCGTCTCCTGTGGAAATCTGTCAATTTTAATCATGTCATAATTCTCCACGAATTGGCTTATATGAGTGACTGGGTCTTCATTCTTTAGCCCATGGAACACATTTGACTTGACCAACTTGATTAATGTAGGATTAATCTTGTAAGTCAGAATGTTGACGCAGATGAAGAAGAAGCCTTGATCTTCTCCCATATTATTTGTTCCTCTGCCATTTCTTCTTGTTCGGATTCTGAATATGTTTCTTCGAAGTGGTCTTGATTATAATCCTCCTCGTCGTAAGGTCTCGGCAGTGGAACCTCTGGTGCCTGTTGCGTGTAGTCGGTGCTACGCGTCTGCACCATGCATAGGTACCTACAAAATGGTAATTTGAGTTCAGTACCGTGCTAGACAACTACAAAATGTGAAAGATAAGCTATGAATTTCAAAAGTGAAAATAAAATTATAAAATAAAAATGTGGCCTAGAGTGGCCGCTTGTAGCACTCGTAGTGCCGACAATTGCCGTATCCCCGACAACGGCGCCAAAAACTTGACACGATTTTACCGTGCGTAGAACGCAAGTGCACGTGTCAATGTAGTATAGGCCCTTGTGAGGCCCGAGTCGAAATCAGGGACATTGAATTATCAGAGACTAATACTAACTACTCGCAATCAGCTAGACCGATTAAAAAGTTGGAAGTTGTTGTAAAATTAAAAGAAAATGAAATAAAACAAAACAAAACAATCGACTAAAGGTTTAGTTTAATCAATTCAAGTGGAGATCTTTAGGATTGTGTTTTCATCGCGGGTTATCATTGTATGAATTTCTATATAGCAACTCAGATTTATCTCTCTTTCCGGGTAGTGGCCTGTAATCAGAATTGCCCACTGTCGTGGTACAATTCACTATCTATGTCTAGGTCGGTTCCACTATTGTAGTAACCTATACCCTAAACTAGGTGCATTAGAATCGACCTTTGGGTTTCCACCATTAACCGTACATCGCCTTGTTCAAGGGATTTGTTAATTAGTGTGAATTTTGTCTCTTTTCAACTATTAATTCTTCTTTCAAAGTAATTAAAGGCATTAGATTATCATTATGGTGATCAAGCATAACAATAAAATTGAGAAAACAAAATTATACCACGGATTTAAGAGATAAATGATGAATTACTATGATAAAAATGTCATACAATGCTTCCCCGGGCTACTCCCGGTCCTAAAGACAAAGGGGATTAGCCTCGCATGTTCATCTCAGAGCAAAACATGGTTGAGAAAAGGGGAAACATGGAGAAAAACATGAATAAGTAATGAAACCCCTTGAACGGAGAAGATCCAAGCATTCCTCGGCGTAGATTGCACGATTCGCAACCTTTTGACAGTGGAAAACGTCTTCTTCGGCATCCGGAATGGATGGGCGTGCTTCTGGGCTCCGTTCTTCTCTCCCCACCTTCTCGGGACGTGTGCAACGACTAATGACGTGATGGATTGCTCTTGGCCTTTGTCATTAGGTATAATCACCGAGTTAGGTTGCAAAAATATCACAACCGTCGGATTTAGATCAATATAAAACAAACTTGTATCTGACGGTGTCGATACCATCGACGTGAGTCGATGGTAACAACCTTGCGCGGTATCGGTTGGTCTTCTTTTCTTTTCTTTGTCACGACTGATGCTAACTCGATACCATCGACAAAGGTCGATGGTATCGACTCTCTTAGGCGTCACTTTTGTCCTTTTCCGTCCCTGAAGCTCCTCGTGTCGATAGTATCGACTTTAGGGTCGATAGTATCGACTGTCTTCTCGCCAGCAACCTGATGGTAAGTCGCTACCATCGACTTCTCCATCGATGGTATCGACTCTGTGATGCTCCTTGTGGCTGGGAACCTATGCTTGTGTGGATGGTATCGACCACTGTCGATGGTATCGACAGCAACATATATGCATCTTCCTGAAATTGCAACACAAAACCACATAAGCCAAAATAAAACATATTATTGTAATCATTTATGCTCAAAACAACAAAATAAGGGAGAATTGATGCTGAGAAGGATCATAGACTAAAGTATGTGAATTATACAAGATTATCCATCAAAATGACAAATAAATGCATACTGTAATCACTTTGATCTAATATATATTTCATATTGTAGATTTTTCAATTCTGAATCCAACGACATAAAAATTTCCTCAATCAGACAATCGTAGCCAAGGATATAGCCACATGAACTTTGCTTCATTTATCTTGTTTTAATTGCTTTTACTTTGTTCTTCAGCCTCTTTGGGCCCAATTTTATGCACCCCAACTGCCATCCAACCCATGCCAAAACCGTAGCGCATCGTTCCTTTTGACCGTTGGATCGGATCAACCTAGGATCCAATGGTTGTGGATCTATCCTCACCTATGTACTGAGGTTCAATGATGGTGGCTGTAAGCCTAGTTTTGCTCAGCCAATCACCCCCTCCCATGCTCTTTTGCATGAAATTAAAGTGTGAGTCCTTCCCATTTCTTCCTTGCGGTTCATTTGCCCCATTTTCCTCTCCTTTTCGTGTCCTAGGGCTCCGCCAACAACTCTTCTCCTCGCCCCCTTGTTCACGACACCACTGGGGAACCCACTTTGGGCATCTCTCCTCCTCACGTATGCAAGAAGAACTGACGGCGAGAATGAGTCCGCCCACCTTCCCTCAGTGTGGATGACATACTTTGGGGGCCTTTCCCTTCTTTCTCTTCCCCGCACCCCATCTCCGGTGAGCCATGCTTCTGCTGTGCGCTGCCCAGGAAGCCACGACCCTGAAGTTGTGTTGATGATGAGGCCTCTGTCGTTGGATACCAATCCGATGAGGACTCCCCCCTCTCACCTCCTCTCTTTCTTCTGACCGGTCCTGGTCCTCGGTTGACCGCAGGCCAGTGAACGGGAAAACTCATGGTCGTCACATGGTTGCGGGTCCCAGCCAGTGCTAGTGGGAATGCGCATTGTGAGCAGCTGGATGAGTGGACACTGGTGGGCACCGATCCGATGGCAGGAGTGTCCATAATTGAATGATATCATGGTAATGTCACGTTCCTTCTCTATAGTTTGGATTATAACCTTTTAAAATGGATATCTCCCTCACATGTTGGCCAAAACTAATGAACCAGTATATTATTTTGATTGGCTCGACGAGCCCTACATCATGAATACACTTTTAGACCCTAATTAATCTTATAGTTCTCCTAATTAGGTGAGATACAAGGTTTGACCTTGTTAACTAATATAATGCACCCTTATGACAAATCTTGAATCTTAAGTACACTTATACCCTCTTGCTCATCAAACCAGTAAATGTTGTGCACCTTTAAACTACATGGGATCCCTAATTACCCCTATTGCTCATTTTAACCCCAATTGCCCATATGTGACTCATTTTGTTTGTTTGCCTAGATTGTTCCCTAATAGTCACATGGATCTTAATCTTATGTTTTAACCTCTCAAATCATAGGTGGTTTATCCTTTACGATCCTCTTGATATGGATGTTCCATTTATCCATATGTTGTCCCTATCGCTATATGTGAACTATGTTGATGCATGTATGCATGTAAGATATGTTGATACCAATGTTGGACTTCAATGCCTTGACCTTTGGAGACATCTATCTATATTTGATTATGATATATATGTCTATATCTTGCTTATCTAAACCAAATTCTTATGACTAGACCCCTTGACTTGACGGTCCTTAACTTTGCATGCCCTATTGTGAGTCTTTTGACCTTAAAATGCATGTAAGTGACCTAAATCTTGATATGATCATATAAAGTGAATGGAACATCGTAATGGCATGAAACTTGAACCACACCATCATGATGACCTCTAGATCAGTACAAGATCATCTAATGAACTAATAAGCAACTTGGAACCTATCTTGGCCAACACCCTAAAATGAATCTATTAGGATTAATGATGAGAATCTAATGCATACATGTAATCTTGTTGTTAATAAGGTTGGCTTATGATCTATATGGTAATGGATAAGGTAAGTTAAGAATCTCTGAATCAGGTATGGGCCTTATCAAGTTATATGAATATCACTATATTTCTTGAAAAGACATGTATTGTATGCTTGTTTGTTTACTTGTTACCATGTAGTATTTCTATGTCTTACTCGATGTTTGCCTCATCAATTTTGTAACTTGAACACACATATATATAAAATCCATTATAATATTGATTGATAAAGGGTTAACTCTTGGATATGGCCTTGAGGTCCCACTCGTATAAAGGGGTTGTCTAATCTTGAGCACCCTTACGAGCCCTTCTGACGGGAAGATGGTCAAACAACTTAAACATGCTTGATATTGTTAGTATAATGGAGGGAAATGACATAAAATATGGTTTCACATTTTGTTAAATAGTTAACATGTTTATTTATGTTCGTTTAGTCTTAAAATATTTTCAAATTATGCAAAGCTTATACATATATATGTATCTTTCTGCCCCATACTCAACACCTCGTGTGTTGACCGATTTCTCGTATTTTGTTTTTAGGTTCAGAGATGGCTAGAAGGTTGATGGGCTTGGTGATCTATGCTAGGTGTACTTGTTGTAAGATCCATATTTTGTGCACATGAATGACTTGTACCTCGAATCTATAAATGTGTAATTGAACTCATGAATATGATGTACCTAGTATAATTTATACTTGTTGAATGTTGAGACTGTGTTGATGCCTTTATCTTGTTATTTGTTCATGTGTTCTAAGATTTATGCTTCCGCATGTTTCCTTTGGTATTCATTTGGTTCATGGGATTGGGATTCCGGTTTTGTTACACCAAATTTGTACCACCTCTTATATATGTCATCAAGTACACAAATTGGTCCTAAAATCATTACTACATCATCATCTACCTTAATACAACAAAACGTCTAATATACCCTTGAGTATGGAACCTAATCCTCTAATAATCTGATTGTCGTTGAATTTCTGTAAAAACCCTAGTCTCACCATATATCAAACCAAAATTTTCGTGTGACAAACATTTCATCACATGGTTATAGAATGAACCTAATATCTAACTATGCATATCTAGACTCTGATAAGGGCCAAAACATCTAAAACTTGACTCACATCACTGAATCTCACATAACTAGGTTTTTTTTCTTCTTAGTAGTACTTATATTCATGTGGATAATTAATGAAATTTGGGGTGTGACAATTTTACCCACCTTACATAAATTTCATCCTCAAAATTTTCACTTACTACCCACCTTAAGGTTTTACTTATCATATGTATACAAACTCTAAAGGCTCATTTGCACCCTCCAGTTGTGACCTTCTAAAATAAACATTATCCCCAACCTCATTATCAAAAACAACATATGGGTCCATCACTAATGAATCTATCTCATCTTCATTGACATGAAAAAAGACATGTATACCTCTTCTCTAGGGGTTTTGGTTCTACCCTAAACCTAACATATCTATGTCAAATTATTCACCCTCTATCTGCATGTTTGTCCATACTATAAACAAGACTAGGTTTAGGTGACTATACGTCTCAAACTTTTAATGCAACTCTTGTTTTCTTTTCCGCCTTTGGATACATGGCTATTGCTCATATATACAAAGGTGACATATTTAATCACACTTATCTGAGCACCTCCCTCATGCACATGTCCCATACGACATGCACTTGAAAGGACAAGACAAGCATGATTATGCACATAACATTCTCTCTGTAAAACCCCATGAGCATGTATCCCATAATATAAACACATAGAAAGAAGATAGAACCTGCTATATACTATTCTAGAGTTAACATAAAAATCTAAAACATCTAGGAACATAACCCAAACCCCCATCTTAACTTATGCCTTCTAACTAGACTTCTATTTTGGTTTCTGATATCTTTAACTTAGTGTTCTATAGACAGGTCTTAGAACATGTGAATCTTTAGCTAATTGGCCATCTGCTCATTGCTTTGATACCATATTGTAACGCCCCTCCAACCACATATATGACAGTGGAAGGAAACCGTATGTTGTCCCTAACATGGGTCACTTGGCTCAGAAAGAAATTACAAATCAGGATATACAAAGCAGTAAGATACTTGAGACACCGTGCATTTACTAGAAATATTGATTCATACATTATTCTTTGAAGATAAAACTAATAACATCAACTATCTCATACTTGAACTAAAACCTAATACATGAAACACAAAACAAATCTAAGACATAAATCTTCTTTGGATACTTGAGAAATGATCTTCTAAGATTTAGATGGCACCCCACTAAGCTAAGTCTTGGAAAATTCTACTTTGAAGTACTAACTTCAATTTCCTTTTATCCTTTATCTAGGGACATCTTGTCCCACGGCCATGCAAAAACAAAAAGACACACATCGGTAAGCGACACTATACATTTGATAAGAACTGAAAATGAGCATGTGTACTTGAATTGAAAGAAAAACATGACATGAATTTGACTTAAGCATTCTTGATTGCATGATTCTTATAACATGAAGTATTGAAAAAAAATATATGCCTCTCTCTATGATACCCACTTAAGAGCACATGATTGCTAGGAAACCCATAATTCTAGAAAAGCCCCTAACGTCACAAATGCCCATGGTTTGGCCATAAAAGCCCATAATTTGCACAAATGCCCATAATGAACCCTTGAGTTCCATGATTCAGGAAGCATATAAAAACAAATTCAATTCCAATTAACTTGATCAATAGCATGACTTTAGCATTAAAATTAACATGATCTTTGAACTTAACATGATGGGATTTCTCCCTCTTGAAACATAAACTTTAAATCCATTAATCTTTAATCATTAACCATAATCTCTAATCTTGATGAGCATGATAACCATATGACATAGGATATAGCAGTCATCAAGCAAATTATATAATGAACATGATCTAAGCATTAAACTTGAAATTGAAAGAATAATTCATAAACCATACATATCATACAATTCAACCAAGGTACTCATGTATAGTGGCATGGCCCTCTTACTTGGAGCAAAGAAAATCCTAACTTAGTGTCTTTGATCTTGATCGAATCCTAAGTTGGCATCTCTGATATCAATTGAATCTTAAGTTCCTGAAATCAACATGTTTTATATTAACTATCATCTTCATTAACATCTTATACCCTAACCCCATCACCTTAACACCATAAACCAAATTAAACCTCTTGTTTAGAATGAACATAACTCTACTTCAAAACCATGATATAGAAATCTTAACATTGAATGTACATTTAAAATCGTATGTGATACAATATCCATATTCATATATACCCATATAAAGCAATATAAACTTATGAATTAATAAATAAAAACATCATATATTGAGGGCAAATCTTGAAACATAATTATACACGCAAATCTCTCTGAATTTAGTTATGTCACCAGAATAAAATATGATTAAAGTTATATACAAGACCAAATAAGCATACATATTAGTTATTATCTCAAATAATCATATATTATCTTACATAATGGCCACTTAGACCAAAAATCATATAATGATATAAATATAGATGAAAATATATCAAAACTTTGGAAAAAAGAACAAAAATTATATAATATGGTGTGGGCAAAAATCTCATATCATTTTTTGGGTCAAACAATGGGTAAAATACCCAAAATACCCTTTTTAGGTTTTTCATTAAAACACAGGTAAAGAATCAATATGAAATATCAGACTATTTAATCATGTTTAACATAGTAAAATACATATACTGTAAAATAATCATAAGTTTCTAGACTCGTTTGCTATATTTAATGCAAAAAAAGTTGAAAACATATAGTTCTTAGTAACTAAAATATATTAGTCCTTAAACGTTGAAATAATATGTTAAAAATATTTTTTTATAATAGTAGATGAAAAATTCTTTCTAATGATACCTTATTCGTCCCAAATGGAGCTAGACATCTTGAGAAACAAATTTTGCAAATTTACCTTCTTTCTGAAAAAATCTAGACCGTTCCTTGTTGATCTAGTGCCCTTGAAAGGGCAATACTTTGCGCCCTAGAGTGACTACTCACATACCTCATCTTAGTCCAACAGGTGTGCCTCACATAACCCGACCGCTCTCGATCCTTATCTTTCGCCCACATGTGAGATACTCTATTTTCTAACAGAGTTCGCGGCTTCCACACTGTCCTTCACCATCAGCTTCGACTCATTGCAGGAGGAGCCCCGAAGAAAGAGTTCACCACACCAGAGTATGGCATGCCCTTTTGCATCATCACGTTGTGTTTTGGTCCTGGGTCTGGCAGAGGTTTTCTAATCACCTAGGGATAAAATCCTACGTCACTGCCACTCCCCCCTTCTCTATTTCTTTCAACCTCTTCTTGAATTGTCCTTGTAAAACCCTGATCAACTTCACCCCCAATTCAAATACAAAATCATAGGCTTTATAGCCTCAATCATTTCATGATTTCACCAGGATATACCCCATGAACTAGTTTCTGTTCTTTCCAAAATTGGGCTCGCGAGTCTTTTTTTTGCATGGCCCTCACTACTAAACCCTAGTCCATTTCTCAATTGAGCCAAAAATTATCAAAGAACCCATGGTCCAACCTTCTTTTTCTTTGGTTCATCACTCAAAAAGCCTAGTATTGATCCATCCCTTCTAAAATTCTATATGCTACTTCCCAATTCTGATTGGTCCCAAAATTTATCCAACACCCCACATAGATATTATCTCCTTATAGAAAAGTCTACATATCCTAGTTTACTACCTAGACTACTCTAGTATAGTGTGTGACTTAAATTGTCCTATGACCAATATTTACACATCGAATCACTAAATTAATTCTAAACTTAACCAAATTTGTACCACCTATTATATATGTCATCAAGTACACAAATCTATCCTAAAATCATAACTACAAGCATCATCTACCTTAATACAATAAAACATCCAATATACCCTTCAGTATGGTACCTAATACTCTAATAATCTGTTTGTCATTGAATTTCTATAAAAACTCTAGTCTCACCATATATCAAAGCTAAATTTTCTTATGACTAACATTTCATCACATGGTGGTAGAATGTACATGAGCTCTAATTATGCATATCTAGACTTTGATATGGGCCAAAGCATCTAAAACTTGACTCACATCTTTGAGTCTCACACAACTAGGTTTTTTCTTCTTCTTAGTAGTGCTTATATTCATTTGGATAATTAATTAAATTTGGGGTGTGGCAATTCTACCCACCTTAAATAAATTATATCCTTGAAATTTTCACTTTCTACCCACCTTAGAGTTTTACTTATCCTATGTATACAAACTCTCCAATATTATCTTAAAGGCTCATTTGCACCCTCTAGTTGTGACCTTCTAAAAAAACATTATACCTAACCTCATTGTTAAAACCAACATATGGGTCCATCACTAATGAATCTATCCCATCTTAATTGACATGAAAAAAGACCTATACACCTCTTCTCTGGGGGTTTTGGTTCTACCCTAGATCTAACATATCTATGTCAAATTATTCACCCTCCGTCTGTATGTTTTGGTCGTACTATAAATAAGAATAGGTTTAGGTGACTATATGTCTCAAACTTTTAATGCAACTCTTGTCTTCTTTGCCACCTTTGGATACATTCCGGCCGCTCATATATGCAAAGGTGACATATTTAATCAAACTTATCTGAGCACCTCCCTCATGCACATGCCCCATACCACATGCACTTGAAAGGACAAGACAAACATTATTATGCAAATAACATTCTCTCTACAAAACTCCATGAGCTTGTGTCCCATACCACAAACACGTAGAAAGAAGAGAGAGCATGATATGTACTATTCTAGAGTTAACATAAAAATCCAAAACATCTAGGCACATAACCCAAATCCTCATCTTAACTTATGCCTTCTAAGTAGACCACTATTTTGGTTTCTCATATCTTTAACTTATTGTTATAAACCTAGGGCTTAAAACATGTGAATCTTTAGCTTAGTGGTCATCTACTCATTACTATGATACCATATTGTAACTCCCCTCCAAGAACATATATGACAACAGAAGGAAACCCTATGTTGTCCATAACATGGGTCACATGGCTTAGAAGGACATTACAAAACATTATATACAAAGAAGTAAGATAAATTTAACACCATGCATTTACTAGAAATATTTATTCATATATTATTCTTTGAAGATAAAACTAATAACATCAACTATCTCATACTTCAATTAAAACCTAATAAATGAAATGTAGAACAAATCTAAGATATAAATCTTCTTTGGATAGTTGATATATGATCTTCTAAGATGAACATGGCACCCCTATAAGCTAAGTCTTGGAAACTGCTACTTTGAAGTACTCACTTCAATTTCCTTTAATCCTTTAACTAGTGAAATCTTGTCCCACAGCCAAGCGAAAACAAAAAGACACACATCAATAAGCGTTACTATACATTTTATAAGAACGAAAAATAAGCATGTATACTTGACTTGAAAGCAAACCTTGACTTGAATTTGACTTAAGTATTCTTGATAATATGATTCTTATCACATGAAGAATTGAACAATAGTATAGCCTCTCTTTATGATGCCCACAAGAATGCTAGGGAAGCCCATAATGCTAGAAAAACCCCTAACGTCACGAATGCCCATGATTTGGCCATAAAAGCCCATAATTGGAACGAATGCCCATAACGAACCCTTGAGGTCCATGGTTTGAGAAGCATATAAAAACTAAATAAATTCCAATTAACTTGATCATTAGCATGACTTTAGCATTAACATTAACATGATCATTGAACTTAACATGATGGGATTTCTCCCTCTTGAAACATAAACTTTAAATCCAGTAATCATTTATCATTAACCATAATCTCTATTCTTGATGACCATGATATCCATAAGACATTGGATATAGCAATCATCAAGAAAATTATATAATGAACATGATCTAAGCATTAAACTTGAAATTTAAAGAATAATTCATAAACCATACATATCATACAATTCAACCAAGGTAATCATTTATAGTGGAATGACTCACTTACCTGGAGCAAAGAAAATCCTAACTTAGTGTCTTTGATCTTGATCGAATCCTAAGTTGGCATCTCTGATATCAAGTGAATTTTGAGTTCCTGAAATCAACATGCTTTATATTAACTATCATCTTCATTAACAACTTATACCCTAACCCCATCACCTTAACACCATAAATCAAATTAGACCTCTTGTTTAGATTGAACATAACTCTACTTCAAAACCATGATATAGAAATCTTAATGTTGAATGTATATTTAAAATTGTATGTGATATAATATCAATATTCATATATACCCATATAAAGAAAAATAAACTTAGGAATTAATAAAAAAAATACATCATATATTGAGGGCAAATCTTGAAACATAATTATCTATGCAAATCTCACTGAATTTAGTTATGTCACCAGAATAAAATATGACTAAGTCATATAAAAGATCAAATAAGCATACATATTAGTTATTACCTCAAATAATCATATATTATCTTACATAATGGACACTTAGACCAAAAATCATATAATGATGTAAATATAGATGAAACTATATCAAAACCTTAGAAAAAAAGTAAGAAAATTATATAATATGGTGTGGTAAAAAATCTCATTTCATTTTTGGTCAAATAATGGGTAAAATACCCAAAATACCCTTATTAGGGTTTTCATCAAAACACAGGTAAAGAATTAATATGAAAGATCAGACCATGTACTCATGTTCAACATAGAAAAATACATCTATTGTAAAATAATCATAAGTTTCTAAACTCGTTTGCAATATTTAATGCAAAAAAGGTTGAAATCATATAGTTCTTAGTACCTAAAATATATTAGTCCTTAAACGTTGAAATCATATGTTCAAAGTATTTTTGTATAATAGTAGATGAAAAATTCTTTCTAATGATAATTATTCATCCAAAATAGAGCTATATATCTTGAAATACAAATTTTGCAAATTTACCTTTTTTCTAAAAAAATCTGGACCGTTCCTTATTGATCTAGTCCCTATGAAAGGGCAATACTATGTGCCCTAGAGTGACTATTCATGGACCCCGTCTTAGATCTGATAGGTGTGGTTCACATAACCCGACTGCTCCCGATCTGTCTCTTTCACCCGCGTGTGAGATACTCTATTTTCTAGCAGAGTTTGCCACCTCCACGCTATCCTTCACTGTCAGCTTCAACTCGTTGCAGGAGGAGCCCCGAAGAAAGAGTTTGCCACTGTAACATACTGAATTATGGACTTTTTGCCTTTTTGGTCATCTTTTCCATGTTTTCCTTTGATTCCAATCTTCTTTGGCCTTTCTGTGTAATTTGTGGAGAATATAATGGCCTAATGAGCAATTGTTCACCTTTTCTCTCAATATTTGGGTTTTATGCACAAATACCTTAGTGAAAGCTTAGTAATGGGTCTAATATGCCAAATGTCCACTAAAATGATAAAAAGAATAAATAAATTCGTCCTAGAACTTTCTAGTGCTTTTTAGAATGTGAAAAAGAAAGGAAATCCCAAAATATACATAAAGGAGATGATAAATGTAATAATTGAAGATAATATGGGATATAATGGATAAAAGGAGATAAGGAGGAATATATTGTCTCAAAAATCATAAGTGGAAACCAATGAAGATAATATGGATATCAATCTCATTTTCTTGATTTAAAAGAAACTCAAGGGCCAAGTATCACCTAATTTGGAAGATAAAAGCATATATTAAAGTCATTATTAAAAGAAAATAGGAGATAAGCCAATAAGGTGAAATAAAATATCTAATGTTCTCAAATTGGAAAACTAACTCCAAATTCGTAATCTAAGCATGGAAATAAATTTTTGGGCAATTTTCATCTAATTTGGCCAATGTTTAATATTTTATTTTATTCAGGAGAGAGAAAATGACTTAATGACCAAAAATATTAAATATATGTTGAAAAAAAATTAATTAATGTCAAAATCATGTTCCTCACGTTTAGCATTTCTTATAGGCCAAGTTATATATTTTTAGAAAGTTTCTAGATAACTCTAATACATTAAAGGATAAATAAGTGATAAAATTTAAATGAATTAAATAAAATAATACAAGTCTTAAAAAAATATAATAATGCCAAATTAGTGTTCTACATGTTTAAGTAGACCTTTGAATGAATTTTGAATCAATTTGAAAAATATTTGATGAGAAGGTGAATTTAGGAGAGGGAAAGTGTGTAAAATATTAAAATCATTAATTAAAATAATAAATTACACCAAAAATGGAAATAATGATACATTCGTATCCAACATACTTAATATGATTTATGGGTGAAGTTTTATTATTTTTGGAGAATATAATAGTCATTAATGAGAGAGGAAAGAGAAAATAGTAATTGACTTAATTAACTAATATAACTTTATCAAAATACAAATCTAATTTTATATTCCAATTCCGCACCCCAAAATAAGTAAACCTACCCAATTTTAGTTTATTTAGACTTTATTTGCACCCTTAAATAATTATGGAAAGATTCATGTATTAAATGCACCAAAAGAACAAAGTTTAGAAGTTGTATTTAATGATCAGATTTCATCTCCTACCTTGGACACGCGTGAACAATAAATCCACGATTTTTGCTATTTTTCGATTGGCATTATCTCTCTCGTTACTCAACCAAATCGCAAGTTTTTGAGTTCGTTGGACTCCTTGCAAGATTCCGCACAGGTCCTAAGGTTTTTATGTTTTGACGAAAATTCGAGAAACCCCTTAAGCAAGCCGGCGGCCTCTCTCACCCCACCTAATTAAACCCTAGCCTAGGCCTCCTTGCCTATATATATATCCATATCCTTAGGTCTGCCATCACATTAGCAACTCAACCACACTTTTGATTTCGCATTTTGTGGACGATTAGGGTTTCATCTAGCCGCCGAAACTATAGGACTTGCGGCGCTTCTTGCTCCCTGCTTCCTCGGCCATCGTCTCAACAAAAGCTATCCTCAGATTTGTGTTGTTCCAAGCTTCGATTTCCATGCTTAAACGTGAGTTTTGGTCGAGTATTCCTCATTTTCCCAAATTTTCTTGCAAGAAGCAGAAGCTGCTCTTCGATCGGTGGTCGGGTGCGTTGGGGAAGAAGGCCTGCACGCTTTTACGGTTTTGTCCTTCATCTTCTCTTCGTGTACTCCTGTTCGAGTAGGGCATTTAGGACTTTTGCTCCTTTGGTCCGCCTTTGAACGATGCTGACCGCTATCCACATGACAGCAGCGATGGGGCCAGGTCACAGGGACATGGTCCCGCCCTCTACTCTCTCTCTTCTCTTTCTCGATTTCCGAATTTTTTATTTTAAGATTTGGTTGATACAAAATAAATCATAGAAAATGATTCCAGTAGTCAAAAATTAGAAATAAGGGGTGTTTTGAAATCAGGAGAACGAGATATATCTATTAAAAATATTTGCGAAGTTTGATTCTGATGTTTACAAAAAAGTGTTTTTCGAGTGATTTAAATTACTTAAAAATTATGAAAAATACCCTAAAAAGTCAATATGTCCAAAATTATGAAGTTATATGTTATTTTGATCAGAAGAACATAACTAAGACATTAGTGATGTTATCAGGGTATGATTCAAGTGTTTGTAGAAAAAGTTGATAGTTTTGGGGTTTTAAGCCTTTAATGAATATACATAGATCTAATACGTGGATATAATGATGAAATTAGGGCAAGTGGATCTGATCTTGTGTAAAGGTTATGAAAAGTGGTTTTAGGGATCTAATGATAAGGTATGTGCATCGTACACCTAAGTTGGAAATATTTGTGCCTTAACCTAATTCCCTTTGATGAGGCTTTATTTGAACCATGCATCCTATGCTCTTGATTCTTTTGCTATACTTGCCTCATAATCAGTTTGGAATATTGTTCTTCGGTCTTGGTACCCCACTACCATGTTCTACATATGAGATTCTATTACTTGCCATAGTTTCTAGCATGCTTATTTTATTAGACTAACTAGCTATAGTAGTGGTACTTATGTACAACCACCCATAGTTGGGGAATGTGTTATTTCTCCCCTGGGGAACGTCTTATTCTCCCCCACACATGAAATATGTGCAGGTGACTGGGAATGTGTTAGTCTCCCCTCACCTTTTGGTTGAAGGTCCGGTAAGTGCCTCAACCCTACTTAGTTAAGGTAGTCAATATTAATCATACATACAATCCTTTTGTGATATGTTGTTTATGGCAAGCATCTATTGAAATATTCTTTTATATATATGGCCTCATTCTCTTTATTTTCTTCATCTTATGATCAATCCAATCCTATTTTACATGTTTTGCTCATCTTGTCACATTAGAATAGCTTCATAACACATACTTTAAATTTCCTTCCCTTTTGCTGGGTGCTTTCCCAACCACCCAGATATGGAGCAAGGTGATGGATCAGGAATGAAGATCTTTTCATTGGCATGAACTTAGCTGATGGATATGTTGCTTGGAGACAAAAATGGAGTAGTCTAGACTTCCCTATATCTATATCCTAGTTGTGTATGATGATGTAAACCTAAAAGGGAGGTCTTTGATGTATTTTGTACAAACTTTTATGAAATTGAATACAATTAGAATTTTTTTCCGCTTCTTTCCAATGTGTTTTGTTTACCATAATTTAGTAGAGAGATTATCTCGCCTTTTTACAACATGGTATCAGAGCCCATGGTAGTCAGAATCTGGCTAATTCTTTTTTGTCTCCCTAGTTAGAATTCATGTCTCTCGTAGTTCCTTTAGGTGACATGGTTACCCTAGATTTGATCTACTTTGATGAAAGGTTGACTTAGAACTCAATAGTTCCACATTGGAATCTTGATGAATAAAACCCTAAAATACTCATAACTAAAACATGCATAACTTGATGTTATTTAGGTTTGCCTTTAGGGAACTGTTAGGGCATGAAGTTGAAGCAAGGGTGTCTAGAAAGGATTAGGGTTTCGGGGGTTGGAAATATTTTCCTCCGCACCAGTAGCTTGGTTTACGAGGACTCCCGTGCCCATATGATACTGGCCTGGCCTGAGCTGATACGAATTGCTCAAAATAGTTTGCTTTTAGGAAATAGTAACCTTATAGTTCTATGTTGTATATCTTTGAGAACCTTAATAGGTCGACCTAGTCTTTTAGTTGTGATAACCTTGAGACTTCTTTAAGGATATATACCCTATATAGTTCCTTATATCCCTTAGGACCACATTCTTAGATAAGTTTATCCGTAGAACCTATACCTTGGAGTTTGGGTGTTTGGGAAGATATTAGAGTGCGCAGTGGAAGCATGATGGATCTTGAGAATGGTTTAGTTAGACTTATCATTTAACCCTAGTTAGTTTTGATTGATAGGTCAAACCCTTTAAGGGGTGGAGTATGGTTAGGTTGGATGTTCAAGTGGTTAGATTTTGAGGACAAAATCCTATTTAGGGGGATGGAACCCTATATCATCTTGAAGTCTATCTAATATATCTTTAGAAACCCTAACTTCATGCTTTGGAAGTTGTTGTGCTTAGTGTTCTTCAAACAAGTAATAATGGTAACCCTAACATGCTTGTTTACATATTAATGAACATATAATTATAATCTAAGGAATAATGCATGTGCTTTAACCCTAATGTACATCCAAGGCACAAAATATGGATATCAATGCTAATTCTCAATATTTAAGAGGTTGATCATGTCATGAACCTATAAACCCTAATGATATGATGAGAATGGTAATTGTAACCTAATTCATTCTAAGGATGGATATGTGAAAATAAGGGTCATGTTGACCTAAACCCTAACTTGCAATAATCTAACCCTAATCTATACATCTTTAATGCCTTTCATGATACATTAATGATGTTAAGAGCCATAAATAGTTAACATACTTTGATACACATAAATGATATATATAATCATCTAATCACATATTAATCAAGTCATTAATATAAAATGCAAGTTACCTTGTTATCTAATACACATGTCATTAGTCCCTTAATGTGAATCAATTCATTAATATGTAATATGTTTCACCTTGATCATTGAAATACATGTAATGGCTTCAATGTGAATATGAAGTGATTGGATTCACATAAACGTGTAAAATGAATAATATAAATGAATAATGATTAATGATGACATTAATGTGAGCAATAAAGATAATGTGACATTGTGACGACGTTAATATGAATATAAGTGACTAACGTGACATTAATTGGAATAATTGTATGCTTAACCACGAATTGAATAGAATGTCTGATTTCATGTAAAATAATTTGTTATAATTAATAAAGTGGTAATATGAGGATAATGAAGTATAAATTCGAATTATTAAGGACAATGATCAAATATAATAATGAATGTTAAGATAATTGAGTAACTTCTAACTGTGCATAATAATGAAATATAAACCTTTTGACAATAAAGTGAATACGCCATGACATATTTAAAATAGTGATGATAATGTGATATCACAATGAATATGATGTTAATGAGCCAAACATGTAAATAATGCTAAATCTCGTAAAAAGAATATCTTAATAGTGGAACCCTAGGTGATCCTTGAGAACCCAACCTACGATGAGATGTATGTGAATTTTTTGAACCCTTAGGTGTAGTTGAAGTATAAGCTTTGGTGGAAGTTTTATGGTTGGAGGAAAAATCTAATATTTTGTGATGTGAGGTTGCACACTCACCCTTCCCTAATTGCTAGTGATTTCAGGGAAAAAATCCTCTTTAATGGGTGGAGTGATGTAACATACTGAATTCTGGACTTTTTGCCTTTTGGTCATCTTTTCCATCGTTTCCTTTCATTCCTATCTTCTTTGGCCTTTCTGTGTAATTTGTGGAGAATATAATGGCCTAATGAGCATTTGTTCACCTTTTCGCTCAATATTTGGGTTTTATGCAAAAATACCTCAATGAAAGCTTAGTAATGGGTCTAATATGCAAAATGTCTACTCAAGTGATAAAAATAATAAATAAATTCGTCCTAGAACTTTCTAGTGCTTTTTAGAATATGAAAAAGAAAGGAAATCCCGAAATATACATAAAGGAGATGATAAATGTAATAATTGAAGATAATATGGGATATAATGGATAAAAGGAGATAATGAGGAATATATTGTCTCAAAAATCATAAGTGGAAACTAATGAAGATAATTTGGATATCAATCTTGTTTTCTTGATTTAAAAGAAACTTAAGGGCCAAGTATCACATAATTTGGAAGACAAAAGCATATATTAAAGTCTTTATTAAAAGAAAATAGGAGATAAGCAATTAAGGTGAAATAAAATATCTTATGTTCTCAAATTGAATAAATAACTCCAAATTCGTAATCTAAGCATGGAAATAAGCTTTTGGGAAAATTTTCATCTAATTTGGCCAATGTTTAATATTTTGTTTTATTCAGGAGAGAGAAAATGACTTAAAGACCAAAAATATTAAATATATTGAAAAAAAATTAGTTAATGACAAAATTGTGTTCCTCACGTTTAGAATTGCTTATAGGCCAAGTTTTATATTTTTAGAAAGTTTCTAGATACCTCTAATAAATTAAAAGGATAAATAAGTGATAAAGACTAGGATTAACTTAATGAGAGAGCAAAGAAAATAGTAATTGACTTAATTAACTAATCTAACTTTATCAAAAGACAAATCTAATTTTATATTCGAATTCCTTACCCCAAAATCAGTAAACCTACCAAATTTAAGTTTATTTAGACTTTATTTGCACCCTTAAATAATTATGGAAAGATTTATGTATTAAATGCACCAAAAGAATAAAGTTTAGAAGTTGTATTAAATGATCAGATTTCATCTCCTACCTTGGACACGCGTGAACAGTAAATTCACGATTTTTACTATTTTTCGATTGTCATTATCTCTCTCGTTACTCAACCAAATCATGAGTTTTTGAGTTCGTTGGACTCCTTACAAGTTTCCACAGGTTTATCCCAAGGTTTTTATGTTTTGACAAAAATTCGAGAAACCCCTTAAGCAAGCCGACGACCTCTCTCACCCCACCTAGTTAAACCCCAGCTTAGGCCTCCTTTCCTATATATATCCATATTCCTAGGTCTGCCATCACATTAGCAACTCAACCAAACTTTTGATTTCGCGTTTCGTGGACGATTGGGCCTTCATCTAGTTGTCGAAACCACAAGACTTGCGGCACTTCTTGCTCCCTCCTTCCTCGGCCATCGTCTCAACAAAAGGTATCCTCAGATTTGTGTTGTTCCAAGCTTCGATTTGCATGCTTAAACGCGAGTTTTGGTAGAGTATTCCTCGTTTTCCCAAATTTTCTTGCAAGCAGCAGAAGTTGCTCATCGATCGGTGGTCGGGTGCATTGGGGAAGAAGGCTCGTGTGCTTTTACAGTTTTGTCCTTCATCTTCTCTTCGTGTACTCCTGTTCGAGTAGGGCATTTAGGACTTTTGCTCCTTTGGTCCGACTTTGACCGGTGCTGACTGCTACCCACACAAAAATAGCGATGGGGCCAGGTCACAGGGACACGGGCCCACCCTCTGCTCTCTCTCTTCTCTTTCTCGGTTTTTGAATTTTCAATTTTAAGATTTGGTTGATACGAAATAAATCATAGAAAATGATTCCAATGGTCAAAAATTAGAAATAAGGGGTGTTTTGAAATCAGGAGAACAAGATCTATCTATTCAAAATATTTGCGAAGTTTGATTCTGATGTTTACGAAAAAGTGTTTTTCGAGTGATTTAAATTACTTAAAAATCATGAAAAATACCCAAAAAGTCAATATCTCCAAAATATATGAATTTATATGTTATTTTGATCAAAAGAACGTAACTAAGACATCAGTGATGTTATTAGGGTCGGATTCGATCGTTTGTAGAAAAAGTTGATAGTTTTGGGGTTTTAAGCCTTTAATGAATATACATGGATCTAATATGTGGATATAATGATGAAATTAGGGCAAGTAGATCTGATCTCACGTAAAGGTTATGAAAAGTGCTTTTAGGGCTCTAATGATAAGGTATGTGCATCTTACACCTAAGTTGGGAATATTTGTGCCTTGACCTAATTTCCTTTGATGAGGCTTTATTTGAACAATGCATCCTATGCTCTTGATTATTTTGCTATACTTGCCTCATAATCAGTTTGGAATATTGTTCTTGGGTCTTGGTACCCCACTGCCATGTTCTACATATGAGATTCTTTTACTTTCCATAGTTTCTAGGATGCTGATTTTATTAGACTAACTAGCTATAGTAGCAGTACTTATGTACAACCACCCATAGTTGGGGAATGTGTTATTTCTCCCCTGGGGAATGTCTTATTCTCCCCCGCACATGAAATATGTGCAGGTGACTGGGAATGTGTTATTCTCCCCTCACCTTTTGGTTGAAGGTCCGGTAGGTTCCTCAACCCTACTTAGTTAAGGTAGTCAATATTAATCATACATGCAATCCTTTTGTGATATGTTGTTTATGGCAAGCATCTATTGAAATATTCTTTTATATATATGGCCTCATTCTTTTGATTGTCTTCATCTTATGATAAACCCTAGCCTATTTTACATGTTTTGCTCATCTTGTTACATTATAATAGCTTCGTAACCCACTCTTTTATTTTCCTTCCCTTTTGCTGGGTGCTTTCCCAACCACGCAGATATGGAGCAAGGTGATGGATTAGGCATGAAGATCTAAGCATTGGCATGGACTTAGCTGATGGATATGTTTCTTTGAGACAAAATTGGAGTAGTCTAGACTTCCCTCTATCTAGATCCTAGTTGTGTATGATTATGTAACCCTAAAAGGGAGGTCTTTGATGTATTTTGTACAAACTTTTATGAAATTGAACATAGTCAGAAAATTTTTTATTCCGCTGCTTTTCAATGTGTTTTGTTTACCATATTTTGTAGAGGGTTGGTTTATCCCACTCTTTACAGCCACACTAGAGTCTGACGTTACCTTCTACATCATCATGATGTGTTTTGGTTCTGGATCTGGCAGAGGTTTTTGATCTCCTAGGAAGAATTCCATGCATCACTACCACTCCCTCCTTCTCTGTTTCTTCCAACCTCTTCTCGAATTGTCCTTGTAAAACCTTGATCGACGTCAACCCCAATTCTAAATCAAAATCCTAGGCTTTATAGCCTCAATCATTTCATGATTTCACCAGGATATACACCACAAACTGATCTTTGTTCGAGTCTCTGTTCTTTCCAGAATGGGACTTGCAAGACTCTCTTTTTTTGTGTGGCCCTCAGTACTGAACCTTGGTCCATTTCTCAATTGAGCCAAAAACTTGCCAAGTACCCATGCTACAACCTTCTTTTTCTTTGGTTCATCACTCAAAAAGCCTAATAATGATCTATCCCTTCTAAAATATCTATATGCTACTCCCCAATTCTGTCCCAAAATTTCACCAACACCCCACATAGATATTATCTCCTTGTAGAAAAGTCTACATAGCCTAGTTTACTACCTAGACTACTCTAGTATAGTGTGTGACTTAACTTGTCCTATGACCTACATTTACACATTTAATCACTAAATTTATTCTAAACTTAACCAAATTTGTACCACCTCTTATATATGTCATCAAGTACACAAACCTGTCCTAAAATCATTACTACAAACATCATCTACCTTAATATAACAAAATGTCCAATATACCCTTGACTATGGCACCTAATCCTCTAATAATCTGATTGTCATTGAATTTCTATAAAAACCCTAGTCTCACCATCTTTCAAACCTAAATTTTCTTGTGACTAACATTTTATCACATGGTGGTAGAATGCACCTGAGCTCTAAATATGTATATCTAGACTTTGATATGGTTCGAAACATCAAAAACTTGACTCACATATCTGAATATCACACAACTAGGTTTTTTCTTCTTCTTAGTAGTACTTATATTCAAGTAGCTATCTGGGCCTCCGCCTAGGGGGGTGGGTTTCCCCCGGCAATCAACTTATATTCAAGTAGATAATTAATGAAATTTGGGGTGTGAAAATTCTACCCACCTTAAATAAATTTCATCCTCAAAATTTTCACTTACTACCCACCTTAGGGTTTTACTTATCCTATGCATACAAACTCTCCAATATTATCTTAAAGTCTCATTTGCACCCTCCATTTGTGACCTTCTAAAGAAACATTATCCCTAACCTCATTATTAAAACCAACATATGGGTCCATCACTAATGAATCTATCTCATCTTCATTGGCATGAAAAAAAGACCTATACAACTCTTCTCTGGGGGTTTTGGTTCTACCCTAGATCTAACATATCTATGTCAAATTATTCATCCTTTATCTACATGTTTGGTCATACTAGAATCAAGACTAGGTTTAGGTGACTATATGTCTCAAACTTTTAATGAAACTCTTGTTTTCTTTGCCTCCTTTGGATACATGTTGGTTTCTCATATATGCAAAGATGACATATTTAATCATACTTATCTGAGCACCTCCCTCATGCACATGTCCCATACCACATGCACTTGAAAGGACAAGACAATGATTATGCACATAACATTCTCTCTACAAAAACCCATGAGCTTGTGTCCCATACCACAAACATGTAGGAAGAAGAGAGAGCATGCTATTTACTATTCTAGAGTTAACACAAAAATCCAAAACATCTAGGCACATAACCCAAATCCTCATCTTAACTTATGCCTTCTAACTGGACCCCTATTTTGGTTTCTCGTAACTTTAACTTAGTGTTCTAAACCTAGGTCTTATAACATGTGAATCTTTATCTTAGTGGTCATCTAATAATTACTTTGATACCATGATTTAACACCCCTCCGAGCATATATATGACAATGGAAGGAAACCCTATGTTGTCCATTACATGGGTCATTTGGCTCAGAAGGACATTACAAAACATGATACAAAAAGTAGTAAGGTAAATGAAACATCATGCATTTACTAGAAATATTGATTCATACATTATTTTTTGAAGATAAAACTAATAACATCCACTATCTCATACTTGAACTAAAACCTAATACATGAAGCTTAGAACAAATCTAAGACATAAATCTTCTTTGGATACTTGATATATGATCTTCTAAGTTGTAGATGGCACCCCACTAAGCTAAGTGTTGGAAACTTCTACTTTAAAGTACTCATTTCAATTTCCTTTGCTCCTTTATCTAGGGACATCTCGTCCCACGACCATGCTAAAACAAAAAGACACACATTAGTAAGCGGGACTATACATTTTATAATAACTGAAAATAAGCATGTATACTTGACTTGAAATAAAACCTTGACATGAATTTGACTTGAGCATTCTTGATTACAAGATTCTTATAACATGAAGAATTGAACAACAATATATGCCTCTCTCTATGGCACCCACTTAAGAGCACATGATTGCTAGGACAACCCATAATGCTAGGAAAGCCCCTAACGACATGAATGCCCATGATTTGGCTATAAAAGCCCATAATTGCATGAATGCCCATAACGACCCCTTGAGTCCATGCTTTGAGAAGCATATAAAAACAAATTCAATTCCAATTAACTTGGTCATTAGAATTACTTTAGAATTAAAATTAATATGATCTTTGAACTTAACATGATGGGATTTCTTGCTCTTGAAACATAAACTTTAATTCCATTAATCTTTGATCATTATCCATAATCTCTAATCTTAATGAGCATGATAACCATAAGACATAGGATATAGCAATCATCAAGCAAATTATATAATGAACATGATCCGAGCATTAAACTTGAAATTGAAAGAATAATTCATAAACCATACATATCATACAATTCAACTAAGCAATTCATGTACAGTGGCATGACCCGCTTACCTGGAGCAAAGCAAATCCTAACTTAGTGTCTTTGATCTTGATCGAATCCTAAGTTGGAATCTCTGATATCAATTGAATCTTAAGTTCTTTAAATCAACATGCTTTATATTAACTATCATCTTCATTGACATCTTATACCGTAATCCCATCACCTTAACACCATAAAGCAAATTACACTTCTTGTTTAGATTGAACATAACTCTTCTTCAAAACCATGATATAGAAATCTTGGCGTTGAATGTACATTTAAAATCGTATGTGATATAGTATCCATATTCATATATACCCATATAAAGCAAAATAAACTTATGAATTAATAAATAAATACATCATATATTGAGGGAAAATCTTGAAGCATAACTATATATGCAAATCTCGCTAAATTTAGTTATGTTATCAGAATAAAATACACTTAAAGTCATATACAAGAATAAATAAGCATACATATTAGTTATTATCTCAAATAATCATATATTATCTTACATAATGGCCACTTAGACAAAAAATCATATAATGATATAAATATAGATGAAACTATATCAAAACATCGATAAAAAGTAACAAAATTATATAATATGGTGTGGGAAAAAATCTCATATCGTTTATTGGTCAAAATATGGGTAAAATACCCAAAATACTCTTATTAGGGTTTTCATTAAAACACAGGTAAAGAATCAATCTGAAAGATCAGACCATGTAATCATGTTTAACATAGAAAAATACATATAATTTAAAATAATCATAACTTTCTAAACTCGTTTGCTAAATTTAATGCAAAAAAAAGTTGAAATCATATAGTTCTTAGTACCTAAAATTTATTAGTCCTTAAACATTGAAATCATACGTTAAAAATATTTTTGTATAATAGTAGATGAAAAATTATTTCTAATGATACCTTATTCGTCTAAAATGGAGCTATATCTGAAGATACAAAATTTGCAAATTTACCTTCTTTCTGAAAAAATCTGGACTGTTCCTTATTGATCGAGTGCCCTTGAAAGGGAAATATTGTGCACCCTAGAGTGACTACTTACGGACCCCGTTTTGGATCTGACAGGCGTGCCTCACATAACCTAGACACTCCGATCCTTATCTCTTGCCCACATGTGAGATACTCTATTTTCTAGCAGAGTTCGCCGCTTCCACACTGTGCTTCACCGTTAGCTTCGGCTCATTGTAGGAGGAGCCCCGAAGCAAGAGTTCACCACGCAAGAGTCTGACGTGCCCTTCTACATCATCACGATGTGTTTTGGTCCTGAATCTGGTAGAGGTTTCTAATCACCAAGGAAGAAAACCCTACACCACTACTACTCCCTTCCTTATCTGATTCTTCCAACCTCTTCTCGAATTCTCCTTGTAAAACCTTAATCGACTTCACCCAAAATTCTAATCCAAAATCCTAGTCTTTATAACCTCATTCCTTTCATGATTTCACCAGGATATACACCACGAACAAGTATCTGTTCTTTCCAGAACGGGGCTTGTGAGACTCTTTTGTTTTTGCGTGAACCCTAGTCCATTGCTCAATTGAGCCAAAAAATTGGCCAAGAACCCATTGTTTAACCTTCTTTTTATTTGGTTCATCACTCAAAAAGCCTAATAATGATCTATCCCTACTAAAGATTCTATATGATACTCCCCAGTTCTGATCAGTCCCAAAATTTGACCAACACCCCACATAGATATTATCTCCTTTTAGAAAAGTCTACATAGCCTAGTTCACTACCTAGACTACTCTAGTATAGTTTGTGACTTAACTTGTCCTGTGACCTATATTTACACATCGAATCACTAAATTAATTCTAAACTAAACCAAATTTGTACCATTTCTTATATATGTCATCAAGTACACAAATCTATCCTAAAATCATTACTACAAGCATCATCTACCTTAATATAACAAAACGTCCAATATACCCTTGAGTATGGTACCTAATCCTCTAATAATATGAATGTCATTGAATCTCTATAAAAACCCTAGTCTCACCATATATCAAACCTTAAATTTTATTGTGATTAACAATTCATCACATGGTGGTAGAATGTCCCTGATATCTAACTATGCATGTCTAAACTCTGATATTGGCCATAACATCTAAAACTTGACTCTCATCTCTGAATATCACACAACTAGGTTTTTTCTTCTTCTTAGTAGTACTTATATTCATGTGGATAATTAATGAAATTTGGGGTGTGACAGGTCAATACTAAGTGTATTACCTAATGGGTGCATAACCTATGAATACATGAATCATGTACATAATAAACCTGGATAATAATTAGAATATCATATCTGGCCACATATATAAAAATGAGTACTATACTAATGGCTCACATGAGATATAACAACTACCAAAAGTGATTATTCAATATAAAACTCCCTAAGGGAAAAATAGTAATTTCATCTAGTAAAGACTTACGAGGTGAATTCCAATCCAAGAAACACCAAATAACCCTATTACCTTCTCTCTTTCTAGATTCACGAGACTTTCACATCCTTGAATTGTTGTGGACATATTGATTGGAATTTCTCGATTACAACAAGTACTGAATTCTCGATTATTTATTGAACTATTTATTTCCCCTCTTGACTTGAATCTACAAAAATTTGTAAAAGTGGTGTTCCATTTAGTTATCCTTTCCCATTTTTTGAAGTTCACCACGACTAAAGTTCAATGTTGAACATTTTTGAAAATTGAAATATTGTTAGATTTTGTTATTGGAACAACAATTTGAAATATTGGCTAAGATCTTTGTCTCACTAGATTGGGAGGGTCACTCAATGTAGTGGATAATGGAAAATTAGAGGTCCCCCATACTGGTTACCCCCATGGAGTAAGTGTTCTTTTCTCATTGACGAGAGAACTCTAGACACCTAGACACTAGTAAAGAAAAAATATTTGATTGATTGCGCCAATAGATAATTCATTTCATTTTTAATAATTTGATACATTGATATTAGTTTTTGAAAATTGCTTTATTGATTCTAGTTACTGCTCTACATTTTTGTATCGCTTATAAAATTATTACGGTAGCTAGATGATCCCTTTTACTATTACCATAGTCCACCGAGCAATCTTTCCTAAATCTAATCTCACAACTCTTTATTTATTAAATAGTTCAAGAGTTGGATTTAAAACCGGCCTAGCTGACCTTTATTTTCCCTTCATGGGGTCAAAGTGTTGTTTCTTTTCCCACTGGGATATTTTTTGGATAGAAGGACCGCCCCATGTAAAAGATTCTATTATTGAGATTGGAGACTAAATGGCAAAGGATATTACCAAGGCTCTCTCTTATTTCCAAATGTAGATTAATTCTATTCTTCCTATTTCGCCTCGAATGTAACTCGAATGTAAATAGGATAGTTTTAATTTATGTTTTTTTTGTGAGAAGATGTTATTCACAATACAAAATGACTGGCTCGTGAGACAAACTGATCGACTAGAGGACCAAGGAGGACATACGATAGGAGGATGAACTGATTGACTAGTGGCACAACCTATCGGTTGGAAGAGTCCAAACAAAAATTGAACCTGAGACCAGGTTATCGAGCGGCCAAGAGGTGAGCCAATTAGTTCAACTATTAAACCAATCAACCACAATTGGTTTTAGCATAGATCTTCTTTGACAATAAGTTTCTACATGATATGTATACTTTAGGTGGCAGTAAGTCCTTGCAGCTTCAAGGAATTATAATAGCATGGCTATAACCATCACTTGTCTTTATAATTGCAAGTTTTCATTTGTGGGATATGGAATGTATATGTTATGTACTATAAGTATGTGGTGATTGGATATGTATATGTACTTAATTATAAAATCCCTCAATCTAATATTAAAGTCTTACATGTTTTCCAAGCGTGGTGTGTTGTCCATCTCATGGATGTGTGATGGTAGTTGTGTGGGCCTACCAAGCAGGGTGCATTACTATTGTGTTGGCTTTTGGGTCAAACTTAACTAGATGATATGAATGAGATTAAGCACCTCCAACTAGGAAAATGACAATGAAAAGAGTTACGCATATAATCTATCCAAGAATTGCATAAGATGCAATTAACAAATGTTGCCTACCATAATAATTAGTTATGGATGCTAGCATTGGCCAGGTAATAATTCAATTGTTTTAGTTATTGGCTCACTAGAAGATTGTGCAATGTAGTCTTATAAATTGATGCATGAGGGTTATCAATTTGAGAACCATAATCAGAGTGATAATTATTTAGAAGCCTAATTAATATCGTTAAACTTATCTAATCAAATTAATCAAAAATTCTTTTGAATAAAGTTGCAATATCTTTTGTAGAATCTAATGGAACAAACAAATATGTTTTCATTACAATCCATCCTTTAGTAGGAAAAAATAAATGGAATTAACTTCCATGTCTGGTTAAGGACATTGAGAAGCATTCTCACAAATGAGAAGTCCACATATTCTGCATTCAAGATAAGGAGAAGGGAAAGTGAAAAAGGAATCTATCATTTTCACTTAAAGAAACTAAGGAAGTGCCACCATTGTCACTAGTATGGATACTAGAAAGAGAATTTCTCTCTTTATATAGGGGATCTCAGGAAAAAGAAGGAGATAGAAATCTTCGCTTCAGGACCTGAGAAGAAGTAAGCTAGAACAATATGGAGCAAGAGTCGCTTCCACTATAGTTGGAAGTTGTCGTTCATGGTCATGTAATAGAATTAGTGAATTTCTATCATGTACATGCCATTGATGAAAAAATCATGTATCTTGTATGGACAAGAATATTATAAATATATTTATGTTTCATTTTATAAGATGAGATCTTAGATGGAAGTTCCCTATATCTCATAAACTATATTGGGTGGTTGTAGGGACACATGTGTACTGAATGACTTGATGACTCAAACAATGAGTACCTATAACATTTTCATATAGAGCATACAAATGAGAAATGCATTTATATAATCCATAACCATGTTTATCTAGACTCTTTTGGTTATTGAACCAATAGAGACATGCAAGTCTTATTTTTTGGGCAATATGACAAAAGCACCTTTCACTAGATGTAGTGGGTTAGTGAGTATTATATTAAGGCTCATACAAATTGATGTATGAAGAACTTTTAGAATAAACGCTAGAGGTGGTTACTAGTACCTCATTATATATACTACTGATCAAAGTAGATATGGTAAGTAGTATTTAATCAAATAAAAGTATGAATCTCTTGAAATGTTCAACGAGATTATGAATGAAGTACATTACCAATTGATACAAGTGTTAAGATACTTTGATATGATCGATGTTAAACTATTTTCAACCAAGAGTTTGAGGATATTCTGGAGATACAGTAACAGTGTATCACAATGAACTCCACCTAAAACATAATGATGTATCAGAAACAAGGAATCAAACCCTATTAGTCATGGTGCAATTATCAATAAAACTAGCTAGCCTTCCAATTTCCTTTTGGGCACATGATTTACACTAAAATAATGTACTATCTAAAATGTCCAAAATACACCATATAAGATAATGCATGGGAGGTGTCCTGATATGTCTTTTATAAATATTAGGATTGAAATCTTATATAAGAAAACAATTTCTTGAAAAGCTTTCTCCATAAATCACATAAATGTTATTTTTCTAATACTACTTTTATTCTAATACAACAACAAAGTGTTTGTTTCAAGGTTGATTGAACTCCTTAAGAGGCATTTAATTCCAAAGGAATCCATGGGAGAAAAGTAGAACTTGAAAAGTTTGAGACAAATAAGAAAAAATATGACGTAAAGAGGTACAATGGGAACAATGAGAATCACAAATTGTTGTGGAATCTCAAGTTCCTTATGTAACACAAAACCTCATACGTCCAGTAAGAACACTCCTTGAGTGTGAAAGACTATCATATCTCATAACTCAAAAAGGTGATAAGTTGGTCATAATATGATGAGTCAACAATCTACCTAGAAATCTATTAAGCGACCAAAATATGAGACATGGCTTGAGGCCATGGAATCCAAGATGGACTCCATGTATGCCAACAAGGTATGAACTTTGTGGATCCGTGAGAAGGGGTAAAACCCATAGGGTGCAATTGGGTTTTCAACAAGAAGACCAACATGGAAGCGTAGTTTGGTTAAAAGAGTTTAAAACAAGTTCAAGATGTTGAACATGATGAAATCTTGTCACCAATAGACATGGTTAATTCCTTCAGGATCATGCTTGCCAATGAAGCTTAGTAAGACTATGAGATTTCGTATATGGATGTTAAAACCACATTCCTTAACAAGAATATTGTACAAGATGTGTACGTGATACAACCCAAAGGTTTTATAAATGCATTAATACAAATAAAGTCTATAAACTACAAAGGTCAACCATGGATTGAAGCAAGCATCTTAGAGCTGAAATCTTCAAATTAACAAGATAGTCAAAGAGTTTGACTTGAGTTGGAATGAAGATAAAATCTATGATTACAAAACAATTAGTGGTAGCATATTTATATTCCACATAATGATGGGGAATAACATCTTTATACTGCAAGTTTTAAAACATGGAAAGGAATGTACCTCCTCTATGAGTATTTTAGGCGATGCATCTTATGTGATATGAATTTAGATCTATAGAGACAAATCTGGAAAGCTTCTTGACCTAAGAAAGATCACATATGTTGACAAGATGTTGAAAAGGTTCAACATTCAATACTCAATGAGAGATAAAAAAAATTGTCCATGTTCCATGGAGTTAGTCTCTCAAGAGCAAAGTGTCCCAGTTCTCGTGAAGAACCGAAACACATGGATAGATACCACATGCATTCATAGGTAGATCTATCATGTATGAAATGTTATGTACTCATCATGTTATCTCGTATGTATTGGACATGATGAGTGGATATTTGTCAAATTCTTGTGAGAATCATCAGAAATCCATACAAGAACATCCTCAAGTACTTGATAGGTACTAAAAGGATTGGTTCCTTGATTATGGTAATAATGAAGAGTTGAGTGTAAGGACCCTGACCTGAGTTTTGGAGTAACACCATTTTCTTTGGCTTCACCATGCGCTTAGATGTTTTCTCTAATCTTTTGAGGTGTGATTAGGGCTTGTGGAGAGCTTAAGTCTCCAGTTTGAGCTTATTTGGATGATGTTTGTGTTTTTTGTGCTAGTTTTGGTGCAAATTGCAATTTACCTCATATAGGGGATTGATGTGCAATTTGCCACCTCTAGAGTGTTCCTTCTCTCTCCTGGATTCACAATAGAGAGGGTGATTCTTTGAGATGCTTTTTTTACCCTTGGTTGAGTGGTGTCACCCTTAGTGGTGATTAGGTTTTCCTAAGGTTGGTGTGCTTTGACCTTGTGACCTTTGGTGGTTTGTCTTGACCTAGATTGCGTGCTACAACTTGTTGAGGGGATGTCACAGTCGATACACTTCCCCTTGGTGTGGTTGTCACAACCTAGGTTATCTTGGGTCAAGACAAAGGCTTGGGGAGGTGTGTTTTGACCTAGGTTGCTTGTGGTGGTCTTGGGGTCGCGACCTAGTGGTGTTTCTAGGGTGTGTTATGACCATGGAACCCTTGGTGTGTCAGGGTCAGAACATAGAGGGTGGAGTTTCTTGGATAGTTGAGACACTACCTAGAGTGTATCACTATGTCTTGCATGGCATGTTTAAGTGGTTGCATGTGGTTGCATGTGGATGCATGTTGGTCTCTTTCTAGGACAAGTGTCTCTTTGGATCCCTATCTTGTGGACCACCTCATCCCTTGTCTTACCTCCCTCCTCCATTTCTATATGAATCCTCTTCTTTCCATGTAAATGGTTCTTTTCAGTCATATTCTTCCTTCCTTATCTTGTTCTCATCCTAGGAGCTTCATGGATCAAGGAGGAGTGTTCTTTGTGCATTGGAGGTGGTTCATCCTTTACATGCGGAGGTGGTGATGATCTGAGTTCATCTCCCATCTTTGGTAAGTGTTCATCATCTAAGTTGATGTTACTTTGATCTCCTACGTTCATTTCCTTCTCTTTTATCGGCCTTGGATGATGGTTCTCGCATGGTGGTCATTTGGGAGGGAGACTCCTCATCACAAGGTTCATAGACCATGCCTTGACAAGGTAGACCCAAGTGTGAAGAGGATTTATCCTCTCTTTTCCCCTTTCTCTTTGGTTCGACCAAGAGTTTCTTTTCTTCTTTCCTTAGGCTATCTTTGGCCTTGGTTCCTTCTTGTTCTTGAAGTGTTCTTGTGGTCGAGTTTGGAGCTTTTGATGAAACTTCTTCAACCCTTGGACCGTGTTTTTGGATGTCTTGATCTTGGAGTTTGGAGCTCTTGGTGGTGATCATCTTAAGGCAGGTTATATAACACTAAACCTACACTATTATTACACTTCCTTATTCTCTTTACTACTAACTTCTCTCTCTAAATTTCTCCCCCACTATGACCATGCTTAGTGGTAATCTCTAAAGCTTTTTTGTGGAGATTCCTTTCTTGGATTGAAAGCAATCCGAAATCCTAACATGTTGTACCTATTTTGGTAGATGATGTGTTGTGAAGGTTTTTCTCCATGTGTTTCTCTTTATCTTGCCCTCATACATAATGTTTGCATACTTAGAGGTTGGATGGATGTTAGGTGCGGTTTTAGCTATCTTAAGCATGGTTTTATCTTCCTTTGCTAAGGTTCTTCCTTGGTAGTTTCTTGACCCATGACTTAGGGTTTTGGTGACCGGTTGTATGTGACCTTTTTCGTCACGGTAACCATAGTTTCATCTTCAGTTTTAGTTTATTTGGTGACCTAGGTGGATCATCTTGGGAGGTCACAACACTCCTGTCATGATGGTTGTGACTTTGGTAGCTCTTGGAACGAGATGCTCCTTTGAGGTTTAGTTTGACCTAGTGAATGAGGTTGAGGCCCTTGGTGGGTGGTGGACAAATCACCCTTGGTGTTGGACTTGCTTTTCTTGAGTTGAGACTGACCCTAGAGAGTAGGGTCTCGACCATGATGATCTTGGGTCGCGACAAGGGTAAAGGTTGCTCGTCTTGAGTCGCGACATAATTTGGGGTTGCGAGATGGGTTGAGGTCAAGATATCTTCTGGTTGAGGTGCTTTAGGTGAAAGACTAACCCTAAGTGTTGTGGGTGTGACATGGTCTAGATGTTGGAGGTTGCAACATGGACCATGGTGGGTGGTCGTGACCTATGTGGTTATGTGGTCAACATGGGGTGATGATAGGTAGATGAGAAACTCCTGTGAATTCCTAATGATAACCATATATTTATGATACACAAGTCATGTAATGATATATAAAATGTTATCTAATCAACTCTATTGATTCTTCCTAATCCTTTTACACTCCAAGATGGTGAAGGGTGATGGTTCTAGGGTTGATGATTGAACCAATATTGTAAGCTCTAATTAGTAAAAAGGAAAGCCCTAACCCTAATAACAATGGACGATGATCTTGCTTGTTTCTTCATCAGGGAATGGTTATGATGTTATGTGGTTACCTCTCCCATTTATAAACTTCTAACCATGCAAGTGTTATAAGTTCGATAATCATAGCTAGTGTATGCTATGGTGATGAGACATGATATAAGTTGAATGAGCCTTGAGAGGTATGTTGTGGAACTTGTGATACAAGAATGATGTTGTGAATGGTCCTATGACCTGGGAGTGACTTGTGACCCAATATGAGATGAGTTGAGGGAATTATGTCCCATGGCATGTGGTTTTGTTTATGATGTGATAAATAATGATAATTCATGCATCCTATGGTGATAGTGTGACAAGTTCAGACCCTCTGTGTTTCATATGCTAGAATAGTACTATGCCCTTATCTTTGTAGAATTTGTTGTGATTTTATAAGTTGTTACTTGATTGATTCTAAAGTACACTTAATAGACTTAACTAAGCAAGTGGAACTTAATCATGTAGTTTTCCATGTGCCATAGATCCATTAAGTGTCAACACTTGTTGAATGGTGAAATGCATTTAACTCAGAGCGCATATTTTTCAACATGCGGCGGTGAGGACAAATATCCCCTTATGTCCAGGATATATTAGACAACCATGCATGAGCTGGTCTCTTAGTGATATGTGATACATGATTGGCTGCAGGCCATACCCTAGTGGCATTGTGGCTGTGGGTTGTATCTCAGTGATATGTGATACAAGATTGGTTCCAGGCCATACCCTAGTGAGAGTCTGGTTGCGGGTCATAGCTCAATTCCTCTAGTGTCGTGACCTATACCAAAGAAGGCTAAACTTGTAAAACTAGATTATATGTCACCGGTAGCAGTTTGATAGATGATGTCACTACAGGTTCACTCGTACTGACTGAGGGCGTGATGACATGGATTCTGTCTCATCCATAGACCTTGTATGGCACTGATTTTGACTTAGTAGCGGTTGGATGGATTTGAGTGGTATGACTCAAATCCTCGGGGCATAATAAAACACATAATCAACCATATAGCATACTTTCTTAGGTTCAAATAGGAGAATATTGGATGAGGCCTTGCTTTTTTTTGTACAATATAGTTGGTAGTGAATATACATGTTCTCCTTATTCCTTTTATGATGATAAGATGTTTCATAATCTAATTGCAATTTCTTATTCTGTTAGTAATGAGTACCTGGTTATCATAGTTGTAGTCTTAATGTTGTTATTTAATCATCATATATGTGCTACTAATTGTTTTGATGGAGAGTTATATCTCATGTTGATATTTGGAATACCACCCTGTGGGTTTCCCCACATCCTTTTTAGGTGGACGTGCATGAGGAGGTAGAGATCGCGTAGCAGAGGTTGAGTAGCAACAAGAAGGATAATAGATGACAAGGTTAGAAATGTTGTTGGTGGTCCTTTTGTTGTTAGAGTCCTAGAGTCATCCCTGTACACTCAGGTCTTTGGGATAGTTTTGGATGTATCCTATAGACATGCTTCCGACATGTGGTTTGGCTTGTATGTCCCTATTTACGTACAAATATGGTGGATGTGTATATGAATGTTTGGGACAGTTTCCTTGTAACAGGCTAACAAAATGCATGGTAAATGCTTAGTGACATGTAAGGACTCATATGTAAAGGTTTCTTTGTTTGGGAGCTTAATGAAAATGGTTTCAATTTCTAGTGTTTTCTGGTAATTTGTTTCCTTAAGTTTTGTTTCTGCAATTAGTTTTGAGTTATCTTGTGGTTTGTGGCGTGGGGCGTCACATTGAGTGTAAAGGGTTACATCGATGCAAGCTACCAAAATGATAAATAAAATTAATGATCACAATCTAAATTTGTGTTTGACCTAAAATTCAAAATTGTAAGCTGGAAAAGTTTTGAGCAAGAGAAAATTGTATAATTCTACAATCGAAGTTGAGTATCGTGGTGTGTTCAAGAACTGAGGATAATGTATGGATCTAGAAGTTCATATAGACGAACTTGTGGGATGTTCCATACATTAATGATTCAGTAGAGATAATGTGACAACAATGGAGCTACTGACTAGGAACAAAATCTCAAATAGCATACTACAGAAATTCGATCTCATATGAGAATCCATAAAGTGAGAAGATGTGAAACTTGCAAAATACTGACTAGAAGCAAATGTTGCTAACCTGCTATAAAAATTCTTGCATAGAAGAAACATGATGGAAATGTTGAAGGTCACTTGGAATAAGATTTGTGGTTGATTGGCTCTAAGTGAAAATGGATTTTGTTGGTATGTATGCTTAGAGAGCCAATCATATGATGATTGTAATGTGGCATTAGATACTTGATTTGAAAGTGATACATGTAATTCCATCTATTGTGTTTGTATTAATCAGGAGAGGATGAGACATACATAATAGATGTATAAAGAATGATGTTATTTGATGACATATATCTTCACGTGGATGACCTAAACAATGAGACCATATGTATGAAAAGAATACATACATTCTTGTTATGTCCCTAGTCAGATATTACTATGGAAGCACAAGAGCTTCATTAGTCATGATATTTGCTATCAAGTCAAGCACACAGGTACACATTTGAAGATAGTGTGTGGGATATACCCACCATGAGAGTGATAAATGGAGACCATAAAATGATAGTCAGATCATCTCTCATAGTGATAGTGGTGATTGTGGTTCTTAGACCCTAAGTCACTACACTCATCACATGTTGTTCTTTGGACATTGACATCATCCAATGTGACCTTGAATAAGGTTTGACATAAAGGTGATGTGTAATGCCCGAACCCACCGCCCAAGGCTCTAGCAAGGTTTTAGGAATGATGTCTGGCCTCACAAACCACCACTAGCCTTAACTGCGCGCTTTGCCCTCACTCACACGCAAGCCAAGGTCAACTTCCTGACTGGTCACCCATCCTAGTACTACTCCAAGTTGAGCATGCTTAACTATGGAGTTCTTTAGTGATGGGCTCCCGGAAAAGGAGTTGCACCTTGTTGATATGGGTAGTCCAATCATTCCTTTTAAGATCATCATATCTGAGGCCTCAAATCCTGGGATGTTACAATCTCCCCCACTTAGACTCTTGACGTCCTCGTCAAGGCTCAACTATATGTCCTCATAATATTTCCCCATTTCAGTGCAGACCCAACATGGCCCATGAACACCCAGCTCCCGATCATGGAATACCAGCGCAATGGTGGCTACATCATCATGGATATCCCTTTCCTACATGCCTGGACCGTACGGCTCAAGACTGGCATGCCACATGCCCATGTGGGCCCCACATACTGGAGGGGTCATGGCTGGGGTCATGGCTCTAATACAACTGTCCCGAAACCATTCTTACCCCAATCAAAATCTCACTGCCTAGACAGTGATAAAGGGATTGAAGCACCCGTCTCGGAGTGGCCCAATAGGATCTATCACATTGGAATATACAATAAGAAATAATAACTCAAAAACTGGATATATAAATAAACAAACTAACCCAATATGGAGATTTAACCAATTTATCCTTGTCATCAGAGTATGTAGAGTGCGGAAGTGATTTTATTCAGTATTCCTTTTGTATTGCCTAAAATCAAGAAAATTGAGACACAATCATGCAATTGCACGATATGCTATCAAAATCAAGTAAACCATTTTATAAGAAAATAAGTATATTTGGCAGGACTTATATTCAAAAGAATAACAAGCAATTTGCAAATCCAACATTTATTCGACAAGTTTTTCAAGAAATTCAACTTTTATTATGAGTTCCCATTATGCTGTAATTCGAGAAGCATGCTTATATATTTTGTGTGACTCTGTTACCCCAACGCGGTGGGGAAGGTCACTGGGCTCCTTCTCACCATAGGAACATAGGAGGCCAATGTGCAAGTCCCACCTCCAAATGACGGGGTTGTTGCACTCAATATGAACATTATCAACATTATCAATATCATCATCATTATCAATATACATGCAGTCATAATGGGCATGCAATTTATGTTTTCATGTTTTTCAAAATATAGTATAGAAAAATAGAAGACTAATCATAGGGAACAGTAGCTCATCCAAATAAATAGCCAAGCATACGGTCAAGAGATACATAAAAGTATCTTCAATACAATCAAGGAGGAGTTATATAATAGCGTACCTTTCACCGAAGATTTTGAGTATAAATCAACAAGAGTAGAAGATCAGGGTCTCAAGTAGTTCCTAGATCAATCAAGATATGGATCGAGGGTCAAGATCATATTATAGACCAATACCAAGTACACCAGATTAGGGTTTTCCAATCCTATTCATCCCTAAGGTAGATCATTCATTTATAGTCAACATTATATCAAGATTTCAATATTTACTCAAGTGTCAAACATATTCGACGATGGATGATCTACCTAGGTATTTTAGGAATATATTTGCTAACCCTAATTATTATCATGAATATTTGAGTCATCATTCAAGTGTCTAGATCATCATTAGGATACTTGGCATCATTGGAATTCTAGATCAGGTTGATGGGTCAAAGTATATCAAGTGTTTAGAAAGATTAAGATCAATATCAAGATTACTCATATTCATTATAATCAAGATTGAATCTAGTAAAAATATTTAGATCACTAATGATTTATTTTCAAGAGTAGATGATTCAAATATATTAGATCTAGGTTAAAAGATAATCATCAGAGTCCAAATCTAGGGTTTTCAGCATTTAGTCAAGATTAACCACAAATAGAGTTATTTAGACTAATTACGTAAGCAAGAGATCTAGATTTAAACTTATCAGTGAGAATATTTCGTAATTAGGATTTAGGAGTATTTTTAATGGATTCACTGGATTTTTCTGATCAAGATAGACTATTTATTCATCATTTTTGGAGTTCGGATGCATTTTCTAAGATTCAAACAAGATCTGGGCATTTAATTGAATATTTGTAAGAGATGAGCAAAATACCTTAATTTGCAAAAAAAAGGCTGATCATTGGATGTCGATTGGATGGCTATGATCGAGCCATAAAGGTGATGGGGTTTGCTAGCCTAGAGGTCCAGTTTAATTCTGATTTGTCTGGTTCACTCTTCTATTTAGTCGGTTCGTTTTGTCGTCTATTGGGCCCCTAGTCCCTCTTGAACCGAGCGGTTCAGGGACATCTCCTCCCTTGTTCAGGCCTCACACGAGCCATAGAGGCAGGCGGAGGAGCTCTCCAGCGTGGATGTTGTTCGGGATTAGGAGGGGTCAGTGGAAGCAGCAATATGACCGCCTAAACTCGCCATGGCCTCGCGGATTGGTTGGTGATCGAAAATTGGAGCGAGGAGGCGAGGAGCATGGATGCCCAACTCAAGTTGTGCGGCGGCGCTGCTACAGAGTAGGAGGAGACGAGGATAAATTGGGGGCGTAGAGGCCAACCGAGAGCACCAGAAAGGGGCTCATAGGTAGGAATAGTGATTTCGATCCTCGGGGGGTGTTTTTATAGCATCGAGGAGGGGTAGATTTAGGGTTAAAGGGAGCTAGGTAGCAGCCCTTGTTCGCCGGAATGAGAATGGGAGGCAAGGGGGTCATTTTGGCGGCACCAAAAGGTGAGAAACCCAGTCAAAGTAGGGTTGGGTGAGCACGAAATCATGAGGTGAACATTCCCTCTCGATTAGAAATTTGAATCGGGGTCACGAGTGATAGATCGGTCGTTTTGGCTGCATTAACACCTCCCCGCTGATTGTGGGAGGTTCAAGATGATCTCCTGGCCACACGATTGGGCTGAGATCTGCAAGGCCCAGATCTAAGGGTCAAGGTTTGTGCCCCACTCAAACCACAGATTGCTGACTTGGAAAAAGGCCAAAAAAGGCAAATAGAAGGGATTTTAAGGCATTAACTTCAAGAATTCATAGTAAATAGTAGGAATGTCCAAATGAGCTAAATATTGGATCATAGCTTCAAAAAAATGTGGAGAATATCTAGAAAAAGTTTGAGAACCAAATTATGAAGTTTTATGATCAATTTACTTTATTGGACAAAGTAACAAATAAATCAAATATGTGGGGGTTTCAAAGTGTATAAAATTCGCATTGATCACTTTATTTCACATTTGAGTACCAATATTGATTATGAAACCTAGAAAAATGAATTGGGACCATGAGTGAGTATAATGAGAAAAAAATTGGAATTAATTCATACTTATGCAAAATTCCACTTTGTCACATCCTTCCCTCCCTAAAAAGGAATTTTGTCCCCAAAATTCAAAGCAACCTCAAAGATTGGGATTATTCAACCTAAGTCATTTCCTCAAATATTGGGGTATCCTCAAGTATAAAATTAAAACCATGTCTACAAATTTCAAGTAATCTGATAATCATAATTGAATTTCCATGTTCCATATCATACCTAAAATTGGTATTAATATCATTTGAATATCAAGGTCGATGCATCATATGAGTCGCAAATATGGAGATAATCATATTGATCACAAATTTGGAGAGATCATATTTTAGGTCAAACAAATAGAGTTCAAGTGTACAAGGTGACTTTCAGTCCCAATATCTCAGGGTCTTAGACTCTCAATTGGCCTAGGTGGGGTTAGACATTCATGATTTGAGATTTTAGATTTCAACATTTCAAGACCACATCATACTTTCAATATCATGATTTTCAGGCTCAAATCACTGGGAGGTCCCACCCTAGTCCTAATGAGTGCTAAACCCTAAGTCATAACTCAAGAAGTCAAAATAGTCATCATTTCAAAAATTTCAAATTTTGGGATTTTGAAGTCATTAGTTATATAGCTCAAGGTCCAAATAGTGTGATCATAGGATTTGTATCATTATTGAGATTGATAATCACGATTCACAAATTCATTAATCAATATCAATAGTCGAGATTTTAAGCATCAAAAGTCATAGATATATAATTTTTAATCTAGGGTTTAGATCCTATTCAGACCTTATGGGAGATCACTCATCTATATTCAATTTCTAGCAACAATATTCAAGCAATATTTGATCAACATGTCAAGATTTCATTATCGTAGTTTCCAAGGTTGATGAATGATCTAGACCTAGGTCTATCTAGGAAGTCAACCTCAAGATATAGTCAATATTTCCTTATGTCAAAGTAATTACCAAATCAATATTTAAGATCGAGTATCAACCATGGGTTTAACCTATTAGGCTTAGGTCAACCAGTCCAAATAGGGTGGAAGGGAATACCTTTTCAAACTCTAAATAATCAATAGGATGAAAACTTAGAGGTAGTCTTAATGGGGATGTGACCTAGGTTAGGGGAGTCATGAGTCAACTACTACCCTAATCTAGCACATTACCAAAATTATCCATTGTGATTATTCAAATAGGAAGAGTATTAATGATCAAATTATATTCCATAAGGTCATGGGATCAAAATTCAAGATCATAATAGGGTAATAATGTCAATATTTTACTAAGTCAAGTTAATATTTACATTCCTTTCCTTTCATGATCAAGGTAGTAATATAATTTGGAGATAGGTGCATGATTTAGGTCCATGTTCATCATATCAAAATCAAGTTTACAAAAGGCATTAATAGTCAATACTACTTTTTGCATCATAGTCTTACATCATGATTTTGTGACTCTTAGACATAGTCACTTGATAACATAGTCAAGATGTGTATAACATAGGATACGAGTTTGCTTAACTATGTTTGAGGTTTAATCAATAATAGGTCAACATGGGCTTAATCAAATAGGGACCTTATCAACAATGAGGTATAAGGTATAAGTCATCCTTACTTCACCAAATCAAGATTTACCGCAAACGTAGGAAGCATATAGTCAAGATTGAGTGTTCGTGATATTAGGGGTCATACATGAGTATTTGGTTTCAAAATTAATTGATCAAAATCGAGTTTTCAATCTAAGGGCAGATCATGGTATCAACTTTCAAAATTTAGTGATATTCATTTTTCCCCTACATAAGCTACCCATAATCGAGATATCATGTGGTAAAAGGTAACAAGAAAAGGACCACATGAGGATATGAGAAGACTACCTAATCTTCATCTACATTGGTGGCTTAGGGTAGTCCTTAAAGAAGAGATGAGATGCTAGAAGACTCTCTCGGGATTCACAAGAGAACCTTTAGGTCTAGTTTTGGATCAATTAAGGCCAAGTAAAATGGGGGATCTCAACCACCATGAAGACGGATAGGAGAAATTATGTCAGGACCCCGAGCCTAGACACCTCAATTTTCACCATTATGGACTTTAGGGTTTCTTGGGTGTAAGAGACTTGAGAAATTATTTACTTAAAGTATATGGGAGTGTGAAAGCTCTGATACCAACTGTAACGCCTGAGCCCACTACCCAAGGCTCTAGCAAGGTTTTAGGTATGATGAATGGCCCCACAAACCACCACTAGCCTTAACTGCGTTCTTTGCCCTCACTCACACGCAAGCCGGGGTCAACTTCCCGACTGGTCACCCATCCTAGTACTACTCCAAGTCGAGCATGCTTAACTATGGAGTTCTTTAGTGATGGGCTCCCGGAAAAGGAGGTGCACCTTGTTGATATGGGTAGTCCAATCATTCCTTTTAACATCATCATATCCGAGGCCTCAAATCCTGGGATGTTACATGATGCTTGGGTACTCTGTGACTCATGGGGACTGAGTGTGAGTGATGTAGATGGGATTTCTCCCCCGTACATGAGATTGATATCCAGGCGTCTTAGTAAGCGAGACTGAGACTTGTATGGCCATACTCGTGTGACTCAATATATAATATGTGAGCTCATGTGCATATCTAATAGTCAGCTCTAGTTCAAGGAACATATATTGAATGTTGAAGAGAATGACGATTCCACGCCTCGAGTTCGATACGGATATTAAGGCCAAAGGAACTTTACAATCACGGTAACACTGATTACAAATTGTCAGTTGAAGTTGTTTTTCAACTTTCCAAACTACTTGGGTAGGTATGATGTGTTGATAGATACAACTTATTGATTGTGATGCCATAAGTTAGTTATGGATATTCATTGCCAACCTAATTTGGTACCTATAGGGTCACATGTATATGATGCACTTAGAATAGGAGTTATTCATGAAGACGTTTAACTTTGTTACTAAAAGTGTTTAGGTATTCAATTTAAACAACACTGGTTGAAAATTGATTGAATGGACTCTGAACCGATTGGTTCAAGTGTTGAACCAATCAGTTGGAGTGTCAAGTCAATTGGAAACAACAATTGGAGAATATTTTCTTGAACTGTACATGTGAAATGACTATTTCACATCAGAAACAACCATTTTACTCATAAAATGACTATTTCATGATGTGAACTAACTGGTTCATCATCTGGATTGTCTAGTTCAATGATTAATTAGATTGGAACAATGATTAATGATGATGTCATGTTTTGCATAATCATGCATTGATTACTAGTGTGTTCAAAATAGAAAAACTAATGAATTAACCGATTCAAGAAGGGAGACGACCGGTTCACCCTATCAACCAACTAGTTCAATAGTGAACCAAATGGTTCATCATTTGTAGTTTCCAGAAAGTTCATGAAATTTCATTTGTTCGATTCCCAAATTGATTGTAAACCCTGACCCTAGCCCTCCTATAAATAGAGGGGTACTAGGAACTTCCTAGACACAATAATAATCTCTAAAAATAATTGTCCTCGATGGTTGGGGTAACCAATATAGAGCACAAGCATGTCCTACCCATAACAGAGAGGGATAGAAAAGGATACACAATTGTGGGAGAGCGAATAAATCCTAGAATATTCAAGTTTTAAGGGATAACTCTTTCCCAGTGGCTCTGGTAGCACAATGTTGAGTTCCTGGTGGTCCACATAGACTATTATAGAGGTGAGGAGGTTGTTTCATGCTACTAGGAGGAATATGTCAACCACTGTCTATCATGTTGCACGGAGAGGCCGTTGTTGATGATTGTTCGAGTGTTGTGTTAAGAAGAAGCTTGTTGTTGCCTGGAGAAGAAGCATGCTACTTCATCAAGAGTTGTCGTTGGACTTGTTCTAGGACCAAGTATAACTCTTGTGACCTTCCTTCCTAGATACATTTTTTTTGACGTGATCTTGCTGATTAGGGTATCAATCTTTAAATTTTGTTTCCACTGCCTTATTTGTTGCCTTGATTTCCCCACATGTGAGGACTAGCACCATGTATGTGACCTTCATGCTCATGAAGAATAGATTGGACATCTTCAAAGCATCTTCCAAATCTTGGGTGATATGTGTCATAGTAGAGGAATGTTATCTCATTGATTGTATGGAGGATATTGTAAAGGTATACATACATACATGGATTGAGACTACCACAATGGATAGATGTATAAATCCCATTGTTGAGATGTCTGATGAAGATATTGTTGAGAAGAATAAGCTTTCTTTAGTTGTTGTGAGCGAAGATATTTCATCTATGTCTACAAAGCAATTTAAAACTTCCATTAAGGACCCTCTTGTTCTTGAACTAACTTCTCTTATTGAAGGCTTGAACTATGAGATTCTTGGTTCAAATGGCACCCTCCCACTAATCATATCTTATATTCTGTCTCCAAACCAAGAATATGCTCGAATTTCTATTTTTAAGAGGAACATTCAAGCCATTAGGTGGTCTATTGCTAATTTTTAGGGGTGTTGACCCCTCCGTTTATGTGCATAGGATTTATCTTAAAGATGATCAAGGACAACCCATCAAATGAAAATAAGATCAATCATAAGTTGAATGAAGTTGGGAATCAAGAAATTGTGAAATTACTTAATACTGAGATCATCTATACCTTTTATCATAGTCCTTGGGTGAGTCCCATACAAGTAGTACCCATGAAGGGTGGCATTACTATTGCAAAAATGAATACGTAGATATAATGAGAGTAATAACTATACTGATGCAAATTCTAGCTGAAAATAAAATGCAGGTAATGGATGGCTTGAAGGGCATGACAAAAGAAATGACCCTTCTTGTAAGACCCCTGACCTTGCTTGTGGTTTAATATGCTTTCTTACCATAATTAAATGCTTAAACACTTTCATATAACCCTAAGATATGTTGTGATATCATTTAACACACTTAAGTTTCAAGTTTGGTCTAGTTTGGACACTATTTGAGAAAGTTATGCAATTTTTCACAAGTTTTGGACTTCTCTACAATTTACTCATATATGAGGTTTTTCTTGGAATTCATCACATTATTGTGGTTCCCTAAATGTTTTTTATATCATGCTTGAGCTTTCTGTACAATGGGGCACCTTGGTGCACCATGGTTGGTGGTGATATCCATATAGGTGTGAATTATGGTTTGCCCCCTCATAGATGAGCTTCCTTGAAGGCCATAACTCCATAGTCCTTCTGTTTGCATGGGATTTGATGGTGATGGGATCCCATGGTGATCCCTTGGAAGTACCTGGAGGTGTGAGGGTCGATGGTTTCCCCTCATGAGATTCCTTTGGTTGATGGTTCACCTAGGAGGGTGCTCAAACGAGGGTTTTGACCCTTATGACTGAGGATTTCCAAAACAGATGGTCACCATGCTTGGAACTCGATTTTTCACATGTGATCTAACATCTTATGGACCTACTTACTCTCACAATCAATGTATCTTTTGCATGTATGTGACCCTTTATGCCATGGACACATGGCAAACCTAGTAGGACAACTTAACCTTCTCTCCCCTCTCACCCATAGCTTTATGTACCTTCCCTCTTACATGAAAACGAACCCTTTGGACTCCCTTTCTCTTCCTTTCCATCTATATCTTCTTCCTCCCTCTCTTGGTAGAGAGGAAGGTTCCCAAGTAGAAGAAGGTGCTCGATCCTCTTGCATGTGCAACTAGGGTTTAGATGTACCCTCCGTTTGAGCTTGTGGAGCTTCCTTTGCTTGTTCTTAACCTAAGAAAATAAGTTCTCTCCTCTTCCCTTTTCTTCTCTTTCTATTCTACCTCCTTCTTCCTTCTTCTTGGTTGTGGCCATGGTGTTCCATGGTGGATCTTTCTCTAGAGCCTAAAGAACCCTTGTTTTTTTTTCTTCCTTGAGCTAGGGTTTGCTCTCTTTCTTAGAGAAGAAGCTTGCTTGGCTGTGTGGAAAGCTAAGATAGGGTTTCCTTCTTCTTGTTCTCAAGCTTCTTTTCTGTTTAGAGCTTTTTATTCTTCCTAGATCTGAGTTAAATAACTTTCTCCACATTTATGGCTTACTCCTAGCTTGCATGTACATGATCTTGCTCTAAAATGAAGCTCTACGTAAAAAGGTAGCATCTTTGCCTAGGGTTTATACTTAGATGGCAGTTCTTGGGTATTTTTCTTCTTGTATGATCTCCAAAACATTTTGAAAGCGTTATATCTTTCTTTCTTGTCACAAATGATGGGTTTTTCTCTAAAACAATGGTCATGACTTAGGGTTCTTGGAGTTGATTTCCTTCTCATTTTGCAAACTGATGGTTTTTCTCTTGGTGTTGTTTTGCTTGTCTTTTTATGAAAAACAATGGACATGACTTAACTTCTGTTTGGGACTCTATTATTTTCAAGAAATGATGGTTTTAGTTCCCTTTCAAGTGGTGAAATTGATCCTTTTTTTCCCTCTCATCTGATGCTTTTTACTTGGATATTGAAGTTTGTTTCACCACCTATCGGCAACAACCAATGGCTTCACTTGGTTCAAAACTCAACGTTCTCATTGGTTCATCAACTAAAGGCTCACTGGGTTGATGTTGCCTCACTAGGTTGATGTTTCATCAACCAATGGCCTCACTGGATCAATGGTTCATCAACCAATGGCCTTACTAGGACTACGATTCATCAACCAATGGTTTCCCTGATTTGATGGTTCCTCAACCAATGGTTGGACTGTGTCAATGGTTCATCAACCAAAGATTACCCTACTTTAAAATTTGATGGTTTTCTAGATTACAACTCGATGGATTAATTACACATATGGTTCAAGGTTTTTACTTGTAGTGCATCATATGGTGTTGCTTATCCAACATCCGATGGTTTTCGGTAAAACTCATGGTTTGATGTATTGGTTTTACTGATGTAAAATCTAGTGGTCATTTTTGCTTAATCATGTAGTCTTAGCTCTTCCCTTGTACAAGTGTAAACTTATGAGCACCATTATGAGATGATGTATAATGCTAATCTAGCTTACCTTATACACAAACCCTAATACAACTAGGTGGTGATAGTTGATCATACTTAATCGAGTGCATGGAACTTAACCCTAATGTGTCATCCGATGATGGTGATTGATTATACTTGGATCCTTTATGTAACTTATGTGGTGACGGAGTATCCTCTCAATGTGGTTGTAACTCTAATGTGCTCACATTTGAACATCTTATTATAATGATATGTTTAACATGTGTATCACAAGTATGGAGATGGTTGTTGAGCCTTTGTTAAGGCATGGATAGATAATGATGTTTTTGTAGGTGATTTTAATGTCATGGTCTTAATGTCCCTTGGACAAGGTTGTGCCCTATTGGAGGTGTAATCCTCTTTCTTATGTGGCAGAGAATGGTATCATGTAGTGATGTGACAAGATTTATACCTCATATGTTTTATATCCTCTGGAGTTGCTCTATATTAATTCTTGCTAGAAATGAATTATGGTATGTATGCCTACTTGGTTGATGTAGTCTTAATTCACCCAATTGATGTAACTAATCATGTGGAACTCTAATCATTTAGTGCCCTAAGCTGTAGAACCATTCAATGTTAGGAGTTTCTAGATGGGGAAATGAGTTTTCCTAAGGAATGCTCGGAGTCACATACATAACCATTGAGTATGCGCTGGTGCAGGGAGGGTACATCCTTGACATCTTGATCCCAAGATTATGGAGGATGTCTGTGGCCATGCCTCGGTTTTGAGAACGATTGATACATGTGCATATGTGATTGAGGACAGCTGTGGTAGTTCCTCGGATGATAGGGTGGTATATACTCTAGTTTCAGGCACCGAGGACTTTATACCAAGGATGGGCCAATGTTTAGAAGCTTGACTATATGTCACTATAGGCATCTTGACTGTTATGTCACTATCTTTACTCATACTGATCAACGGGGTGAGATCTTTGGATGTCGGTACTCCTAGATCTTATACCTCAAATTCCTTTATTGCTTAATATAAGCCGTAATCAAGTTGTGTAGGGCATATATTTAGGGTTAAACATGACTCACATTATTATTTACCCTTGCTTTTATTCTTATACTACTTAGTTGTTATATTTATGCAACTTCTTAGGTAATGATAGTCTTATCTGTTCCCCTGATTATGTTGTTAATCAAGTTATTGCCATTTTATCTATTAGATCTTCTTTATTTGTTATCATTGCTTGACCTATTTATCTGCTTACGCTACCTAAATCTTCTCATCCTATTTTAATAATACAACATGTTGAGAGTTATATCTCTTGATGGGACATGGGTCTCACTCTCATGGGTCACTACACCTTTTTAGGTGATCATCAATGATGTGGGAAGGTAAGAGGTGCTAAAGAGGAAAAACTAGGATAAAAGTAGTTTCTTAAGGTTGGATAGATGCTCTAGTTATTGTAGAGTCCTACAGTCATCCATGCACTATCGGGTCCCGACAAGGGATGCTTGTCAAACATATGTAATATGAATCAAGTTTTGGCATATGTGGATGTTGTACATGGCATGTAAATGTGGAACACAAATATTGTATAGAAGGTGTACATAAGGCCACTGGTTAGATGTGTAAATACTTGATATGATATGAGTTACTATGTAAAGTTTATAGACCTTTATGTAAAAGTTTCTGCTCATGATATAATGTTTAATAGGTTTTAATTTTCCCTATTTTGTGGTAATCTGGATTGTTTAGTAGTTGACCACACACTTTGTTTTGAGTAATCTTGTATGGGGTGACTTTGGGCATCACAAGTTAGGTTGGTATAAAAGCTCTAGGTTTGCTGAGTCTATAGGGACCTAGGACTTAGGTTTATATAAGTTCTTATGTTGTCCAACATATCTGATCGTAGCTTTTGCTTATGCAGATATGTCAGGAGGACACATACAAAATGTTGATAGTAGTTTAGTCACACCAGGAGGTGGTGCTAGGAGGCAGGCACATGATGGGAGAGTGCTTGAGATGGGGATGAGGAAACTCACGATGCCTCATTTCGACCTGGCTACCATGCCCAACTTACTTTCTAGTCCATGTTTGGATATCTTATGGCCACAATTATACTTTTGATAGACCGAGCGCTTGTACCTCAGCCTAGGGTAGTTGTCCCAAATGTAGAATTGCAAGGTTATGGGAAGAATTTTGAGAGGTTACGACATGTGTGGGAAGTCGAGTATGCAGGTAAGGTGGACCTGACTGATGCTGACATGTGGTTGAACAGAGCTTGAAAAAGCATTCAAGATCCTCAACATCCCAAAAGAGGACAAGGTGAAGCACATTGTCTACTTTCTGAAGGGCAATGTTGGCCACTGGTGGGTCATATAAGAAGAGAAGCGGCTGAGAGTGGTGATTGTTTGGGAGGAGTTTTGGTGGGAGTTTGTCAGTTGATACTTCCTCAAGACGTATCTCGACGAGAAGATCACATAGTTCAAGAAGTTGTGCCAAGGATCTATAACCATCAATGAGTATGAAACTAAGTTTATGGAGCTTCTGAGGTTCTATCCCCACTTGACGGTGATGGATAAGGAGAGAGTCTATAGGTTTGAGAAAGGCCTAAGCACAAAGTTGTCTATGACAGTTAGTGCTTTAGAGAATAGGGAGAGATTTTCTACCTTCTTGGATTCAATGAGGAGGATCGAGTGGTTTGCTATCGAGAAGCGTGAAGCCAACGCTAAGAAATGGCCAGCTATGTTTTAGGGGCAGTCATATGTAGGCTTCAAGAAGACAAGGTTTTTTCACCAAAGTCGCAACAAAAATGAACTTTTTCTGAACCCAAATCAGTTGTACAATCGCAGTGGTCCTCGAGCAAGGGTAGAGGTTGTAGCTTTCCACCATCCACATCACACATTGCGGCCTCAGTATCTATGACAGAGCCATCTAAGCTACAATATGATTCTGGGACCTATTACAGGTGTGGGAAGGTGGGGCATATAAAGTGGACGTACCCTATGAAGGATGAGGAAGTGACCCAATAGCCGAGGTAGAGTTAGAGAGGTTCACAACAATAATAGTTCAACATTGGCAGTGGTAGAGGATACAGTCAGGCATCATGTGTATGATCTTCTAGACCAGTTGATAGAGGTTGTGGACAATAATAGGTGACAACTCGCTTCTACACTATAAGTCATCCAGACGGAGTGGCCAGTCCATGGGTTGTGACAGGTCATATGCAACTTTTTCATTCTGACTTATCTGCTTCTTCTTTCATATTTGTTTTGGTTGAACCGGGTGTGACACACTCTTTCATCACTAGAGAGGTGATAAGCAGTTCTAATATGCCTATTTGTAGCAAATATGATAGCCTTTTGTTACAAAGCCCTCTTGTTAGTTTTGTTGAGTTGCAAAAGGTGTGTCCATCTTGCATTCATTCTTTTTCTAGCTACAACATTCAAGTGGCTCTTATGCAACTTGGCATGCAACTTGGCATGCACAAATTCAATGTAATCCTTGGGATGGATACCTTGGAGAAGTACAAATATGTTTGGGACTATAGTTCCAAGGTGGTGATGTTCTACGATTGGGATGTTTCATGGGTCTTCCAAGGAAATAGTAATATTCTTCCCACTTGTACAGTGTCGGATATGAAACTAGAGAAGTTGATGAGACAGGGTTGTAAGGCTTTCTTGGCTCATGTTTTGGATACTATGGTAAGAGGTACTAGTATCTAGGAGGTATTGGTGGTGTGAGAGTTCAAGGATGTATTTTCCGAGGAGTTTCTCCTAGAGAGATTGATTTTGAGATCAATTTGGTTCTTGGAACGCAGCCCATAGCTCCAGCACCATACAAGATGGCACCGATAAAGATGTAGGAGTTGAAGAAATAGTTGCAAGAGCTGTTAGAGAAGGGATTCATCAGAACAAGCAATTACCCTTGGGTTGCTCCCATGTTCTTCATGAATAAGAAGGATGGTTCCATGAGGTTGTTCATAGACTATCTGCAGTTGAGCAAGGTCACAATTAAGAACAAATACCCATTGCTATAGATTGATGATCAATTTCACTAGTTTTGAGGTGTTATAGTGCTCTCCAAAATAGATTTAAGCTCAGGTTACCACCAATTGATGATCAAGGTTGATGACATACCTAAGACAACTTTCAAGATTAGGTATCATCACTATGAGTTGTTGGTTATGCCGTTTGGGTTGACCAACATGCCAACATATTTTATGGACCTGATGAACAAGGTGTTCAAGCCATACCTTGATCAGTTTGTGGCAGTGTTCATCAATGACATCTTTATATAATCTAGAGACAGTCAACAACACGCGCAACATCTACGCCAGGTGTTAATGATGTTGAGGCAACACAAGTTGTATGTCATGTTTAGCAAGTGCGAGTTCTGGTTGACGGAGGAATCCTTCCTAGGGCATGTTATATCTTCTAAGGGGTATGTGGAGACCCAAAGAAGGTTCATTCAGTGTTGGAGTGGGAACAACCCAAGATCTTACTAGAATGTTGAAGATTCCTAAGCTTAGCAGGATACTATAGGAGGTTCATTAAGAACTTTAGATCTATGGCCTTACCCCTAACAAAATTAACTAGAAAATGTGTCATGTTTGTCTAGGAGGACAAGTGTTAGCATTCCTTATAGATATTGAAAGAGATGTTGACAAGTGCACCAATGTTAGTCCTACTAGAGAAATGGAAGGGATACATCATCTTTTGTGATGTTTTGAAAAATGACTTGGGATGCGTGCTGATGTAAGATAGGAACATGATTTCTTTTGCTTCACAACAACTTAAGAAACGTGAGGAGAACTACTCGAACCATGATCTAGAGCTTGCTCCAGTAGTCCATTCCCTAAAGATATGGAGGCACTACCTTTATGGAGGGAAGTTTCAAATCTTCACTGGCTACAAGAACCTTCAGTACATCTTTTTTAAGTAATAGCTGAACATGAGGCAGGGAATATGTACAATATTGATTAAGGACTATGATTGCAAGATAGACTACCATCCAAGCTAGACAATGTGGTGGTTGGTGCATTGAGTAGGAAGTCATCTTCATCATCATCTATGGAACAGGCACAATTGTCAGCTTTAGTGTGCTACAAGTGAGAAATGATAGTGTCAATTCATCCGATGAACGTACAATTGGAGGTTTCCTTATTGCTAACATTGTTGGCACAATTGCAGGTGAAGCCTACCCTAGTGTAATAGATACAAGATGCATAATAGGATGATACCATGATATAGAAGATGAGGTTAGAGTTTGGCACCAAGAAACATGATGGCTTCTATGAGACATAGAATGGGACAATGTGTTTCCACGATAGGATAGTGGTTCCAGGTGTTGATGGTCTGAGGAAGATGGTTCTTGAGAAAGCTCATTCCTTGATGTATGCCATGCATAATGGTAGTACCAAGATGTACCATAATCTAAAGGATTTGTACTGGTGTCCAGGTCTGAATCATGATGTGGAAGAGTTTATGGAAAGATGTCCAGTCTTTTAGTAGGTCAAGGTAGAGAATCAGACGATGGTAGGGACTTTACAACCTTTGCCAATACAATCGTGGAAATGGGGTAATGTAACCATGGACTTTGTAGTTTGTCTTCCTATAAATGCCAAGGTCATGATTCCATTTGGGTGATAGTGGACATGATGACTAGGTCAGGTCACTTCTTGCCAGTCAATATAACGTGTTCAAAAGAGAAGTTGGCACAGATCTACATAGATGAGGCAGTCCGTCTACATGGTATTCAAGTGACCATAATGTCTGACAGGGGTCCATAGTTTACGAGTCAATTTTGGGAACACCTGCATACCGCCATGGGGACATGACTGAGGTTCAATAACACTTTCCATGCACAGATAGATGGTCAGTCAGAGAGTACCATTAAGAATTTGGAAGATCTTATAGGGTCTTGTGTTTTGTGGCTTCTTGGCAGTTGGGATGTGTACTTGAGCTTGATAGAGTTTGCCTACAAAAACAGTTATCAGATAAGTATAGATATGTCACCCTATGAATACTTGTATGGGAGACATTATCGATTACCACATTGTTGGTATGAGACTGGCAATTATAAAATTATGGGTCCTGATCTAGTATACCATACTACAAAGAAGATCAAGGTGATACAGTAGTAGTTGCAGGTAGCTCAGGATAGAGATAAGTTGTATGTCAAAAATTGCCATAGGGCATTGGAGTTCTAAGTTGTAGATCGAGTATATCTAAAGGTTTCCACTAAGAAATGTATGTTGAGGTTTGGGAAGAAGTGTAAGTTTTCTCCTAGGTATATGGGACCTTATCATATCATGTCACATGTTGGAAAGGTGGCGCACAAGCTTGAGTTACTAATAGAGTTGAACAAGTTTCATCTTGTCTTTCATGTTTCCATGCTAAGGAAGTGTCATCCAGATGTTGAGAAGATGTTGCAGCCAATGGAGGTTGAGTTGGAGAAGGATATGTTGTATGTGGAGGTCATGTGTTGATCTTAGATAGGAGGGTGAAGAAGTTGAAGAAAAAGGATATAGTCTTAGTGAATGTTTTGTGTCATCACTATGGTGTGGAGGAAGCCACATGGGAGTTACAGTACGAGATGCGTCAGAATTACCCATCTTTGTTCGCTTAGGATTTTGGGGGCGAAATACTTGTTAGGAGTTTATGGTTGTAAGACCCCTGACGATGCTGAGTGGTTGAATATGCTTGCTTACCATAATTAAATTCTTAATAACCTTATTATAACCTAATATATGTTTTGATATCATTTGAAAAACTTAAGTTGTAAGTTTGGTCTAGTTTGGACATTGTTTGAGCAAGTTATGTAATTTTGTGCACATTTGGGACTTTTCTACAATTTACCCATATCTGAGATTTTTCTTGCCATTTTTTACATTCTCATGGTTCCTTACATGCTTTTCTACCATGATTGAGCTTTTTGTACACCGGGGACCCTTGTTGCACCTTGGTTTGGTGGTGATATCCATATAGGGGTAGGGTTTCCCCCTCATAGATGAGCTACCTTAAAGGCCATAACTCAATGGTCCTTCTATTTGGATGGGATCCAATGAAGACCCCTTGGAGGTCCCTAGAGGTATGAGGGTTTATGGTTTCCCCTAATGAGACTCCTTTGGTCGATGGTTCACCTAGGAGGGTTCTCAAATGATGGTTTTGACCCTTATGACCTAGGGTTCCCAAAACCGATGGTCACCATGCATGGAACTCGATGAATGGTAAGCCAACATTTGATGGCCATGTAGACTGACACAACTGATGGAGCTTCTTCTTTTCATGTATGTGACCCTTTAGGCCATGGGCGCATGACACCTTAACCTTCTCTCCCCTCTCACCCATAGCTTTATATACCTTCCCTCTTGCATGCAAATGAACCCTTCGGACTCCCTTTCTCTTCCTTTCTATCTGGATCTTTGTCCTCCCTTTCTTGGTAGAGAGGAAGGTGCCCACGGTAGAAGAAGGTGTTCGACCCTCTTGCATCTGCAACTAAGGTTCGGAACTACCATCCTCACTACTACAAAATGGGGATACAACGTCAGTTATATTTTTAGGACAAGTCGACAATGTCATTTTTCCTATCGATTAAAGTTTGGAAACTTCCATGGTTTGCCCTTCTAGGAAAACGTGGTGTGTACTTTACTTTTATTGTCACTCACGTCTAAAACCAACATATGCTATATAGCACCGGTGAAAATAGAATTTCTTGCAAATTTTTCACGAGCATTTTCAATTGCCTGCAAAAACTTTATGTTGTCAGTTTAGTTTAATATAAGCAATAGGATATGAGGTACGCATGCCATCTATTTGGATGGAAAATATTGGCTTTTCTTGTCAGTTTTTTCAAAGGGTCCGATGAGAAAGATGTTCGTGCCATGTGGCTCACAAAAATTTTCCCAGCCTTAGTTGATATTTCTCATCAGTTTTATTATCTGAAACTAATGGCGTATGAGTTGTGTTTGGACCACCCCACTCGATATTTTCCATCAGTTTATAGATATTTTCCATCAATTTCTCTATAAGAAACTGATGGCGTATGTGTTGTTGGGGTATGTTTTGACCGTCAGTTTTTACCTCTCAACTGACAAAAACTATACTAGATCATCAGTTTTCCTAATAACCGACAAGAAATACCTTAACCTCATGATAAACCCTCTTCCCCCTACCCATGTTTATCTAGATTCTACCCCATCACTCAGGCAAATTCCACAAGGTGCCTCTATGGAAATGTATGCCCCTCACGGTGCTCTGGTTCTCTTCTCCACCGCCGCTGGTCAAGTCCATCTCCATTGTCATTGTTACTATTGCCAAGGACTCTCCCGCAGCTGCCACTATTGCTACTGAGAATGATTGTCACTACTGATGAGGATGATCACCTCCACTATTTCTGATACAAAGGACAATGATCGACACACCACTGTTGCTGAGGACTCCATTTCCGCTATTGTTACTGTTGAGTAGTCCATCGCCACTTTCCGCCGCCACTAGTAGCTGTTTCTCTACCGCTGTCACTCACCACTAATAGCTACTTCTCTTCCACCATCACTGCCTTGGTTCTTGCTTCTCTATCACTGCCACACCAGTCTTGCATGGTAGAAAGAGGTAGGTCTTTTTCTACCTTTTTTGCATGTGTAAGTATGACCACATTCAAATTCCAAATGCAAATGAATCATTATCAATTATAGATTGTTTGATGGCAACTACTAGTAGAGCTTTTATGTGATTAATTTTATAATTATGAATTAATCATATGATTGTGACAAAATTAATTATCTAGACTAATTGAGATGAATTCTAGAGCTAAATGTGATGAAATTGTGTATGAATTGTAAACCCTAAAATTATTTGTAACTAAGAATTGTTTATTTCATTGTAATTATAGAGCTAAATGTGATGAATTGTGTATGAATAAACCCTAAAATTATTTCTAATGATCACTCTTGCATGAGAAATGACTCTAAATTAACTTGAATCGACGCCAATGTTTATGTTGACTATCTTTCTTGAATCATATGACTATCTAGCTTGAAAATACATGACCTAACTTGAAATATTGAATAAACCCTAATTTGTGAAAAAACCCTAATATTTCTAAACCATGTCACTCTCCTAGAAACCCATCTGAGATTTACTCATTGGGAGTAAACCTTGGATAGTCTATAGTTTGGGACTCTTCTTGAGCGCTTCATCTCACTTAGGATGTAAGTCTACAATGTGTGTTCGATTTCAATAAATTTCAACAACATTTCCCCGTTTGTTCTTTGGTTACATATTTTGGTGGGTATTTGCCCATGTACATTGATGTACTTGGAGAATTGTAGGGAAATACTGCTGAAATTTATTTAAATCAAACACACAATATGCACTTACTAGTGAGAAGAACGTGATAGGTTGTACAATTTCATGAATGTGAATGCTACTAGATGGTTATGGCTCAATTATTCAAACATATTTTATACTTGAAATTAACTTACTAGCTAGAACATGATCAACTACTCGTGTCCCATATATTGATACCAAAATTGATTGATCATGGAGGTCTAAAACAAATTGCTTCACTCTAGAGTTTATTAATGGTCTCAATGAGTTTGTAAGACTCGTAGAGGAACATAGAAAACAACCAGGAGATAGGTTCTATTGCCCCTGTAAAAATTGTAGCAACAACCTAAAAGTTGACACTGTTGACACGACCAAAGATCATGTCATGTGCAACGAGATTGTATAAGGCTATAAAAAATGGTACTGGCATGGAGAGATTCCTAGTATGAGGTCAATAGATGTTGGCATTGGTAGTTGTCTCCAAGAATAAATGGCTAATAATTAATGTTGATGAGAACGAACCAGTTCCAACAGACATGGTTGATGCAATGCTAGATAGTTTCGAGGTAAATGTTATAGAACCACCTCCCTTATTTAGAAACATTGTGCACGATGCTGAGAAACCATTATAGTTAACTTGTACTAAGTTTATGAAGTTGAGTTCTGTATTAAGATTGTATACTCTAAAGGCTAACAATATATGGAGCGACAAAAGCTTCACTTCTCTGTTGTCTATGTTGAAAGAAATTCTCCCTGAAGGCAACGAGCTTCTAATCTCAACATACAAAAGAAAATAGATTATGTGACCAATGAGAATGGAGGCTAAGAAGACACATGCATGCCCAAATGATTGTGTGTCATTTCAAAAAGACTATATCGGTCAGAAAGAATGTCGAAAATTTGGGGTATCTAGGTACAATAGGACGAAATTGGGTAAGACCATAACCAAGTTTCCTTTCAAGGTAATGTGGTATCTACCTGTAATGCCCCAATTTCAACACTTGTTTGCTAATGTTGTAGATGCAAAAAATTTATCTTGTCATGCAAAGGTGAAGAAAAACAACGATGGTATGCTATGACATGTGTTTGATTCCCCACAATGGAATAATATTGATTTATTGTATCCTAAATTAGGAAAATAAGTCGGGTATTTAGTACTTGGACTTTGTACTGATGAGATGAATCCATATCGAACATTAAGTATCCAACATAGAACTTGGCTTGTAATGCTTGTTGTAGGAAATATTCCTTTGTTGTTGTGTATGAAGAATAAGTATGGCATATTGTTGTTGATATCAGGCCCCAAACAACCTCACAATGAAATTGATGTTTACCTTGAACCTATGATTGATAACCTAAAGAAACTATGGGGATAAGGTGTGATGACTTATGATGATTTGTAATGATAGTTGTTTAATTTATGTACTATGTTGTTTTGCATATTAATGAATTTCCTAGTTATGGGTACTTGTCTGGCTATAGCATCAAAGGTACCAAGGCATGTCCTATATGTGAGTAAAATATAGATTCTATCAGACAGAAACATTGTGGTAAGACTGTATATCTTGTTCATAGAAGGTTTCTACCAATGGTGCATCCTTACTGATAGTTGTGCAAAACATTCAATGGATTAATTGAGGAATAAAGTATTTGGGGAGGATGTTTATGCAAGAGTAAACAACATTGTATATCATTTTGGTAAGAGACCGTGTACTACTCCCACAGGTGAAAAGTCTTTATTCAAAATGAGGTCAATATTCTGGGATCTTCCCTATTGGAATTTTTTGACAATTCAACATTGTATCAATGTCATGTATTTGGAGAATAATGTTTGTGATAGCATTATTGGCACTTTGATGAATATACCCGGTAAGACTAAAGACGGCATAAAATCCAGAATGGACCTATGTGAAATGTGTATAAGGAAAAGAATTTAACAAAAGACGCACATACATACCTCCTTGTTACACCTTGTCTACAAAGGAAAAGGAAACTTTTTGCGAGTTTTAGTGTAATGTTAAGGTACCACAAGGATACTCAACCAATATATGTAGATTGGTATCAATGAAGGATCCGAAGCTGAAAGGTCTTAATCCATTATTTTCACACTCTAATGCAACATATAATTGCATGTGGCAAAAGGATCTATTGTTCCTAAGAATGTAAGGTTTGCAATCACTAGGATTTTATTCTTCTTCAACACTCTATGCATAAGAGTAATTGATTTTGAGATTCTAGATAAGTTGCAAAGAGAAGTGGTCATTACCTGTGTCAACTTCAGCAATATTTTCCACCTTCATTTTTTGATATCATGGTATATCTAGTTGTCCATTTGAGTAGGGAAGTGAAAATGTCAGGTCTAGTTTTCTTGCATTAGATGTATCCTTTTGAGCGGTACATGAGTGTTAAATGTGATGTTTGAAACCCTTGTCGCCTTGAAGGGAGTATCATTGAGGGATATATTGCTAGGGAGGTTATGGACTTTTGCAATGACATTTTGAGTTGTAACAAAACTACTGCTAATGTCATGAACCCGGATGTTATTCCAAAAAAGGTATTCTAGGAGAACACATATACATATCAGTCATGAGCAGTGGGAACAAGCACACTTGTATATTTTACACAACATTGACGATGTGGGTATTTATATCACTGAACACACCAACGAGCTCAAGAGAAGTTATGTCTGATCCAGTTCAATGTTTCCTGCTAGAGAGCATAATAAGACATTAATTAGCTAGTTTGAAAAGGAAGTATTCAATCAACTATCTCAAACCCTAAATAATGTTATAGAAACTATAAAATGACTCATGCATAAGCCAAAGACCCACGTTACATCTTACAAAGGGTTTCACATAAATGGATTTTCTAACTAGAGAAAATGTCAAAATGATAAATGTGTCATCCAAAATAGAGGGGTCACCCTTCAAGTGTCTTCATTGTATTTTTCTAGTGCCAAGGATAGTAGTCCACTTGAAGGAAATATTCCTTATTACAGTGTAATTGAAGACATGTGAAATTGACTACATAGAGTTTAGAGTTCCATTATTTAGGTGTAAATGGGTTGATAACAATAAGTAGTTGTAGTTGACGAACTCGGTTTCATAATAGTGAATTTTGTGTGGACAGGCAAGAAGGATGAGCCCTTCATCATGGAATCATAGTAAAAACAAGTAATTAGTATGAAACATCCTGCAAAAGAAAATTTGTTTGTCTTTCTTCGTGGAAAACTACAGTTCATTTCAAATCATATTTATGAAGAAGAGTATTATGACAAGTATGGTGAATCTAGTCCATTTTTTTGTTGGCTTACCAAGTGTAAATGTTGAATCCAACACTGATGACTATACACATTAAGATCACACAAAATGGATATTAATTTAAGGTATACTTCTCATGTGTCTATTTTTTTTTGCATTATATAACATGTTTATTTGTTTATATGTGATATGACTTTTTATGGTATTGACTTTTTATATGTGATCTAATTTTTTATATGTGATCTTACTTTTTTCATTTGTGTTTTTGGATGTCATCTGACCCAGATCACAGTGATCATGACCATGAGGATGTTGAGCATCCTGCCTAGGGTGCTGACGTTGCTGATAACCCAAAATGTAAGGGATTTTGAAGGATAGTTGTGATGAAAGATGCCGCAAATAGGCAATGAAGGAAGGGTGTCTTGAATTCAATGAAGTAGGAACACCACTTATGAAAGAGTTTGTAATCTATTATGGGGTTCTTTCTCAAAGCAAAGTGCCTCTCCTTGTTGAGGATTGGGTACAAGTGAGTATGGTTTATAAAGACCTGATCTAAAGGGAGTTAGAGGTAAAATAAATGAAGTTACTTTTTTGTATTGTTTTTCCTGTTCTATCTTTTAACATTAATTCTAAACAATGTAGAATGTTAAACCCATTTAGGGCCAGTATGAACTTGACCAAAATCTGCATTGCAAGTCTATTATGCAGCTCGTCGGGAGAAGACATAGAGATTGGTAGACAATCCTTACAAGATACTATTGTTGACTCAAGGTCTAAATTGACTAAACCATTGTATTGATGATCACTAAACCATTCCAATTCTTTGTGTCTAATGCCTCTACTTGAGTGATTTTAGACTAGGTATGGACACACTCCAAATTCCCTAACTTGTGTATTGCACCTTGGAGAAAAGACAAGCCAAAATCAATACAAGTGCACATTTTTGGAATATGATGTAAATCCATTAGAATAATGTTGTAAATGACTTGTAATGATAGTATGATTTGTAATTAAGCTTAGAAAAAATCAGGAGCACTTAAATCGAATATTTAAGCACTCAAAAGACATTTTCCAAAATTCACATCAGGTTGTTCATTGGTCAAATTGCAAACTTGACCGATCCTGATTGGATCTTGAAAATGACTTTTGACCGGTCGAGTTTCCATTTCATAGAACTCGATTGATCCCTCTATAGATTAAATCTAATTTATGTGAATCGGCCAAGTTACCCCAAGACAAACTCAACTGATGGCTTAAATTGGTCTAGTCGCATAGTGGGATCGGTCGAGTTACCTTTATAGAAACTTGATCGATAGAACTGTATGGAAAAGTGTAGAAAAGTATTTCTATCCATTGTGGAGTTACAACCAACAAAAATATGTCTATTTCAATCCACAAAATGGCTAGTTTTCATTCTTAAGTGTTCCCAAAGGGTTCTAGGCATCCCCAACTATAAATAGGACACGTTGGGCTTCATCTCTTAGTTAGCCAAGCACTATGCAGGTCTCTATTCTATAGTTGAGAGATCCTACAACCTCCTCTCTCTCTCTCAGCTTAATCACTTGCTACATCCATTAGAGTGAGTAGGATATTTGTAACAGAGCTCGTCCTACATGTATATCTTGTGAGGCTCTCACTTCCACCACCTCCCTATCTCTCTTTAAACCATGAAGATGAAGATTCTCTCTCTTGGCTAACAGAGGTGAAGAGGAACATGGGAAATCATCCCTTGGTGAAGATCAAGGTTGAAGACTTGGAGCAAGAGTGGGTATGACCTTGGTGAAGGCAGAAGACTCCTTGATCAAGTGGGTAAGTTCTTGGTGGAAGCTTCTTCGAGTGAAGGTGAAGTCAAAGGCTGAAGATCCAAGAAGAGTGGGTAATTCCTAGAAGGTTGAAGACTTGTGAAAGAGTGAATAAGTCCTTGGAGAAGGCCGAAGACTCTTTGCAAAGTGGGTAAGTCCTTGGTAAGGTTGAATACTCTTTGTATTGGATAGGTAAGTCCTTTGGTGGGTCATGTGTTGTAACTCTTATAAGTGAATATATAGAGGAAGACACACATTGAAATGATAGAGGTTGACCTCTCTAGGTAGTGGAGTGACATACTCCTAGTTTGGAGTGTGGAACCACTTTATATATCTTGTCACTTGGTGATTGTTCAATCTCTCTCTGCCTTGCTATGTATGTTTTAGTTGCACTCAAACTTCCTATTTAGCAACCTTATCTTGTGATATAACTTGAAGTTCTGATGAATTTTGTGTAAGTACATTCAGCTCTATTCAGACCCCCCTAGAGCATCTAATCACCCATCCTAGGATCCAACAAATATGTCTTTGGAGACAAGAAGGAACACTAGCATAAATGGAACCATATTAATCAAGATGATTGGTATGAGTTTGTTTGAAGAGACAAACAAAGACATTCTAGGTATTGAATTAATAACACTTTGATGATTTCTTATGGTTACTTAACAATATCACTTGTATGAATTAATTAGGCTGTTCACGACACTCAAAAAGACAAGTGTGACAAGAATGTCAACAATGACTAGTTGGGTTCAGGTGGTTATTGGAAACACCGCCTGATGTAAGATCAAGGTCAAGAGAAAGAACAAGGACAAGGGAAAGAGAAAGGGCCTTCTATTTCTACTCATTCTACTATCGAGTCTTCTAGTTCTAATGGAAGGTTGCCTCACTATATTGAGTGGGTATATGTGAGGAAAAACAAAGTCAGAGAAATCCACGTTGAAGAACCATAGGAAGTGGCTTCAAAATGATAAATTTCTTGGTATAGTGATAATGTCCTTTTTTTCAATGGATTGTAATGTTTTACAGAATAGTTGGTTTTCAATGATAATTAGGTTGAGTTGGAAGCCCAAGAAAAGGAGGGCACGTTCACCCCTTAGGATACACATGATGAGTTGACGGTTTCTCTAGGGACATATTTGGGACATGTTAGGGGTGCTAGAGTTGGGTATGGGATAAAATCTTTTTTTTGGCTCATCCCAGCAAAAGTGCAACCAAACAAAGAAAGGGTAAGTGGACTAGGAGTACATGCAAATATTGGTAGATGCAGCCTTGGAGAAACACTTTGCATCTCAGGTGACGCAAAAACCTACTTCTTCAGTAATCACAAAACATGTTCATCACTCACCCATCGAGTGCATTGGGCGTAGTCCTTCAGACCCACATTGCAAAGTTGGGGTAAGATTCATTTCAAGTCAATTTATATTTACGTTGTGTAAAATATTCCTTCAACTCAATATTTATGTTTGTAAAATCAAATTTTGTGTTTCATAAAAATGCAGGTGGCCATAAAATGTCATCTTGCTGTCGATGCTCCAACAGGAAACATCGTGGCAAATGTCGAGGCTGATACCACTAATGTGGTTCATAGTATTCCCCTTCATGTTGAATACTATAATCATATGTATCTTTCCAGGAATGAGGGACATACCTCCCCCATATGAGCACCCATATGCCACCAAAGTAGGGGAGGTAGATGGTGGATTTATTGGGTGGCTCAAACGCTAGTTATATTTCTTCAGGTATGATAAATGTATATAATATAATCGAAAACTAATATTAGAATATATGCATGCATTCTACAACAGCTAATAAGCCTCATACGGTTCTGATGCCTCTGCCCCCTTATTTTGTTCCACATGAGTTTTTCGACTGCTTGGCCCCTAAATGCAAGACGTTGACAAGATGGTGAGACACTATAGACCAAACTGATACCATTGTGATCAGCCTTGGGGAGGAGAATGTAGGTATACACTGACACAATGTTTTATTGTTGACAGATGTTTCTAAAGTATTTAAGTATGATTGGATGAATACATCAACGATAGAACTTTTGATACAGTGTGTGAATACACTGTCAAATGTGAAATTGTTTAATTGTTCCTTTTTTTTTGATAAAGGGTGCCTACCATTTTATTAAGTAATCAAATCGTCTACAACAAGTGCAAGGATCTGATCCTCGAACCCCTCTCTATGATAGATGGGGTTTACAAAATGGCAAGCGGGTGAGGCCAAGGCATGGACTACTCTATTGCCTTGCCTCCTAACAAAACAGAGGTTGAAAGATGGAAAACTAGAAGATAGCTCGGTGATATCCCTTATGATAAATTTCTCGTATCCACGTCCGTCATATAACTGCCTCACTGCCTCGACCAAGAGAAGACAGTCGGTCTCCATAACCACGTCCATGAATCCCTTCCCTAGCGCCAACTGCATGCCTTTCAGAATAGCCACACCCTCCGCACTAAGCACCGAGTGCGGCTATTCTAAATGACATTGGAAAGTCCACAACAGTTGTCCATGGTCGTTCCGTATGGCTACACCACATCCACAGTCTCCTGTCAAAGTGATGGAGGCGTCTGTGTTGATCTTAACGCAGCCCGGTGGAGGACAGCGCCAAGAAACTACACCCGCTGAAGAGAAGCCTGCTGATCTGCTCACGGCCGCATGGTAGTATGCATGTTTCCTGACGATGTCGATGAAGCTCGCTGCTAGGCCCGGAAGGAAAGGAGGATTCTCGTCGAAGATGCATTTGTTCCTTGTTGTCCACGTGACCCAGAGTAGTGCCGCACCCTCTTCCTTACGTCTATTGTCTTCCTCATCCAGGAGATTGCCCACAAAGCTCCCTATGTCATGTAGATCCATCTGTCCCAGCCAGTCAAACTCCCCGGTGGACCAAATCTTTCTAGCTTTCTCACACTAGAGTAATGCGTGCATCGTATCCTCGCGCTGTCTGCAATGATGGCAGCCCTCATCCGGTGTCACCTGCTTCTTCTGCAGCTATGTCATAGTGGGAAGGATATTCCTCAGTGCTCTCTAGATAAAGTGTTTCAACTTCGGCGGCCACCCTTCCTTCCACAACCTTTTCCATATCTCCCCCTTCGCCCCTACCCACAAATCATCCCCCGCCCTTAAAAGATGGTAGGCAATCTTGATAGAGAAGATCCCATTGCTTTCCTTATCCCAGAAAAGGCTATCTTCCACACGCCACCGTGGAAGTGGAATGTTTAGGATATCCCTCGCTAAGTGGCTGGGAAAGCACACCTCTATCGCCTCCCTCCTCCATCGTTTCGTCTCCAGACAGATCAAATCATTTACCCAGTTATACTCCTGTGGGCCGCTCACCAAGTATATATGCACTGTGCCTCCCAGATGAGGGATTCACCTATCCCTATAAATGTGAATGTCCTTCCCATCACCCACCTTCCATCTAAGACCTTCCTTAACCAGTTGCAGAGCCCCCCATATGCCCCTCCATGTGTAACTAGGACTGCCCCCCAGCCTGGCATGCAAAACAGTTGAAGACCTGTAGTATTTAGCCTTCAAAATCTGGGCAGCTAAGGACTCTCCATGAATCACCAATCTCCACCCTTGCTTAGCTAACAACGCCTGGTTAAACACCTACATATCTCTGAATCCCATCCCTCCGCTCTCTTTAGGTTTACACAACCTTTCCCAACTCATCCAGTGTATCTTCCTCTCCCCTTCCATCGACCCCCACCAGAATCTTGCCATCATCACCTGTATCTCATCAACCAGTCCATCCGGTATTTTAAAGATACTCCTGATATATGTGGGAATATCTTGGATGACCGCTTTAATCAGCACCTCCTTCCCGGGTCTTGAAATAAATTTCTCTTTCCACCCCTTCACCTTCTTCCACACTCTATCCTTTAACGCCGCAAAGACAACTTTCCTAGATCTCCCAATAACTGTAGGGAGTCCAAGATACTTCTCGTGTCTATCCACCTCCCTAACCTACAGCTGATTCTTAATTAGCTCACATCTCTCCACAGAAACATTCACACTAAAGGAAACCTCGGTCTTCTCATAGTTAATCTTCTGCCCAGATGCCCTCTCGTATTGGCTGAAGATATCAGCTAAAGCGGAGCATTCTTCTGAGGTTTCCCTTGTGAAAACAATACTATCGTCTGCAAAGAAAAGGTGGGTGGCCCTTGGAGCCCTTCTGCAAATTCTTGTGCCATGAATTTTATTTTCCTGTGCTGCTTTGGAAAGGGAAAAGGAGATAGCTTCAGCGCAAAAAAGAAAAAAGGTAGGGAGAGATGGGATCACCTTGGCGTAGACCTCTAGCTCGAGTTGCATCTCCTCTCCTTTTTCCATTGACGATAATCTTGTGGGATACGCTAGAAACACACTCCATCACTTTATTCCTCCAAACGTCTGGGAACCCCATTCTCCTCATAACCTTCTCAAGGAACGCCAACTCCACTCGATCATAAGCCTTGCTCATGTCAAACTTGAGTGCCATCAACCCTTATCTTCCTTTCTTCTTGTGCTTCATAGTGTTAAACAATTCATAGGCAATTAGAGCATTGCCTGTGATCATCCTTCCCCTAACAAAAGCACTTTGGTTCTCAGAGATAATCTCATTCATTAGTGGCTTGATTCTATTCGCCAACACCTTCGTGATAATTTTATAAGAAACATTGCAAAGACTTATAGGACGAAACTCAGAAATCCGAACCGGGTTGCTCGTTTTAGGAATCAAAACAATATCAGTGTCATTAAGCTTTCCTCTCCTTTCCACCATTTATCAATAAAAGACAATAGGCTGGATTTAATCACCTCCCAAAATTTCTGGTAGAAAATAGCTTTCATTCCATCCGGACCTAGAGCCTTGTTAGGATGCATTTGATTAAGCGCCTGCCAGACTTCTATCTCCGTAGGGGCTTGGTTCAGATAAGAAAAGGTTGTCTCTGAAATAACACGCGGCATGTCAGCGTGAACTCCTCCATCCTGGTAGGGTCTGAACTGGCGAAAAGTGAATTGAAGTAAGAAGAAATAATTTCAACAAAAGATTCCTGCTCCATTTGCCAACTACCATCCTCCTTGAAGAGGCCATGGATCATATTACGCCTCTTCTGTTGACTAGCTTTGTGATGGAAGTACTTAGTGTTCCTGTCTCCGTCCCTCATCTCATTAGTTCTAGCCCTTGCAAGCCAATAGCTCTCCTCCAAGCGTTGTAGATCCTGCAACTCTCTAGCTATATCCGTACATTCCTTCAACATATCACTAGAAGGTGGCCGATTCTGAACATTAATGAGCCTCTTTTCAGTCTCTACCAGTCTCTTCTTTATGTTCCCGAATTTTCCCTCTGCCCAAGTGGAAAGCTTCTCTACACAGCTATCTGTCTGCCCACTAAGACCCAAAGTTGCATTGTTGTCCCATGCTTGTTGCACCACCTCCTTGCACTCCGGAGAAGATAACCAAAATGTTTCAAATCTGAATTTTTTTTCATAATGAGTGCTACTCGTGCCTCATCTCTCAGCCCATAAAAGGATCTGTCCATGATCAGAGTTGAGGATAGGATAATTCTTGACATGCCTGGCGTTAAAGATATCACACCATTGCCTATCTGCCAAAAAACGATCAAGCCTTTCCAGAATGAGATTGTCCTCATGTAAGCCACGCTTCCAAGTGAACTTGCACCCTGTATAGCCCAGGTCCATCAGGAGGCAGTTTTCAATAGCCTCCCTGAAGTTACGCATCTGCCAATCATTCCTCGGCTGGCCTCCCTTTTTCTCCTCATGCGATAATATTTCATTAAAATCTTCTCCAAGCAAGACAGGCCATCTAGCCTAGGCACAAACCTCTTTCATCAACTCCCATGTATGACGCCTCTCCTGAGTGGCTGCCCACCCGTACATCCCCACAAAATGGAAACAATCTGGGTTTCCTTCCACTCCCACCTCCGTAGAAATATGGTGATCCGAGAAGGACTTTACCCTGACATCATCTCCCCTCCACCACAGGCCCAAACCCCCCGCTCTGCCTCTGCTATCAACACTAAACCCAGCATTAAAACCACACTTCCTTCTCACCGCCTCCTGGTCTCCTCCTCTACACATAGTCTCCATGATGAAGACTATATCAGGAAACTCTCTCCAAGACCGCCTTCTCAGAGAGTCTACCGTCCCAGGGATGCCCAGGCCCTGGATGTTCTAGCATAGGATTTTCATCGTTCTTCACGGGTCTGGTCCTCACCAGCACCCGCTACTGAAAGAAAGGTTGAAACACCCAAACCCTCCTGCTTCCTCCTTTTTCCCCATGCGACCCCACCTCCTCTGTCTCCTCTTGGACCCCATCCACATCCCTCTTGTTCCTCTTACCCCCCACCTGGTGCGTGTCTTCACCTATCCCAGGCTCCCTCCTTGCTCCCTCCGTCCGTCCTAACCTAGTAACTCTTCCCATACTTCTCCCCTTCCCCTTCCCAGCCTTCTTGCTTCCTCCTTGTACCCCCCCCTATAATGTCTTTCTTCTTACCCCCCACCCCTGTAACACCAAGCGCAAAGCATCCCCTTTCCTCTCTGGCTTCCTTCACATGAGCCCCCAACTCATCCCCAACACCTCCTCCATAGTTGCTAGCAGGTGCAGATAGATACGTGGATGTCTTGGACAGCGCCGGTTCACCATTAGACCGAGGCCCATTGTTTCTATCTTCCCCGCTCATCTGTGACTGGCACGTTGTTGTGTGGATCTGACCGCTGAATCCTACACTATATCCATGTTTGCCTTCGAGTCCACCGTCCTTGAATGTTGCGTGGTCATTGTTGCCTAGATGGTCCTCACCAGAGAAGTTGACACCCTCTCCTACATGCACCTCGCCCAACTCCTGCACTCGGTCAGTGCCACATTTTTTCATCCTGCTGAGACCACTGTCATGCGTCTCCGTGAGTCCCTACACTATGACCTGCTTTGCCATGCTCGTTGTTGTGAGAGTGACGGCGTCCTCCTTGCCACTGACCCTGACGATGTTGCTCCTACAGTCCGTGTTCCCCCCTGCCTTCTTGACAATCTGAACGTTATGTATATCCGGTGTCTCGTGCCTGAGCCCGTCTTCCTCGCTCATCTTCCTGTTGAAGAAGTTTCCTCCTTCCTTGGTCGCCCGTTTGGTGAAGACGACGTCAAGGTCCTCCAAAGAAACGGACTTCTCTGTGACCCTCACCTCCTCCATCAGGTCTTCCTCCCAGCTCCTGACGTTGCACGTACCGCTAGTATCATTGGTTCCTGTCGCCTGGCTCCCCGGTTTGGGTTTTGAAACAAACTGTAGTTCCTTCTCGGCATTGTCCCTTCCCAGGAACTCCTCGTTCATCGACGTCGCCCAGTGTTTAGTTGGTGACGCCTTGATCCAGGGACCCCATAGCCTCGGCGGCGGCCCGTCTTCATTGTCCTCGACGTCGTCCCTACAGTCCTTTTCTAAATGTCCGACCAAACTGCACAAGTAGAAGAAGGTTGGCATCCTTTCATATCGGACCTCCACGTCATCGATTCGGCCTCCGCTATCTCTGATTTTCTATTTCTGCCGGATGGGCTTTGACACATCAATCTCGACTCTAGCTCTGCACGATGCCCCCAGCCCAAGTCTCGCAGATCTACCGCCATTACCTGTCAATCATAGACGCCACCGCCTTAAAGGCTTCCTCCCATCTGAGCCCTAGAGGGAGGTTGTAAAGACGAATCCAGAAAAAGCTGAGGTTCAGTGTCAACTCCGTCGGGACGTCGTCTGACCTGATATCCCTCACAACCAGCAGGTGGTTGTCGAAATTCCAAGGTCCGTCCTCCATGACTTTCTCCTTATCCTTCCAGTGCATAAACTGAATGACGAACAGGTTGTTTGATAGCTTCCGGAATCTGACCTCTCTTTGCAGCGCCTAGGCACTCATCATCGTTCGCTTGAGAGTGGGAAAATTGTAGGGTCTATTCGTCATCAGTCTCCCGACGAGTGCTAGGTCGAGATGATCCATGCTCCTGCCATCCATAGCACCTCCCAGATCTAGGATATCTGTTTCCTCCTCCTCCCTCACCCTAAGAGCAGTGTACCGTTCTACAAGGTCATCGTCTGCCATGGTGCAGAGAGGGTCTGCAACTTGCAAGAGAAAAACGCCGCGGTGGCGAGAAGAAACCCTGTGTGTGTCGCCCAGACGGAAGCCCTAGGAGCGCCGACCAGGGAGGATATTGTTTAATTGTTCCTACATATAAATTTAGCATTGGATATATATATATATATATACATATATACACACACACACATATATATATATATATGTATGTATATATATACATGTATATATATACATATACACATATATATGTATATATCATTCATTTGTATTATGCGGTATGGTATATCTAATGCCATCATTGATTAGCTATGTTCTTAGAGATTCCAGTGGCGTCAAGGAATATGTGACTACGTGATGCAATTTTTTGGTGCTTCCAAGAATGTGATCTTAGATCTATTCAACGTTAGCTAAGTTTTTGACTTTTTTATATGTCTAACCTATGAATACAATTTTGTAATGAGGTTTAGTTTTTATTTTATTTTCCCTCTATTCAATCAGAAATAGGCACTGGCAGTTGCTAGTGATTATTCCCAAGGCTTGGAGTGTGTATTTCTTTGATCCTTCAGGTGAAAAACTGCCACCAATTGAGGGGCACTCAATGAATTGTCGATTCATGTGTAGGTATAGTTTTCCAGTACCCAACATATTTGTTAATATTTGCATCATATGATAGTTTAATAATGCAACATATATGTTAATATTTGCATCATATGATAGTTTAATAATGCAACATATATGTTAATTTAACTTATAGGGGTGTGAAATTATTCCATATTAGCGGTGGGAAGGTAGATAAGAATAATAAATCAATAATGTGGAGAAGTGTTGATGTATCGTCTTCTCATTCCAATTGCATATATAATATATGACCAACTCTGCATAATTACACTTATTAATGTAATTGTCAATCTACATGCCCCTATATAAGACGTTGGTCATGCACATATTACGTGATGTTGTATATGCAGGTGATTATCAATTAGGAGAAACAAATCAAAAGTATAGAGAATGTAATTTATTAGTCTTAGATCTTATATTTAAATGAAGTAGTTTTAGTTTATAATACAAACAATCAAATCTAATTAGAAGTCTTGTTCTCTTTGTAGTTTTTGAAAGACTGAACCATATACATTGAAGCAATTGAATGACCTATGTGAAAAGTGGGTTGGCTGCTTTATCGGAGATGTGGTCTTGAAAGAAAAAGATTGATGGTTGATTGATATTTTTAGGTAGTTCAAAGTTTGATTTTAGATTTTTTATATGTATTTGTGAGTGTAAATTGAATGTTGATATGTGTTATTATACATTGTGACTTTAAATATGAGATGACAAGTGTTGTAGATATGTATTTTGTGAGTGTGAATTGAATGTTAACATACATGTGTGTGAATTTCAATGTATAGGCATGAGGAAGAGAATTTGAATCTGAAGTCCCCATGCCCCAGCACAAGTGTCCACTCACTCATGGTGAGGGACAACAACATAAAGTTAGTAGGAGCGATGAAGAACGCCATGATGCCTGGTGCATGAAGACCAATCTCTTCACTGCGGCCGCTACGACCTCACCCCTTGCTAGGGTTTGTGTTGTACGATTCAGCTTCTAATCACCAATCAGAGACCCCATAGTGGATGATAAGGGTTCCCTTTTATATATGCATTCCTCACTACTGAAATCCTAAAGATGGATGATTGTGGTTGAAGACATCTAATTGCATGGCCTATGATCTTGTTCCAACCCCCATGGATGAAAGATAATTTCTAAAAATATTAGTCTAATTCACCTCAAATCATGTGGAGGATTTGATATTCTTAGCTTCTTGTGTAAAAATGCACTGTAATTTATAGAAAATTCAAAATCTTATCTTTTTTAATTGTACTCAAATTTAGACAAAATATCCTTACATGTTGAACCAAACAATGTGAGTCATCATTTTTTTATGAAGAATTTTTTACTATATGAGTAACTATTTTATGAATGCCTTCAAGCAACCTAGATGATGACATTGATTTGAACAAGTCAAAAATATTTATTAATCATGCTTTTAAATGTATTGTATATTTTGTTTTGGCATTTTACTCAATATTTTATTTATTATAAGTTTTAGTCGTTTATGTACTTTATTTGATTTTTATTTATTTTTGTTATTTATTTGTAGCTTGATGCATGAAGAAAAGAGAAGCCATTATCCATCCATGATAAACCCAAAGAAATGATCACATATATCCTACCCTCACACCCCAACTCTGACAATTGGTGTGAGGATCATTAAAGTATATATGATCATTCAAATGGCCACACCATTCATATATAAACTCGAAATTGGATGAAGAATTCAATTACTTTCAACATAACTATATATAGTTTCTTTTCGCATATATTTCTTTCTCTCTATATTAAATTTTGTATATATTTTCTACTATTTTATAAAGAATAAAAGTTATCTTCACTCATTTGAAAAAATATTCTCTTGATCCTGAAACTCAAGTCTCCCTATTTTCTAGGCTCTGTATTGGAATGGAGTGGCTAATCACAAATCGTAGAATACACTCGACTCCTTCATTCTGGACACATGGAGTTGCTAGGAAAAGAGTCTACAAGAGAAAGTTTTGATGTATATGATCATCTCTTAGCAAAATGCTAGATTCAAAATCGAGCTCAAGGGATGTCCTAAATTGACTCACTAAGCCAAATAAACAATTTAGAGGATCAACATAGAGAATAATGTTAAACTCCTTAAAACCAGATATGCAGCAAACTACAATTAATAATATTTTGGGGGATACTATGAGAAGCAGTTATCTGAAGACGATTATTAAGACGGGATGAAATACAATTAGTATTTTAGTGAGAGATATGGGGATCCTTATCATGTTAGTTAATATCCAAACTACCAGAGATGAGATGATGGATGCTCTCTAAAAGATGTTTGTTGACCTAAAAGCAATGCTAGTAACGGAGAAGCATGGGAAAAAAGAATGGCGGCACAACTTTTCCAACCGCAAAACACAACTCTCTCAATAGTTGTTTGAGGCTTCACCATCCTTTCCTATTGATATACAAGATACATATAATTATGATAATCAACCAATGTTGGTTGAGTCTATCCAGTAAGATGAGCAACCAACTTCTATCACATTCTTATTGTTTAAAATGGTGATGTACATCTTCAACAAAAAGTTTACATGCCACAACTAATTGATTTTTTTATCTCCTCTCTAGTTCGTGATCTAGCCAAACCCATAGATGAGATGGATGTGTTCCATATGGAGGGGCCAGTGCCCCATGTTTAGATAGTGAAGGACCTAATTGCTTATATTTTGTTTATGTTGATTAGGCGGTAGACTGAGAGAATGCACACATGATTACAAATATTTATCATGTTGTTTTTGTAAATGAGGAGGTTCCTCCTACGCCAACACTACGTCTTCTACATGCATATCAATGATATGAGAGGAAGATAGAGCCAAATCCTTCACATGATGTAGAATAATTGACACCACCAATTTTAGTTTTTTTCATGTAATATGTTAGCCATAGAAGAAGGTAGTCGACCACCTATCTCTACAAATGAGTTGATCAAAGAGACATCATATAGGCATCTTTCCTATATTGTTCCTTTTCCTATAGATCCACACACAAATACTACACTCCCTACACTGATGGAAGAGTATTTGTGGATCTTGTTGGATGTACAATGCATTTAAATTAACATCAATTCAAGCATCCTCAACGTCCATTCGAGTTTCCACAACCACTTGATCACATTTTACACCATGGAGCTTGCATGTTCAAGGTGCCAACCCTTGTTCATATTCATTCAACTGGACCTTGTTCAAATTTCTAGGACCTCCTGGATGAGCATTGAGGGTTTCTTTACCTCCATCTTGGGTTTAGCATTTTCCCATATACGAGAAACTTCCTAAACTCTGGGTGAAAGTTAGGTGGTACGTACACCTTTCCACCCACACCTATTAGTTTTTATGTTCTTGTTTCATTTCAACATATTACTTGCATGTAGATTGTTTTCATTGCATGTATCTTAAATTTTTCTCATTTATATTCTTAATTATTGCAATGTTAGTTGAATCCATTATCTAGCTGGCTTAATTTTACATTCATATTTTTATGATACAACCCCTATGTTTGAAGTAAGTTCTTGATGTTAACTAAATTTTTGAAAACATAACGAAGGTTAGAAATCACCTTCTATAACCAATGAGCAAAATAGTATGTTCCTTGGAAAGGATGGAAGGTGTTACAGGAACTAATAGGGATCAAGTATGAAATTCCTCCTATTGATTAGTGAATCATATCTCTAGAATTTCCATGCATCCATTATTATATAATTATTTGGTTGTAATAAATTAGAAGAATAACCTGATGTATTCAATCATATAAATAAATGTTGCACATGATTCAAACCTCTTCTACACTTATTCTTTAATCTTATTACCTTCCATCCACTAATAAGAAAAAAAAATCTATAAAGTGTGAAAAACTCTAGGCTTGGGGTGGTAAACCCTTCTTCTCTATCTGTTCTCTTCATCCATTACCCTCTCTATGTAATAGTGGAATATAAAAAAATAAAGTATGCATGTCGATGTGCATAAAAGAATAGTGCAATGTATGTATTTGCACAAATAAAATGAAATATCAAGTTGAATAGAGTTGATATGTGTATTATTTCTTCCAGACATTCATTCATTATACTATCCACCTAGGAGTTCATTTCCTACTCCACCGATGTCAATTTAACATACCCCATTGTTGGATTGTGTGCATACTTGTGATTTTTCAGATCCCTTAATTTCTTAAGCTGATAGTAGCACCAAGATAAACAAGGCCTTTATCAAAATTTGACTCTCCAATTTTGCAAGGTAGAGTAAAAGCACCTAGATCATCTAGTTTTTTAGGCAAACAGTTATGGTTGATAGAGCTTAGCCTTTTAGATAACATAACTATTTCATCTTGTTCGGATCTTCTTTTCTTTGTTAGAATGTCTTTCAAAAACTTAGTATAAGAAAGCATTTCAGCTATAACTTAAACTAAAGGTAGATTCATATATAGTTTGTTCAATATGTCGATAAACTTATTGAACTTAATATCATCTTTGGTATTAGCAAACCTGTGAGGGAAAGGAGCATTAGGCTTGCAAGAAGAGTCATCTTGATGCAGATTTCCAACATATTTCTTGCTTTTATTTTCACTAGTCTCCTCCATAGTGGTGTTAATAACTTATTCAAATTTCCTTTTAGAAGGTGGTGAGGATCTGCCTATGACTACTCCACTCCGTAGGGTCACGGATTTGCATGCTTCCTTGGGATTCACCACCAATTGACTGGGCAAGGAACCTAAAGGTGCTCCTTGGTTGGCTAAGGCTTGTTGGGTGATCTGGATCTCCAATATCTTGGTATGGGTTACAATCTCATCAACATTAGAAGAAAGTTGTGTGATGGCATCCTTCAAGAGATTACCATGTACCCAAAACTCATCATTCTGCTAAATCTTTGTAGTAAAAAAAGTCTCAAGATGACTCTCCAAGCTGGACTTTTGTTGGGGCTGACTCATTTGTTGAAGTTGGTTGAAATTCCTATTATAGTTGTTGCTATATCCGATGGTTGTTGATGTTAGTATGTATGCCCATAGAGCCAGTCATATGATGATTGTAATGGCATACATTGTAAATGATTTGAATAATAATAAAGGAAATTTCCATCTATATGTTGAATCTATTTTGAGATAATGATATAACATGTTAGATGTATAAAGAATTGTATTACTCAATGACACATGTCTTCGGGTTGAGGACCTAAACAATGAGATCATATGGATGTTAAGAGTATACATTCTTGTTATGTCCCTAGTCGGTTGTTATTGCTGAAATAAACATATACATCAATAACACAAAAGACTAGAGTGTGTGTTGGTTGATGAAAGAGTCTCATTAGTCATGATATATGATATCAAACCAAGCACACATATACATATTAGAGAACAATGTATCGGACATACCCACCATAAGAGTGATGCATGGAAACCACACTTGGTTAGTCAGGATCATCTCTTATAGTATGGGTGGTGAATGTGGTTCTTAGACCTGAAATCACTGTACTCATCACATTGGGTACACTTTGACATCATCAAACACAGTTCTGAAACATGGGTTGTTATAATAGTGATGATCGGCTGACTTTGAAACATGGGGACTTGACTATGAGAGATAGATATAGAATTTGTCCCTCCTAAGGGAGTGTGATATCTTGGCCACTTGAGGAGTGAGACTGAGAAATGCATGACCATGCACATGTAAGTCAATATGTGATATTGAGCTTACATATATCTCAGACAATCTACACTAAATCAAGAAACATGTATTGGATATTTTTCGAGGATGACAAGTCCATGCCTCGAGTTCAATCTGGATATCAGTGACAAAGGGACTATAAATTCACTATAGCACCAATAACAGATTGTAGGTTGAAAGTTGTTTTCCAACTTTCCTCTTCCCTTGGGTAGCACTGATGTCTGACTAGGCACCACTCTTTTCTTGTGATGTCATAAGTTAGTTATGGACATTCACTGCCAACGTGAAATAGAACCTATAGGGTCACACACATAGGATTAAATCGGAAGAGGAGTTTATCCATGATTGAGTTTAGATTGATTATTAAAGTTTTTAGGTACTCAATTAAACATTCAATTAATAGACTTTACTCAAAATCATCAAGTTCTAGTGTTGAATCAATTGATTAGAGTGTCATATGGATTGAGAACTGCATTGACTAAGTTCTGCACAACTTGGACTACCAACTGACTGGTTCACTAGGTGAACCAATCAGATCATGGTCCATGAGATGACCAGTTCACACTGGTGAACCGATCAGTTCACATGGACCAACTGAGCAGGTGTTGGGTTTCCCAGTTTTTGAGAAAAGATTTTCATTTCGCTTGTTCATTTGATTGGGACAAGAATTAACTTTGCATTAATTAGAAACAAATAAGGAAAGTCAATTCTGGGCAAGTCTGGGAAGTGAAAGGACCAGTTCACTGGGTGAACCGATCAGCTCACCTACCCAAATGACTGGTTCAGTTATGAACTAATCAGCTCACTTGCCCAAATGACTGGTTGAGTTGTGAAAAGATCGGTTCATCTACCGTAGTACAATTAGTTCATGAAAAATCTAGACCCTTCTACTCCAGCACAGATTGGGAACCTTGACCCTACCCTCTACTATAGCACCAATAACAGATTGTAGGTTGAAAGTTGTTTTCCAACTTTCCTCTTCCCTTGGGTAGCACTGATGTCCGACTAGGCACCACTCTTTGCTTGTGATGTCATAAGTTAGTTATGGACATTCACTGCCAACGTGAAATAGAACCTATAGGGTCACACACATAGGATTAACTCGGAAGAGGAGTTTATCCATGATTGAGTTTAGATTGATTATTAAAGTTTTTAGGTACTCAATTAAACATTCAATTAATAGACTTGACTCTAAATCATCAAGTTCTAGTGTTGAATCAATTGATTAGAGTGTCAGATGGATTGAGAACTGCATTGACTAAGTTTTGCACAACCTGGACTACCAACTGACTGGTTCACTAGGTGAACCAATCAACTCATGGTCCATGAGATGACCAGTTCACACTGGTGAACTGATCAGTTCACATGGAACAACTGAGCAGATGTTGGGTTTCCCAGTTTGTGAGAAAAGATTTTCATTTCGCTTGTTCATTTGATTGGGACAAGAATTAACTTTGCATTAATTAGAAACAAATAAGGAAAGTCAATTCTGGGCAAGTCTGGGAAGTGAAAGGACCAGTTCACACCAGTTCACTGGGTGAACCGATCAGCTCACCTACCCAAATGACTGGTTCAGTTATGAACTAATCAGCTCACTTGCCCAAACGACTGGTTGAGTTGTGAAAAGATCGGTTCATCTGCCATAGTACAATTAGTTCATGAAAAATCTAGACCCTTCTACTCCAGCACAGATTGGGAACCTTGACCCTACCCTCTACTATAAATAGAGGGGTACAAGGGGCTTCTCAAAACACATACAACTTAGAACGTTAGTTTCTCAGCAAAGTTTTTGTCCCCTCTGGTTGTGGTAACTGAGAGAGACCAAGAAAGTTCTACCCATCTAGGGAGGAACAATAAGGGAAAGACAACTGCAGAAAAGCTACTAGTGGTGGGAGAGTGTATCGGTGACTAGTACACTGACAGATGGGGATAAGTCCTTCTAGTCTATCCATCAGGATGACTAGAATTCTAAGTAGTCCGTGTGGACTATCTCTAGAGGTGGGAGATTTCTACTGCTCAGGAGGTCAACCGTCAACCGTAGTTGTGGTTTATACTAACAGCCACATAGACGTCGTTGAAGACTAGGTGGTTGAAGACCGCACTAGCTACAAGGTATTACCACTGAGGAAGCCTCGGGACCAGGTATATCTCACTAAACCATCTTTCCTATTGCATAGTTATTGATGTGATCTATTGGCTATGGGTTTCTGGTTAGATAAAAAAATTCCACTGCATGTTCTGTCCCATAAAACTCAACAATGGTATCAGAGCCACATCAACATACTATGTTTTAGGATTAATTAATATGATTGGATTTTGATTTTTTTCCATTTATTTATTGCATGTGATGCAAATACTTTAATTGGCTAATTTGCATATCCAATAAAAACCACAAATCCCTATGTACATATATGATATGGTATATATATATACAATCGGTACGTGTCACTGTTAAAATGATTTTGATGGTGGATGTGTAGCGTGGTTATGGCCTATAAACCCCTATGTGTGTGCATGGTTGGCTATGGCTGTTTGGATCTCAATTTTTGTACTGAGTTCTATCTTCTATTCCAGATGTAACTCAAGATAACTCGAGCCTTCTATTTTACCTTTGCTCCCCCTCGAATGTAACTCGGGGTTTCCCAAAGAGATATGTAAAAGTAGGATAGTTTTATTTCGTACTATGTCAAAGAATGATGGGCACCCAAACGAGCGATTGGAGGACCAAAGCAACCGACTGATGGCGTGAGACGCGTAGCTTGTGGCCTCACTAGAAGGTGACGACCCGACGAACCAACTGTCTGGAGGAGCCAAACGATCAGTTGGTGACAACCAACCGACCGGCCAGGAAGTGAGTCGATCAGTCATAGGATGATCTGATCAACCCGTAATGGCCGAAGCACAGATCTTCATCAACTATAGGTTGCTTCATGTGACATAGACCTAGATGACCGTAATTCCTTGTGGCTCAAGGAATCACAAATAGGATGGACATAATCATCGTTTTATCACTTCGTATGTTTTCTTGTGGGATATAACATTTATATGATACATATTGTATATGTGGTCATTGGATATGTATAATTATATGAATATCAAACCCTCAAATATAAATATTAAGTTTAAGATGGCTTTCAAAAGCAACACATATGAAAAGCTTGATCGACTAAGTGTGGGAACACCTTTGCGTGGTGCACCATCTATCTCATAGACGTGTGATAGTGGGTATGTGGGTCTGCCTTTGCACGGTGCATACTCATTGTTCCGGCTGCTGGGAACGGACCTAACAAGGTGATCTTAATAGGATTAAGCACCTTGAGACATGGAGATGTTCATGACAAAGAGTTGTCCATAACATCTATCAAGAGTTGCATATGATGTAATTGGCAAAAATTTCCTACCTGAAAGAATCTAGTTGTGGGTGACAGTCCTCGCTGGTCCATAACTTAGAGATAGTCAGGATCTTGATCACTAGAAGGTTGTGCAATGCAATCTTCCTAATTGATACATGAGGGTTATCAATTTGATCAAAATAATGTGAGTGATAATTAATTAAAGACCTAATTGATATCGTCAAATTTATTCAAATCAAATCAAATCAAAAGGAGTTTTGACAAAATGCAAATGTTTTCTCTTATAGAATCAAATGGCAAAGAAATCATCATTGAAATTGGACAATTTAATTGAGATAATTGGTTAAGGACTATGAGAAGTGTTCTGCATATTCCTAAGAAACCAGTGGTTGTAGAATCTTCTCTATGCATGCCTAATGTGTTGCTTGAATGCAAACTGATAGAGGGAGATCCGGTTAGACCCCATTTGCTCAATATGATTGGCATATAGAATGTCTAGAGAAACTGAGATTTCCTTTGGGTCAAGAGTTGGCCATAGATATAATTTTTCAATCATTCCCTAAATAATATAGCATGTTTTTCAAGTATTACTACTTGTGTAACATGGCTAAACTGCTATCAGAGTTGCTTGACATTTTGACAAATGTTGAAGCACAGATGAAGAAGGATAGTTCCATGATAGTGATCAATGGAATGGAGTCCAAGGATGCAAGCAAGGCAGAGAAGCGTTCTCCCGCCAAGCTGAAGTCCAAGTCTTCTACACTCAAAATATGAAGAGGATGAAGGGAATAAAGGAAGATGAAGCAAGAGATAGAGTTTTCTACTTCTGGTGTATACGTAATTGAGATTAACTTTACTACTTCTTCATCATGGGTACTTGATACCAGATGTGGATCACACATTTTTTCAAATATGAAATATCTGAAAAGAAGTAGGCCTTTAGCAAAAGACGAGGTTGAACTATGTGTTGCTAATGAAGCAAGAGTTGCTTCCAGTGCAGTAGGAACCTATGAGATATCTCTACCAAGTGGGCTGATAATAGAGTTACAAAACTTCTATTATGTACCTACCATTAATAGGAATATCATTTATGTATCTTGTTTGGACAAGGATGGATTTGAATTTCTTATTAAGAATGGAAAATGTTCCATTTCTAGTGATGGGATCTTTTATGGAAATGCCCCGATGTCTTATGTCTGTATTTGATAGATCTACATACAAATGTATACAATGTAAAAACTAAGAGACAAAAACTCAATTACTCAAGAAAAATATACCTTTGGCGTTGTCGTCTAGGGAACATAAATGAAAATCACATATTTAGACTCCATAAAGATGGTTATTTGGACTCTCTTGATCTTGAATCATTAGAGACATGTGAATCTTGTTTATTGGGCAATATGACCAAGGCTCCCTTTTCAAGAAAAGGTGAGAGAGCAAGTGATCTATTAGGACTCATACATACAGATGCATGTGGGCCTTTTAGAACAAGTACTAGAGGTGTGTGTCGATATTTCATTACCTTTACTGATGACTTCAGTAGGTATGTCTATGTTTACTTGATGAAACATAAGTCATAGACCCTTGAAATGTTCAAGGATTTCATGAATGAAGTACAAAACCAACTTGGTAAAAGTATTAAGGCACTTCAATCCCATCGAGGTGGAGAATACTTAAGCCAAGAGTTAAAGGACCTTTTGAGAGTCAGTGGTATTGTATCACATGGACTCCACCTGGAACACCACAACATAATGGTGTGTTAGAAAGAAGGAATCACACATTACTTGACATGGTGCAATCTATGATGAGTTTTGTCGATCTTCCAACTTCCTTCTGTGGTTATGCTCTTGAAACCGCCGCATATACACTAAACTACGTACCATCTAAATCAATTCAAAAGACACAATATGATATATGGCATGGGAAGCGTCCCAATGTGTCTTTTATGAGGATTTGGGAAGCAAATCTTATGTCAAGAAAATGTTTCCTAAAAAACTTGGACCCAAATCAGATAAGTGTTACATTATTGAACATCCCAAGCAAACTCGGGGATATTACTTTTCCAGTCAATCTGACAAGAAAGTGTTTGTTGCTCAAACTGGTGTATTTCTAGAAAAGAAATTTATTTCCAAAGGAATTAGTGGGAGGAAAATAGAGCTCAAAGAGGTTCAAGACCAATAAAGAAACATTGAACCAATAGATGTACAAGAGGAACATAGAGAATCACAAATTGTTGTGGAATCTCGAATTCCTCAAGTAACACAGGAACCTCATAGATCTAGTAGGACACGCCTTGAGACTGAAAGATTTGGATATCTTGTGACTCAAGAAGGTGGTGAGTTGGTCATATATGATGAGCCAACTACCTATATAGAAGCTACGCAGGGACCAGATTCTGAGAAATGGCTTGAGGCCATGAGATCTGAGATGGAATCCATGTATACTAACAAGGTATGGACCTTGGTGGATCCACCTGAAGGGGTAAAACCCATAGGGTACAAGTGGGTCTTCAAGAAGAAGACAAACATGGATGGAAATGTGTAAACTTATACAGGCAGATTGGTTACAAAGGGTTTCAGACAAGTTCAAGGTGTTAACTGTGACGAAACCTTTTCTCCAGTTGCCATGATTAAGTCCATCAAGATCATGCTTTCTATTGCAACCTACTATGACTATGAGATTTGGCAGATGGATGTGAAAACCACATTCCTTAACGGGAATCATGTCAAGGATGTGTACATGACACAACCTAAAGGTTTTATAAATCCATAGGATGTAAATAAATTATGTAAGCTGCAAAGGTCAATCTACGGATTGAAGCAAGCATCTCAAAGATGGAATCTTCAATTTGACAAAGCAGTCATAGAGTTTGTCTTTAGTCAAAATGAAGATGAACATTGTGTGGAAAAGAATGTTAGTGGGAGTATGACTACATTCTTCATATTATATGTAGATGACATACTATTGATGGGGAATGGCATCCCTTTTTTACAAAAGGTAAATACATGGCTTGGAAATACATTCTCAATGAAAGACTTGGGGGAAGCTTCCTATATCTTAGGAATCAAGATCTATAGAGATAGATCCAGAAGGCTTCTTGGACGAAGTCAAAGCAGATACATTGATAAAGTGTTGAAGAGGTTGAGCATGGAGTACTCAAAGAGAGGAAGCATACCCATGAGGCATGGAGTTCCCGTCTATAGAGCTCAATGTCCCAAATCTTGTGAAGATAGGAAATGCATGAATGGGATTCCATATGCATCAACAATTGGATCCATCATGTATGCAATGTTGTGCACTGTAACGTCCCCAGATTTTCACCTTCTTAAAACCACATGGAGATGAGAAGACAAAATCTGAAAACGTTAGCAATTATATTAGAGAGCGATGCAGAAGCATAATACGCATACATGAAAATTCAAATATAAGATACACCATGACATTCTTAACATTCAATATGTATATTTATACAGCATGAATTATTACACAATGATTTACAATTACATATTGAATGAAGAGAATGTCATGGTGTATGTTATATTTGAATGTTCATGTATGCGTATTATGCTTCCGCATCGCTCTCTAATATAATTGCTAACGTTTTTGGATTTTGTCTTCTCATCTCCATGGGGTTTTGAGAAGGTGAAAATCTGAGGACGTTACAGTTGGTATCAGAGCATGAACAATAGCTACACCTGACAATTTCTCACCTTGAAACATAAAACTAAATTTCACCTTTTACTTTAAACCTTAGAAACTTAGTAAGTTGTCTATAGGGATAAGGTTTGACTTAGCCTCTAAGTTAGAACCTAGATGTTCAAGAACTAGGTTTAGATAGGTGTGTGAAACCGTTTCCATATAGAGCTCATATGTATCGGGTAGCTACACTAGTCTACACCATGTTCTTACCATTTTACTAGGTTACATGGCACCAGACTATCTACTGTGTGTTGGACACTCGAGTTTTCTGGTTTGGTTTTGTTTCCCAATCGGCTCGCACCTCGACAGTTTTCTCTGACGCCTTCTTTCTCGGAGAAGAACTATATAATATTTCATTATATATATGTAAATATAAAAATGTGTCCCTCACACAGGAGAGTGGTGGGTGTTCATGCAACCTAGGTGAAAGGGGGTGACATCAGTCTAGAAGAGAGAGTAGTCTAGATTAGATGTCTAGAGCCTTATCAAGATAGGTGATACATAGAGTAGATGATAGAATGATAGTTGAAATAAGCATGTGCAATCTTATCTAAGTTTGATCTCTGATGGTATAAAGATTTAAGTTGCATATGAGATGAGTTCAATTTTAGAAAATCTAAGCTAGGTCTTGATGAAGAAAAGACATAATCCTTTCTTATTAAGGCAATCTAAGTTTAAGATAAAGTTGAATATGCATGAGCCTCAAGCTCTTTTACAAAGGAGGACATCTAGTGTTAGGACAAGATATATGGTGAACTCTAGAGAAAGTGAGACCCACAAGGAGAGGGTCGTAGGACCTACCCTGAGATATATATGAAATGATGTGTCCTAAGTTGGGTTACTCCTGAGTCGACGAGTAGAGTCCTTTTTGCATGATTCGATCCTATATATGAGAATTGGGTTTAAAAAATTATGGGTAGGCGACTCATAATGAGAAAGTCAATCCTTTGACTGAGTTATGTCTTAGCTTGAGTGACTTAAGCTTGTAAGTCTCATCATTAATTGCAAGTGAGGTAATCTATGAAACTCTGGTTATGAGAGTAAAATTCTTTGTTAATAATATACTCATAAATATCATTCCTTTCACTTCTCTTTCTTAAATATGATGTTAGAAACCTCACTTGAGCTATAAAGATGAATTATGTATGAAGAGCCACTCATATAAGCTTGACATGTTCTATATTCCCTCTCTATGTCATACATCTGATATCCAAGTTTGAAATCATGATAAGCTTGATTTAATATATTCTCTTTCCCTTCATATCATACATGAAACATATAAGTCTAAAATCATGAAATTGAAATAAAGATCTCCTTGGATCTTAGATTATATGATCACAAAGTATAATACCTAACCTCAATGCTTCTAAATCTATGATCTTAGTTTGATGAAAACTCTCACACGGTAGGGTGAAACTCTTTTTTTTCAAGCATGTAAAGCAAGCCCTTATACAATGATCAAATCTAAGTAAGATGTTGATCTTAAACCCAAACTAAGGATGATTCTGAAACAAATGAGGTGCACACTTGATATCACCTTGCATGTTTTAGTGAGATGAAATATGAAACCTTTAGTAATAATACCTCTTTGACTTCTAAAACATGAACAAACCCTAATTCTTAGGGGAACGAGGGATGTAAACCCTAAAATACTAGAATGTTATGTTATGATCGTGATGTTAAGTGATGGTTTGATTTCCTCTAAAAAATGATGCTTCAACCTTTTTATGGTGGGGTGAGAGAGGCCCTAGATGTTCTAAAACCTAAGATGAGAGCTTAGGATACATCTAGAAGTATGAGAACTTTAGAAGCTAGAAATGGTAACCTCTATGAAGTGAAACATATATATATATATATATATATATTAAATTAAGTATGATGTTAGCTGAATTTCGAGGACAAAATTCCAAATAAGGTGGGGTGAATGTGATAACCTAGATTTTTGAGTTTTAATAACTAATACAATATTTGTGATACAAGCATTCTATGTATAGGACAAATACCAAATTGAGGAATTGGTAATACAATCATGGATTCCTTCACCCAAATTAGGTGTTTTGAGATACGATAGAGGGCTATGATGCCTAATTGAATTCAATTGTGAATTAATACCCTTACTAATTGATTAAGCTCTCATGAGACCAATCCTTCATTTAGTGATTCAGTGAGTAGTGAACTAATTACTTTTGAGGAATTATGTACATATGAAGTCAAGAGGTCAATTCGTAGACGTAGTGAATTCAAGTGACAAATGGACAAGCCTTGAGTTATTTTAGGATCATAATAAGTGTTGTTGGACTTGTTGGAACAATGTTTGATAGTTGCCTATATTGAATTAAAGGCATATACATATATTTTGTATGGTTGTTTGAATAATTAATTTGCATGATCAAATAATGGAGTTGTATCTCAAACATTTATAGGAGTTGCTTTAGGTAATCATCAACCTATGTCTAAAATATTATAATTTTTTGAGTTTTCTAGAAACAGATGTATCTTTTTGAATATGAGGACATTATAGATATAAATGTGATCAAACTATGTTCTTTTAGCTATTAGTACTTAGATCTGTGGCATATTAATGTCACGCTGCCTCTTACAACATTGAGATCCACTGATAGAGGGAACATGTCATCCCTAACCTCCGTAAATGGAGGAAAAGAAACCAGTCTAGGTATCCTTTAGATCCGAAGAAGGTGGGGGCAATCAATGGAAATATAGTTGCAAGACCATGATCTACACATCAATCCGAACTCATCGGCAGTTCACTTGATGCAGTTAATGAGAGACTGTATCCCTTCTTCTCCATCGTACCTCATATGTCCATCATCCCCTACGGCAGTGTGAGCATATTCAATGGACCTGACCTCACGGCTCGTCTGGAGGCGGTGAAGACCCCATGTCGACGGATGGAGGTAGCGGTGGGATCCTTTGTGATCAAACCACAGAGGTTTTGTGCCATCATGAGGAATCCTCTTCGGGCTTTCTTCCTTCTCCGGCGGCCATGGGCGGTGAGGTCAACAGCCCTAGACCCTCAACCTTGCTGTGAATCTCGAGTGGGCAAGGAAGAGCGGGGGACAGATCCTCATCCACCCATCATGGCCGACAACTCCACCTTCGTCCTTCGCAGCGTGTGGGTTGTCAAGGCCACCACCGGTGGAGATCACCACCACCGGCCAGAGTTGCCAACCCCAGGGAAAGGTCAGCAAGTATCCCTACTATCTCTGAGTCAGGGAATTCATGTGATTCCTCTACAAGTGTTGCGAGACAGAGAGGTCCATACCCTCAGAGCAGACAGTGAGGTCCGTTCTCGTCAGTCCAGCGTATACAAAGCCAGTCTTGCGGAGGAGGCTACGAGCAGAGTCTTGACTAGAAAATGAGAAAGTGAAGAGGGAGAAATAGGAGAGGAGGTGACCCTGACCTGGACTCATTTCTCATCAGAGAGAAGGCTCACAGAGGTGACATCTTCTCACCCAGATCAGAGAAGACACAGTAGTCACCTTGGCGAGCGGCGGCGATGACGGAATCATCTCCCTGTCCAGGTAAGATGGGGATCAGATGGAAGAATATCTCTGCCTTGATTCCAGACTACGTGATACCATGTAGCCCTACCAATGTGATGCGATGATTTTGAGTCGCATTTATAGACCGTTTTCATATGTGTTTTGTGCCTTAATTACTCATTTTCATGGATAATATTGCATAATTCACTTTATTTGGTCTTTGCCATCATTTTATATCAAATCCCCTTTATTTCATTATTTTAAGCATTATTGATCATCTTATCATAAATCGTGTGGATTTATTTGGTCTTGTTGTACAATTTCAGGAAAAACAAGTATCTACATCCGTCGATACCATCGACGGGTGTCGATACCATCGACCAAGCCACAGGTTGTCAGCCGAGAAGAGCAATACAGAGTCGATACCATCGACGCCCAAGTCGATGGCATCGAGATGTCTCCAGGCTGCTAGCGAGGATTAAGTCGATACCATCGACCCAAGTCGATGCCATCGACACAAGGAGAGCTACAGCGTCGCTAAACGACAACAACCGACGCTAAAGGAGTCGATACCATCGACACCCAAGTCGATGGTATCGAGATCACCACAGGCGCTCAGAATAAAAGAAAGGAAAGCTGCCGCTAATCCGCTGGGTCGATACCATCGACCCGCGTCGATGGTATCGACGCCGGCAGATATGCGTTGGATCTGTTTTGATATCAATCGGACGGCTGTCATTATTTGACGACCTAATTAGGGACTTATACCTAATGACGGCCGCCCAGACAAAAGGGGGGATCTCATATTTGGATTGCACGAGTGCCGAGGAGGAGAGAAAGGAGAACGGAGGCTGAGAAGCTCATACCGGGTGATTCGGACGCTGCCGAAGACAATTTCCACCACCGACAGGCGGGGGAAGCTGTGTTCTACGCCAAGGATCCACCGGTTCTTCTCCGTTCAGGGGTTTTCCCATCTATTTCACGTTTTTCTTATGAATTCCCCAATTTCTACCATGTATTTGTGTAAGATGAACATGAGAGGCTAAAACCCTCAATCTTTAGGACCGGGAGTAGCCCGGGGATACATTGTATGATGATTTTATATTGATAATTCATATTTTTCTCTCATATCCGTGGTATAAATTCGTTTTCTCTATTGCTATTGTTATGCTTGATCACCATAATAGTAAATTAATGCCCTTAATCACTTCGACAGAAGGATTAACGGTTGAAAAGAAACGAATTCTACATTAATTAATAAAACCCTTGACAAAGGAGTTGTAAAATTAATGGTGGGAACTGAGGGACCGATCCTAATGCGCTTAGTTTAGGGGAATGATTACTACGACGGTGGAATCAACCTAAACCTAAGTAGTGAATTACACCACGACAGTGGGTAATTCTCATTTCAGGCCACTACCCGGATAGAGAGAGAAGTGTGAGGAATTATATGAAATCTAATACAATGTTGACCCGCGGTGAAACCGCCATCCTAAAGATATCCTTTTAATTGATTAAATTAACCTTTAATCGATTATTTTCTTTGTTTCATTTTTATTTTCTTTTAATTTCAACAACAAATTCTACTTTGTTAATCGGTCTAGCTGATTGCGATTAGTTAGTAGAAGTCTCCAATAATTCACGTATCCCTGAGTTCGACTCGGGCCTCACAAGGCCTATATTACTCGACGCGTATACTTGCGTTTAAGCGCGTAGTAAAATACACGTCAAGTTTTTGGCGCCGTTGCCGGGGACACGGCGAATTATTGGCACTTTGAGTGCTAAGAGCGGCCACTCTAGGCCACAATTTTTTTATTTATTTTAAAACAATTTCAAAAATTCCTTTATTTCTCTATATTTGTGTTGACTCGACTAAAGCATTGTACTGAACCCCTATTTCCATATTTCAGGTGCTTTGCATGGTGCACACGCGTAGTCGAGACTACGTGAATCGCACACCTGAGGTTCCATCTGCGGGACCAGAGGACGAGGACAACTACGAGGAGGAACACCACAGTGATATACATTCTGAATCTGAGCCGGAACAAGAAGAAGTAATGGCTGAAGCACAGACAATATGGGAGAAGATCAAGGCGTCTTCTTCCTCGGCATCAAAGGGGCCTATAAAGAAACAAGGGCTAAACATACCTACATACAAGATCGACCCAGCACTGATTAACTTGGTCAAATCCAATGCATTTCACGGACTGAAAAATGAAGATCCAGTGGCACACATTAGTCAGTTTGTGGAGAACTGCGATATGGTGAAGATAGATCGCTTTCCGCAAGATGTGCTTTATCTCAAGTTATTCCCCAGTTCCTTGGCGGGAGTAGCAAGAGAGTGGCTCCACAACCTCGACGACGAGTTTGTTGAGTCATGGGATCACATGGTGGAGTTTTTCTTCGAGAGGTTCTTCCCTCCTGAGAAGACCAATGATATGATCCGAAAGATCCACAATTTCACCCAACAGGCGGGTGAAACCTATTCTGAGACTTGGGAGCGATTTCAAGTCATGTTGAGGAGATGTCCACATCATGGATTGGACAAGGAAACCCAAGTGAAGATCTTCTACTTTGCTCTCTCCGAGCATGATAGAAGCAACTTGGACTCGGCCGGTTCTGGATTCTTTCTAAATAACACTGATACAAGATGCTGGGAAATACTGAAGAATATGGCACGAAAGCAGTCTTGGGGAGAAAGAGAAAGAGGCCCAGTTGAGCAAGCAAGAGTTGCCAGTGAGTCAAAGGCAATGAGAGAGCTGAATGAGAAAATGGATCTTCTCGCAAAGAAGTTGCTGCAGAAGGAAGACAATGAGTCCGAGGATGAGGCTCAGGTCAAGTATATGAGGCAACAACAAGGGTACAGGAACAACGATTATTCATGGCGGAAGGACAAGAAATTTTCATGGAAAGATCCAAACAACTTCCTGCAAGATCCGGACGCCAAACCTGCACCGGTCACGGAGGACAAGAGCACGGAGTTGCTAAATCAAGTCATAAAGCAGAATCAAGAGTTGATGAACACTTTTGGGCAGCAAATAAAGCAGCAGGGTGAATTCATGAACCAGTTCGGGCAGACGTTGCAGAGCCACGGGGCTCAGATGCGGACTATAGAGACTTCAATGGCACAGATGGCAGCGGAGATTGCAAGCTTGAAAAAGCCGGCACATCCGGGTTTTCCGGGGAACACCAATGTTCTCGGGGGAAACCAACAGGCCAAGGCCATATTGTTGAGGAGCGGTAAGAAGGTGCTTAATCCAAGGGCGGATGACACCAGCACACCGCAGAACACAGTAGAAGAAGCAACCGCTAAGGAGCAGCGTGCACCAGTCATAGAGCAAATTGATGACACAACCGAAGATGGTAAGGAAGGACAAGCCAATGAGGTGGAGCCACAGAAATTAACCCCCTATGTGCCACCTCATCAAAGAGCACATACTGTTCCGGTCCCCTACCCCAATAGCGCAAAAGCAAGAAAGGTGGATGCACAGTTTAAAAAATTTCTGGACAGCTTTAGAAAGTTATCTGTGAATATTCCCTTGTTAGAGGCAATTGAACAAATTCCGTCTTATGGAAAGTTTCTCAAAGATGTAATCACCAAGAAGAGGAAGATACCCGACACTGAGGTTGTGGTGTTAAAGGAGCAAGTGAGTGCTTTTATTATGGGCACTTTGCCGCCAAAGCGACAGGATCCTGGCTGTTTCAATATTTCATGCTTTATCGGGAAGTTCAAATTTGGCGAGGCGCTTTGTGATTCCGGGGCAAGCATCAATCTGATGCCCCTTTCTACATTCAAGAAACTTGGATTGAAGGAGTCAAGGCCAAGCAATATGACTATCCAATTGGCCGATAATTCTGTGGTGAAACCATATGGAATCTGTGAAGATGTTTTGGTAAAGGTAGACCGCTTTGTTTTTCCCGCTGATTTTGTTGTGATGGAGATGCAGGACGAACACGGTAATGAGTTACTTCTTGGTCGCCCATTTCAAGCTACAGCTGACATGATCTTGGAGATGGGGAGAGGTCGCTTGACCTTAGGCATTGCGGATGATCGCTTTGAGATGGTCATGCCCAACAGCAATACATCTACTAAAGCAAAGGCACAGTGCAACATGGTGAAGCATGTGGAAAGCAATATCTCACTTTGTCTTGGGAAGCCATTTTTAGATATGGCCCATGTGATGAGCAGGATAGACAATGGGACCTTGGCGGTAGACCTTATGGAGCAAACGAAAGCTGTCTCTTTATGCAAGGCTGTCGGGTTTCCAAATGATGAGAATGAGGACATTCCACCTTCGTGGGAGGATGATGTGATAATAACTTCTGTCGGTGATGCATATCTGGAATTGCCTCTAGAGGCGTGTTTGTGTAATGTCACTTATGATTGGATGCGGAGTACTTCACTCAAGGAGTGCGCCAAAATGCTTCAAATGCTTCCATGTTTCTACACGAGGCACTATGAAGATTTGGGTACACTGCCCCCACCGCTACAATCATCCCTTATCTGCCCACCTGATCTAGAGTTAAAGCCATTGCCCCCGCACTTGAAGTACGTCTTTCTAGCCGAGGAGGACAAGTTGCCAGTGATTGTTTCTGCATACTTGAGTGCGGATGAAGAGGAGCAGCTACTGATAGTGCTCAAGAACCACCGTGGAGCCTTTGGGTGGTCAGTGGCGGACATCAAGGGGATCTCCCCTACACTTTGTCAACATAAGATTCGGCTTGAGGAAGGAGCTAAGTCAGTCATACAGCCTCAAAGACGTCTAAATCCAAGCATGATGGAGGTTGTCAAAAAGGAAGTCATCAAGTTGCTTGCTGCCGGGATCATTTATGCAATCTCTGATTCGACGTGGGTGAGCCCCACGCAGGTAGTCCCTAAGAAGGGGGGAATCACTGTCACTACCAATCTTTTAAATGAACCTGTCACCACCCGACTGGTAACCGGGTGGCGTGTATGCATTGATTACCGCCGATTGAACGCCGCCACTCTGAAAGATCATTTTCCATTGCCATTCATTGATCAGATTTTGGAACGCTTAGCCGGTCGGTCGCATTTTTGTTTCTTAGATGGTTATTCGGGGTATAACCAGATTTCTATTGATCCGTTGGATCAAGAGAAGTCTACGTTTACATGTCCTTATGGGACCTTCGCCTACCGCCGTATGCCGTTTGGTTTATGCAATGCGCCGGCGACTTTTCAACGCTGCATGCTCGCCATATTCTCTGACATGGTGGAGCGGTGTCTTGAAGTCTTCATGGATGACTTCTCAGTCTATGGAGCATCTTTTGATGAATGCCTTTATAATTTAGATAAGGTGTTGCAGCGGTGCGAGGACACACACTTGGTCCTCAATTGGGAGAAATGTCACATGATGGTGACAGAAGGAATTGTGCTAGGACACAAGGTGTCTAGCAAGGGTCTAGAGGTAGACCCCGTAAAAATTGAGGTGATTTCTAAGCTACCCCCACCAAATTCTGTAAAAGGGGTGAGAAGCTTTTTAGGACACGCTGGGTTTTATCGGCGTTTTATCAAGGATTTTTCAAAAATCGCAAAGCCATTATCGGAATTGTTGGAAAAAGACGCAGTTTTTGATTTCAATGAGAAATGTCTTCACGCATTCGAGGTTTTGAAGGAAAAGCTGATTTCGGCTCCGGTTGTGCAAACGCCGGATTGGACAAAGCCTTTCGAGTTGATGTGTGATGCGTCTGACTATGCTGTGGGGGCTGTTTTGGGGCAAAGGGTAGATAACAAGCCTGCGGTGATTTTCTACGCCTCAAAAACACTTAATGATGCTCAATTAAATTACACAACCACGGAAAAAGAGTTACTTGCTGTTGTTTTTGCCTTTGAGAAATTTCGGCAATACTTAGTGGGTTCTAAGGTGGTTGTGTGGACGGATCACGCCGCAATAAAATATTTGATGGAGAAGAAGGATGCCAAGCCGAGACTAATTAGGTGGATTTTGCTCCTACAAGAATTTGATATTGAAATTAAGGACAAGTCGGGAATTGAAAATGTGGTGGCTGACCACTTGTCTAGGTTAGAGAGGGTGGATGAGCAAGGTTTGCATATACCCATTACCGAGACCTTTCCCGACGAACAACTTTTGAAAATTGATTCGAAAGAACCATGGTTTGCATATATTGTAAATTATCTAGCTTGCGGAATCATCCCGGAAGATTGGTCATATCAAGAGAAGAAGAAATTCTTCCACTCATTGAGATACTATTTTTGGGATGACCCAATATTGTTGAAGCAATGCAGGGATGGAATTCTTCGCAGGTGCGTGCCGGAGGTAGAGTACGAAAGTGTTCTACATCATTGTCACGCGTCACCTACGGGAGGACATCATGCTAGCTCACGGACAGCAGCTAAGGTTTTGGAGAGCGGCCTTTATTGGCCCACTTTGTTCCGGGACGCCTATGATTTTGTTAGGCAGTGTGACCCGTGCCAGCGTGCAGGTAATATCTCAAGGAGACAAGAAATGCCCCTGAATGTGTTTCAGGAAGTCGAGGTATTTGATCTTTGGGGCATTGACTTCATGGGACCCTTTGTGTCCTCAAATTCAAATCTTTATATTTTGCTTGCCGTGGATTATGTGTCGAAGTGGGTGGAGGCAATCCCCACAAGGACTAATGATTCGAATGTAGTCTGCAGGTTCGTAAAGGAGAATATTTTCTGCAGGTTCGGGATTCCTCGGATGATTATTAGTGACGGAGGCACACACTTCCGAAATCAAAAATTTGCGTCACTTTTGAAGAAATATGGGGTCAAACACAACATTGGCACCCCATATCACCCACAAACGCAAGGACAGGTGGAGGTATCAAACCGAGAAATCAAAAAGATCTTAGAAAGGACCGTAGCATCTACACGGAAGAATTGGAGTACATTGTTACCGGATGCACTTTGGGCTTATCGAACGGCGTACAAAACACCTATAGGCACTACGCCTTTTAGGTTGGTGTATGGCCGGGCGTGTCATCTTCCGGTAGAATTGGAGCACAAGGCCCATTGGGCGCTAAGAAGGCTGAATTTGCGCTATGACGAGGCCGGGAGGAAAAGAATGCTAGAATTGAATGAATTGGATGAGCTACGCATGACGGCGTATGAGAATGCCCGTATTTACAAAGAGCGCACAAAGCTGATCCACGATCGCCACATAGAGATACGCACGTTTCAGAAAGGAGACAGTGTCTTATTGTTCAATTCTCGTCTCAAGTTGCATCCCGGGAAACTGAAATCCCGATGGAGTGGACCCTTTGAGGTGGAAGAAGTGAGACCGCACGGAGCGATTCTCGTGCGAGATGGAGAGACCACGTTCTTGGTGAACGGGCAGCGCTTGAAGCTATACTTTGGTGAGAATTTCAAGAGGAAAGTGAATGAGGTTAAACTCATTTCACTTATACATGAATGAGAAGAAGGACTGACGTCTAGCCTAAGACGCTAAACAAGGGCGCTTGTTGGGAGGCAACCCAACCAACGGTACATTAGGCTAGTTTCATTTTAGTGATAGATTGTTTTTAATTCGTTTAGATTTTAGTTTAAAAATGATACCTTGATCCGTTTGTTAATTGTGCAGGATTAGGCAGAGTCGATACCATCGACACATCAGTCGATGGCATCGACTTGGGCACAGGTTGCAACCAGCAAAAATCGCACTGTGTCGATGCCATCGACGCATCCGTCGATGGTATCGACATGGTCACAGGTTGATCTCCAGGCTAAAGTCGATGGTATCGACACCCCTGTCGATACCATCGAGATCTCTGGAGATATTCAGACAAGTTTTGCTCAGTCAACTCGATACCATCGACGGCCTCGTCGATGGTATCGACATCATCACAGGTTGAGAGCCAGAAACGGAGGTGTTGCAACAAATGCAGGTCGATACCATCGACACTCGTCGATGGTATCGACGGACATGTCACCAATCCGAATGAAGACATCGGCGACGACCGCGACAGCCACGTCAGCGATCCGGGGGCTGCGTCGATACCATCGACATCCGTCGATGGCATCGACTCGTCAGCGATCCGGGTTTCGCGATCCAGCAAACGTCAGCCGTCGATGCCAGCGACAGAGACGGCTACCCGCGAGACGTGTCGATACCATCGACCCGCGTCGATGGTATCGACGGGTTAACAGGGGCGCCGATCAAGTCTATTTAAGGGGACTTGCAACGTCATATGACATCACACCCTCAGAGCAAGTACCCCCCATTGCGTCGAGCACTCCCCCGAGCCCTCTACACCTGCGGAGAAGCGTCACCGAGCAAAGATCTTCATCGAGCGGAGATTTTCTCTCCATCTTCACCGAGCTCTTTTCTCTTAATCTCTTCTTCTCGCAAACATGGTGCATACGGGCGGAGCATCTTCATCGAGCGCGCATCCAATGGTGATCGAGGAGTTTGTTCCTCCTCCAACAGCTTCTATCTCTCGTCCACGCCTTATTCACGCCAACATGGACACGAGGAAAGTGTACGAGGAGATCATGAAGAGGAAGTTCGAGGCCACCCGGTATGTGGACCGGGGCATGATCAGGGACTTGGGATTCGAGGCCAACTTGGCCTATGTGTTGGCCGGGCAAGCGCGGCACACCGGTCGCTTCTATGAGATGGACTGTCATGCGGATGGGCAGCCGTTCTTTGGCGAATGGCCCACATACAAGGAACTGGTGGCCGAGTTCATGGCGTCCCTTGATATCTGCGTCGTACCAAACGACGTGGTACCATCGGACCAGACGTGGATCCAGGGAAGGGTGACCTTCCGTCTATTCAACAACAATTACAACTTCACGTTGAAGCAGTTCAACGACATCTTCAACTGGAACCACAGCCGCCACGATCACCGACGTCCCGACGCCCGCACCGACTACGACAAGATCTTCTCCGAGCTTTGTACGGTACCGGCAGGGAAGACTGTGAGCTACCACAACGCCGCGGTAGCTGATTTTGAACACCCGTTCGTCCGGGTGTTGCATAGGATGCTTAGCTTGACCTTCTTCGGGCGGAGCGATCTTGCTTTGAGCAAGTTTCAGGAGAGCGACTTGTTCTTTCTGTACGCCCTCCTGAAGCGTCAAGAGTGCAACTGGGGAGCATTCTGGTTACAGCGCGTCATGGCGGTGAAGCGGAGCACAAGGAAGGCTCCAATACACTTTGGTGGTCTTGTCACCAAGTTGGCGCTTTACTTGGGGCTGAACTTTCAGTCCATGACTCCGATTTCTACGCGGAGTAAGGTGAACGTGCAACACTTGCACCGTTCAAACCTCATTCTTATCCGGGACGGGCTGGCGTACGCTCATTGCCACGTCAACCAAGCTTACCAGGAGGCATCCCTGCCGGACGACGTCTTCCACATCGAGGGCAAGCAGCATTTCCGATGGCCCATCATAGCCATCGAGTCCTCGGAAGAAGAAGGCGGAGGTGACGACCAAGAAGGTGAGGCGGAGGAAGACGAGGAGGCTTTCACACCTCTTCGAGCACGCGTGGCACCACGGAAGCGTCCTAGGATGCATCCGGGTGCATCTTCATCATCTCAGCCCCCGCCGCCATCACCACAGCAAGAACAGCCAGCTGCGGATCCCTACTCCATGCAAGGGATGTATACCATGCTGCAGGACATCCAGCAGACGCAGCACCAGCATATGACTTTGTATACCGGCATCCATGAGACAACGGGCCGGTTGCTTGATAATCAAAGGGCTATGTTCGAGAACGAGCGGCTCATCCTCGCCAACCAAGAACAAATGCACAACCGGTTGCAGCGGATAGAGACGCAGCAGGAGCCCTTCTTCGACCACTACTGGAGTCGAGACTACTTTGGAGGTTATCCACAGCCTCCGCCGAGGACCCACTATGATCCAAGCTTCCAGGGGGAGTACCCGTCTTGGGATCCTACGGCACCACATTACCCACCACCGCCTTCACAAGATTGATCAGGGTATCACTGTTCCACCCTTAAGTTGGTTTTTGACTATGAGGCCATAGTCGGATTCAAGCTTAGGGGGGTGGCTGGAACAGCTCTATCTTTTATCTTTTCTTTAGTTGTTTTAGTTTCTGCTTTGTTATTTGTTTTTGCAATTTTAAGTTTTTATGTAGGATCCACATCTATCTAGTGTAATTGTGGATGTCGTAAAAATTGTCATCTAGCTGTTTTCATGGGGAAATTAAAGGGAATTGAAAATTTTTTCTGTGTCATTTAAATAGCTTTACTTGGTTGTCCTTGGGGAACTTTTTCTATGAAAATGATTGATTATGTCAACTTTGAACCAATATGTCATACCCACACCCTTTGACTCATGGAAAGTGGATAGTAACGGTTGTTTGAGCCTAACCTAATCAAATGGTAATGAGACCTTAATCAGATGTAAGAGAAAGCACCCTTTTTACTACTACACATGTCAATAAGGAGGGACACATAATTTTCTTTTAAGGTTCAGTCACTTAATCTTGTGATCATTCCACCCCATTTCCTATAATCCACCAAGAATTGGAAGTAAAGTGCAGTTTCAATTTCTTTTGCGTGCATGGCATGTAGATAGGTTTTGCATTGTTATTTTCATGTTTTTGCATAGAATAATAAAAAAAAAAATATATAGTGATACATGCACATTACCTTTAGGTGCATGTCATGTAGTTGCACTCACAATTTCATGATTTTCATGCATAGGCACACCATGTATCTCAGTTTTCCTAAATAGGTGATCTAATTTGTTCCATACCCTCGAAATAAAGCAAGGATCTCCAATTGGAAAGAAAAAAAAACAGAAGAAAAAAAATTCTGGAAATATGAACAAATGTTAAAAAAAAAAAAAAAAAAAAAGAAGAGAATTTAGAAGGAAATGGAATAAGAGGGAGAAAGGAATGATATCACTTGTATAACAGGGGAATTGAGTACATGATGTGGCTTGAGTAGATTTCTATCTCATTTTGAGGTAGAAGGTTAGGGCATGCATCATTCCACCCGCTTTTAGGCGGTAGGGCATTCTTAATGTGCATTTGCATCATTTAGGGCATTTTGTTATATGCATTTTGAAACTGTGTAATACTTCCAAATTCTCCCATGAACCACCCATTCCATCCACCCGTTGCTCGGATTGGTAGGCCACCGTGATTTTCTCCTCACTCATGTTTATCAGGAGAACTGCTTCCATGTAGATGGTAGTTAGGGCGAGCAACGTAGAGTAGGTGATCACAAGATGCACCATGGCTGAATCGGCGAACTTTATTATGATAACTGCCTTATGTGATAGTGTTCATCAGTTTGAAGGATAATTTCTTTTATTGATGGTTATTGTCGCCTATAGGGTAATTACTGTTCTGTGATTAGGGTAGGCCGGTTTGAGAACGTCCAGTGGGAGTCATTTGTGAGGTGGGTTGGTGTTTTGATTGTTAGTTGACATTCGCAATTTTATTCTAAGGATTAGTTGCTCGAGGGCGAGCAATGTTTAAGCTTAGGGGAGTTTGATGCGATGATTTTGAGTCGCATTTATAGACCGTTTTCATATGTGTTTTGTGCCTTAATTACTCATTTTCATGGATAATATTGCATAATTCACTTTATTTGGTCTTTGCCATCATTTTATATCAAATCCCCTTTATTTCATTTTTTTAAGCATTATTGATCATCTTATCATAAATCGTGTGGATTTATTTGGTCTTGTTGTACAATTTCAGGAAAAACAAGTATCTACATCCGTCGATACCATCGACGGGTGTCGATACCATCGACCAAGCCACAGGTTGTCAGCCGAGAAGAGCAATACAGAGTCGATACCATCGACGCCCAAGTCGATGGCATCGAGATGTCTCCAGGCTGCTAGCGAGGATTAAGTCGATACCATCGACCCAAGTCGATGCCATCGACACAAGGAGAGCTACAGCGTCGCTAAACGACAACAACCGACGCTAAAGGAGTCGATACCATCGACACCCAAGTCGATGGTATCGAGATCACCACAGGCGCTCAGAATAAAAGAAAGGAAAGCTGCCGCTAATCCGCTGGGTCGATACCATCGACCCGCGTCGATGGTATCGACGCCGGCAGATATGCGTTGGATCTGTTTTGATATCAATCGGACGGCTGTCATTATTTGACGACCTAATTAGGGACTTATACCTAATGACGGCCGCCCAGACAAAAGGGGGGATCTCATATTTGGATTGCACGAGTGCCGAGGAGGAGAGAAAGGAGAACGGAGGCCGAGAAGCTCATACCGGGTGATTCGGACGCTGCCGAAGACAATTTCCACCACCGACAGGCGGGGGAAGCTGTGTTCTACGCCAAGGATCCACCGGTTCTTCTCCGTTCAGGGGTTTTCCCATCTATTTCACGTTTTTCTTATGAATTCCCCAATTTCTACCATGTATTTGTGTAAGATGAACATGAGAGGCTAAAACCCTCAATCTTTAGGACCGGGAGTAGCCCGGGGATACATTGTATGATGATTTTATATTGATAATTCATATTTTTCTCTCATATCCGTGGTATAAATTCGTTTTCTCTATTGCTATTGTTATGCTTGATCACCATAATAGTAAATTAATGCCCTTAATCACTTCGACAGAAGGATTAACGGTTGAAAAGAAACGAATTCTACATTAATTAATAAAACCCTTGACAAAGGAGTTGTAAAATTAATGGTGGGAACTGAGGGACCGATCCTAATGCGCTTAGTTTAGGGGAATGATTACTACGACGGTGGAATCAACCTAAACCTAAGTAGTGAATTACACCACGACAGTGGGTAATTCTCATTTCAGGCCACTACCCGGATAGAGAGAGAAGTGTGAGGAATTATATGAAATCTAATACAATGTTGACCCGCGGTGAAACCGCCATCCTAAAGATATCCTTTTAATTGATTAAATTAACCTTTAATCGATTATTTTCTTTGTTTCATTTTTATTTTCTTTTAATTTCAACAACAAATTCTACTTTGTTAATCGGTCTAGCTGATTGCGATTAGTTAGTAGAAGTCTCCAATAATTCACGTATCCCTGAGTTCGACTCGGGCCTCACAAGGCCTATATTACTCGACGCGTATACTTGCGTTTAAGCGCGTAGTAAAATACACGTCACAATGCTCACCGGAGTCCATCACATAGGTGGCAACGCTGTCACGAGAGACAACAAGGGAGAGGATCGGGGTCCAGGGTTAGACTCGTGAGGCGGACATCCGTTGAGCCAGCTCCACTGCTATTAGACCGATCGCACTCAGGTTATCTGATGGGCTGAATAGGGCATAACTTGAGGAGGTGGCCGGCCAACGTGGACCAACTAGAGGCTGACACCTCAGGCTATGGGACCCATCAAGGTAAAATCCTTTTAATTTCTTAGAATTAGACTAGAGTTTGAAAATATCATTAAAAATAGCTCCAGTGTCCAATAAATTCCCCAAAAATACCCCTGGACTCTGAAAAATGTCTATTTTGTCATGAGACCCATAGATCAAACCCTTGAAGAAGTATTATTGTTGAGTTTATATTTATAAGATGATGCTTCTTTTTAGGTTGTTTGAGACACAATAAATGATATCTATTCTAAATAAATTCTTAGAAAATTCTTATAGACACTTAATGATTATTGGAACCTGATTTAGACCCTGATCTAACTTTTATTGCTCATTATTAGTTCTTTCCTCATTAATGACCAATTAGATGTTTATGAACTCATTTTAATTTCAGAAAATAGACCAATCGTCAGAAAATTATGGAAACTAAACCATACCTATGTAATGACCTGTAGATTAGTAGAAAAATATCAAAGACATATTTTAGGTCCATATGAACCTAGTTTTGACCAAAATCCTGAACAGAACTTAAATACCATTAATAATGGTAAACTTTGTATTAATGATGATTAATTTCTTTAAATCAGGTGTTGACCAGATTATCTAGATGATCATGGATATGTGAGGAATATCTAAACTCAAGTACGTGGATATAATTATATGACTAGATTTGTTGGATGTTAAATATATGTACTTGCTTGCTTGTATTTGAAATACATTGTTGGATGTAGATGTATGTATATTGACAATTTTCCGCCTTGAACATAAAAGAACATAAATGAGGATAAATGAAATGTAGTTACTAGTGGTTCTCATTAAACTCCCTGTTAGAGAGGGAAAGCTTTAATGTTGACTAGCACCTCCCTAGAGTACACAATATACGGGGAGATCCCTAGAGTACAAGGTACACGGGGAAGGGCCCACCATTTATGTTTGTGCTAAGTCCACCATAGTAATGCATATTCATTCTAACTGTGGCTAATAACTTGGGATTACATGATTTTCTACCTTTAAGTAACGTTTTCTTTCTCTTTCTTTAATTTCAAGTATATTATATGCCATCATAGTATAGCTTTTAATTCCACGTACCAACTTTTGTTGATGATTTTGTTTCTCGTATTTTCTAGGTCCAGTGATAGAATGGGATAAAAGAATAGGATGTGAGCAAGTTGTACAGGTTGTACCTTTTGTCTAAGATCATGTTAGCATACATGTTCATAGATTGTAGAATCTTCATTCAATATGTAATTGTAAATCATTTTGTAATAATTCATGATGTATAAATATACATGTTGAATGTTGAGAATGTCATGGTGTATGTTATATTTGAATGTTCATGTATGTGTATTATGCTTCCACATCGCTCTCTGATATAATTGCTAACGTTTTCAGATTTTGTCTTCTCATCTCCATGGGGTTTTGATAAGGTGAAAATCCGGGGACGTTACATATGTAATGTTGTGCACATGTCTCGATGTCTCATATGAATTTAGCATGATGAGAAGATATCAGTCAGATCCTGGAGATGCTCATTGGACATTCGTGAAGAACATCCTAAAGTACTTCAGAAGGACTAAGGATTAGTTCCTCATTTATGGCGGTGAGGAAGAGTTGGTGGTAAAGAGTTACACCGATGCAAGCTTCCAAACCGATAAAGAAGATTACAAATTGCAGTCATGATTTAAAGCCATTGGATGCACAATTCAATTATCTTCAACATAACTATGTTTAGTTTCTTTTCACATATATTTCTTTCTCTCTATATTGTTTTATAAAGAATAAAAATTATCTTCACTCATTTGAAAAAAATCTTCTCTTGAGCTTGATACTCAAGTCTCTCTATTTTCTAGTATCTGTATTGGAATGGAGTGGGTAATCACAAATTGTAGAATACACTTGACTCCTTCATTCTGGACACATGGAGTTGCTAGGAAAATAGTCTACAAGAAAAAGTTTTGATGTATAGGATCATTTCTCAGAAAAATGTTGTAACATACCGAATTTTGAAATTTTATCTTTTGGCCCTCTTTCCCATATTTTCCTTTCATTTCTATCCTTATTGGCCTTTCTATTTAATTAGTGGAATTTATAGTGGTTTAGTGAACATTTATTCATTAATTATACCAATGGAAGGGTTTATGCACAAATACCTCAGTGAAAGCTTAATTACCATAATTAAGTGCTCTAAAACTTAATCTAACGTTTTGATATTATTTGAAAACATAAAATTAGGCTAAGTTTCAAATTTGGTTCGATTTGGATGTTGTTTGTGCAAGTTATGCAAATTTTAGGTACATTCTGGACTTTTATGCAATTTACCCAATTGGGAGGTTTTCTTTGCAAATTATCAACTGAATTTTAATCCTTAGATATTCCCTTACCATTAACGAGATTTTAAACCATTGGAGAACCTAGTTTCACCTTGGTTTGATGGTATTTCTTTCCAAGGGCATCATAGGGATTACCCTCTTTATAAAGGTGCTTATCTTTAAAAGCTATCAACCAATGAGGTTATTTCTTTCTTAAAAAACAGTGGGGATGGCCTTGAAGGATATGTGGGCTCTTAGGACCGAATTTTGATATCCAAGAAGAGTCAATGAAATGTCCTCTTGCATGGCCATCAAGCCCTTGGCTAAAGACACATGGAAAGTCCCTTATGACACCTCATGCTTCACCTCTTTCTATATATAGCCATGTATACCCCTTCCCGACTCACAATTCGAAAACTCTTGCTCTCCTTTTCTTTCCTCTAGCTTATATAATATTTCATTCTGTATTTGGCCACGAAGTTTCTGTCCCAAGGTAATAGAGGGAGCCTGCCTTGGTGAAGAAGGCTCCTACGGCTTCCAAATTGCTCTATTAGGGTTTCTAAAGCTCCTCCTTGGTAATTTCAACAAAAACTAGTAAGTTTCCTCCCTTACTTCCCTATTTTCATACTTTTAGTCTTCCTTACACCTTCTTCTAAGTCAGAACCATGACCATACATGGTAAAACTCCACCTAAAACCCTAAAACATCTCATCTCCATGCCCTTTTGCTAGGGTTTGCACCTCTAAAGTGGAGAAGGTAATCTTTGCTCAAGAAAGGAGCTTGGGTTGGAGCAACCAGACCTTTTAATCTTGGAATCCTTTCTGTTTGAACCTTATTACCTTCCTAGAGGAAAGTTTTGTTAACCCCCTTCTCATATATTGCTTAGTACATGCTTAAAACACATGCTTCTATGTTGATAATCGATGATTTTCATCTCTTTTTACTATGTTCTTCTAAGGTTTTGGTTTCTTGCTATTTTATCTTCTCCAGAATCTCTGGTTTGGTTATCTAAGTAACTTAAAACCTGATCTTGGGTCAAATGCGTAGCATGGTTATGGCCTATAAACCCCTATGTGTGTGCATGGTTGGTTGTGGTTGTTTGCATCTCAGTCTATGTACAGAGTCCTTTCTTCTATTCCAGATGTAACTCGAGATAACTTGAGCCTTCTGTAAGAAAATTTTGGATGGTTCCTCCATCCTAGATTGTATGTTTTTAAGAAATGATTGTAGGCTTGTCTGTTATTGAAATTGCCTACTACATTGACCCACTCTGGTGTCTTTGTGGTGTTCATCTGTGGTGCAAAAAAAGAAGAAAAGTTGTGACCAGATGCTCCACATGCTTCAAAGACTTGCTCATCAGCTTGGATAAAGTGAATGGTCAGCTTTTTAAATTTTTGAGTCAAAGCATCAAGTTTGGTTGCGATGAGATCTACTGCATCTATAGTGTGCTTCCCACTAGATTTCTCAGTTGAGCTTGTTGATGAGAAGGGTTGAATGGTTTTTTCAGTGCTCTACTGATTGTGGTTGAGTGCCATGTCTTCAATAATAGCATATGTTTCACTGTAGGACTTGTTCATTAGAGATCCATTTGTAGCGGCATCAATACTCATATCGGTGTTGTAGAATAACCAGTTATAGAAAGTTTGAAGTAACAACCAATTGGTTACACCATGTTGTGGACAAAGGCATTACAAATCCTTAAATCTCTCCCAAGTATCATAGAGTGCTTCACCTTCCCATTGCTTGAAGTTGGTAAGATGACTCCATAGTTAAGATGTCTTTCTTGAAGGAAAATACTTGGTAAGAAAAGCATGCAATAGCTCATCCCAAATCTTGATGGCACACTTGGGCAAAGAGGAGATCCAAGCCTTGGATCGGTCTCATAAAATGAACGGGAATAGGATTAGGCATACTTCTTCAGCTGGAACACCATTGATATTGAAGGTGTTCATGTACTACAAAAACTCAACTATGTGAAGATTTGGAAATTCCATAGGAGTTCCACCAAAATGGTTTTTCTGGATCATCTACATTATGGTGGGGTTGATGGAGAAATTATTAGCTTCAATAGCAGGATGATCAATGGCTCTGAATATGTTGATGGCAGGCGGCACAACAAATTCTTAAATGGGTAGTTGTCCTCCATCTCTGATTATTGACAGGATCGGGTGAGGCAATGGTGAAGGTGGTAGGTAATATGATGATGGTTGTGATCCCTCCAAGTTTATAGAGTTATCACCTCTCCTTTCTCTCCTTTGACTGCAAAAAGTTTGCTAAATTTTTGTGTAAAAAATGATTGATGTCTCAAGACCCCTCTTAGAGCGACGCATGAAACCTACAAAAGCAATAGTTAAGTGATAATCACAAAACTAAATGGGTATCACAATATGAAAGATGGAAAATGATAACTTAGTCTTGAATACTAACTAGCACTTTTACTCTAACTAATATTACCGTAGCTCCCCGATAATGGCACCAAAAACTTGTTGATTGCCCAAGAAAAGAGAGTTTTAAATCTTATATGTATCAAGTCGTAAATCACCTACAAGTATATAGGATCAATTGTAGTTGAGGTCAAACAATAGAGAGCTAGGCCAGCTAGGAACAAAAGAGCTAATTTTCAGCAATCTAAGTCGGATTACTATAGTTGAGTTTGATTGCAATGAACAAGATGACAAGCAAACAAAAAAGGCTTAAAAACAAAGGTTAAGGTCAAATTTTAGAAGATCTTAGACATAATATTTCACCACCATACTATCACATATTGTGTAACTATGAAATTAAATATGCTAATGAATCTGCAAGGAGGTTGGAATCATCATATACCTCCCGGGGACATGATATGGTTCTCATCTTCACATAGCACTCTTGTGTCTATGCTTAAATTTGAATGCAACATTCAACCCTGAACATTCTCGAGCCACTCCTATGGTCAAGAGCATGTTTCCACAATATCTACTCCCTACTCCCTCACACATTCTCCTGAATAGTACAAGGAAGCATAAAATATAAAAAATTGGTGGCCAACCAAACATACAAGCAACAAAACACCATAGATACTCATGGACAAGTAAATTAACTAGAATAAGATATAAATTACGAGTTCACATGAGTCATAGCATGGGATCTACTCTCCTATGCCCAAGAAGAAAGGTTCTACACGTACATGATGAAGAAACTCAGGTAAATTACATAATTTGCAGTGTTTTCCTTGAGTAGAGAGAAGAAAAACTAAAAGTAACCAAGAATGAAGTAGAAGGAGTAAAATTCTAGCTTGAGGATGAAGCTCCATCCTTGTAGCTTCTTAAATCAGACTATCTTCCCTCCCGAGAAGATTTTCTAGAGTAGAGAAGATCAACAACACTCTTTGAGGAGAAAGAGGAAAGAAGTGATGAAGAAATAAGGCTCTCTCTCAAGAAACCATTTCTTCTTTCATAAATTTGCCTCTTCTTTGCTCTACAACTCTCTTTAGTCAAAAAGTGTTTCAAATAATGAGTTATAACCACCCCAAGTGGCTGCATTCATTTTTAAAATGAAGGGTTGTGGCTCTAGATTCTGTAGAAAACCAATAAAGACACGACGTGTCTTCGTGAAGACATGTCTATCGTGTAGTATAACTGGTATTTTAACAGCTTGTTCATGATAAATACACGACATGTTCCAATAATGATGTACCATGTAGCTGCAACTGGATTCTACCTAGGCAGGTGATACACATCGTTTGTTAATAAACACATACCCATGTAAATGGGCAGAAAATCAAACTTTGACCTTTAAACATGTGGATAGGTCTTGTCTTAATGACGATATAGTGTGTCTTCTATTGTACAATTTGGGGACAAAGGCCTCTAGAGTGTGTGAGAATCTTATGGAGAAGATAGTGTTGTAGAGAAGAATCTCAGTGGTCTTGCCACAATTTCACAAACGATGGCTACAACCTACAATCATGTCCTCCTACGGAGAACTTCTCCACATCAATTGGTTGGCTTTTGTCTCCATCTTTCCTTGGTGGAAAATACAGTTGCGGATGGGAGAGAATATGTCGTGACCTTTGTCCTAGACACCTCCAAGCAGTTTTGCATCAGCCCAAAAATATCAGATACATCTAAATATATCTGACGGTTGTGAAAGTTTTGTTTCTATATTTCTAGAGCCAATAAATGAGCGATTGGGAGTCTAATCCACTGATTAGAAGCATACTGTAAATATATATGTTACATAGATAATCAAATTTCACTTCTGGTATAACTTGAACCACTAAATTACAATATTGGATGTAGAATCTAGAGACATTTTGTTGTTGGGCTACATTTCTAGTTGCCCAACTAAAAATTCATCAGAGTTATTGTGATTTCTACCTAATTTTCCAATCGGCAGACTCACCTTGAGCGTCAATCGAATTTCATTTAGTAGTATATATACTTCTTTTGGAGTTAACTGAATTGTTCATTCAACTACTTTTTTTGGGGGGAAAGTCATTGAATTTTTAATCATCGAATGACTTTAAATTATCAAATTTTCAGTTTGTATGCAAAATATATTGCTATTTGAGTGGCTATCTATACTTTAATCATTCTTACTCCAATTTTCCGAGTTGGGGAATAAGTATATGAAATCTTTGATTATTTTCTTAGGATTTTCATGGAGGGTAATTGATTCTATTTTGTTCTTTCATTAATCCACAAATAAAACACCAAAATACATTAAGTACCAAATAATTTGCATAAACTAATAACAATGTTAAACAAGTGAATATTAAGTAATATGGAAGAGAAATATGTAAAATTAAATATAAAACAAAACTATAAACATGACTAAGGTACATTCATCAAAACCCCAATATTGAATGTTGGTTGTATTTGAGTAACACAAAATCCAAAACACTCTCCAAATAAATACTTCCAGCCAATGTGCATGCCTCATACTCACATCATGTTTGAATCTCTACCATAGTATGGTCAAGCAACCCAACTCCTGAGATCATGGAACATGACTTGCCATATCCTCATTCCTGACTTCATTTCACAACTTACTCACTACCATCCCGATGTGCGCATTTCATATCTACTTTTTGCACACATTCGCACACAAATTTGGTTCATTCCTTCCATTTAGCCTCTAATCATACTTAATTTGCCATCATTTCTTGGTTTTAATTGTTGCATAATGTTGATCATAGTAACACATCAAAAATGATGAAATGAAGATAATTAATCCCAAATATGATCTTAGTTGGATTCCTACTGATTTGCAGGTGATATAGAGTTGACCTTGAAGAAACAACATAAGACACACCGTGTCTTTATTTGCACATAGCGTGCAACTTTCCAGGAAGGTCATTCTCCATGCAAAGCAAAGTACATGTCGTGTGTTTTGTCCTTATTTTCAGATTTAAGAACATCAATATCATACATGATAGAATCAACAATTAAGGTATGCTCTTCATTAGAACTACTCATTAGAGGTTGAGCTTTTAGAAATCTAATCTTGTCAAGAAAATTAGCATTTTCAAGTTTAAGAGAGTCTACTTGACTAAGACAAGCATTTTTTTCATCAAGAATAAAATAATTAGCATGTTCAAGACCATCTAATTCTACATGCATATTATCAATCATTCTAGCAAGCTTTTTCCATGTCATCTTGGTAATTTAATAATTATAGAAAATAATATCTTTTATAGTTTGATTTTATTTCTTATTCTAAAAATTTAGTTAATCAATCATCAACTTGATTTGTCCTTATTTATTATTTTTCTTAAGTAGGCTATAAATCCATTTTATTCTTGATAACATTTTCCTTTGGGTTCTATCCTAAATCTATATTGCAATTGGTCGACCTAAATCACACATTCAGAAAGGAGCAAATATAGAGTAATCTTCCTTTTAAATTTATATTCTGATACTCAGGCCCCCACAACTTAGATATGGGGTCTAACATAGTAGGTCAGGTTTGATCCACATGGACGAGGGCGGTATGTGTTAAGAGTTAAGATCCTTATCTTATTTAAACAAAAAAAGAGTAAGATAAGGCTTTTTCCTTACCATATAGTGGTTCTCCAACAAATGACAATAAAATATGTAAAAAAAAAGAAGTAAAACAAAAGAACAAGAAAGTCAAAATAAAAGGTATCAAGTATGTATGGGGAAACTTGGATTCATTTTCACCATCTAAGGTCTCTCTCCAACATGTAATAATCAAACTCTTTGTATCCCTTTAGCAAGTTTACAAGCAATCATCATAAATGTTTATTCCCTCCTCTCTCAAGCTTAGGATATATATAGATTATAAGGTCGTTGCTCAGTCATGATGGCTAACAAATAATCATATTCAAACCATATGCTCATTATCTTAAGAATTCCAACATTCTAATGTATTCATGCAACTCCATCACACTTAGATATAGGTTAATACTATTTTTTTGAGGTATTAACGACTAGAAAACACAAGATAGTAGCTAATCATGCAAGTGAAGCATTAAGAACAAGAGTATGTCGATAAACATTGCTGAGAGTATATATTCAGCAAAAGTAAGTAACTACATGTTTATAGAGACTTAGTGGCTACTCCCAACCAAATCTATATGTTTAGCCACTCATGGTGTTGAATATCATTACAAACTTACAAATGTTGTTAGACATGGAGGAATGAATGAAATGGAGCAAAAGAGAAGAGATAAGAAGGACATATTCAGAGAAGAAGAAGGGGATACACCAAAAGTGACCACGAGGTGGTCAAGGTTGATCAAAAGTTCCTCAAATCTGAATCTATGTCGATGGTAGTGATGGCTACTTCGTCTGCTTTCTTCTCCCAAAGAAGAATCCAAAGGAGGCTTGACATAGGGGGAGGCACATTGTCACTAGGACTGTCATCCTTGGAGACCACAAACTAATGGTAGAATGAAGCTAGATGTTCGACGGTAGAGGCACTGTCTGAAAACATTTTGTTGTCCACTCCATGTTGCAACCCCTTCTTGGTTCCTTTAGTCATCTATCAACATGTCTTAGGCTGGGACTCCAGGAACTCAAGTTGGCACACTTTACTTGCACTGTAAGCTTGAGCGCGTTCATCGGGGAACACTCTCAATAGATTCACATAACACTACTACAGAAAATGCTTTTTACAACGGGAGATAGACAACAGTTCTGATGATTGTGTTGTAGTTAGCATACTTATCACAACAAGCCCATTTTTGTGTTGTATATTGTATATTTTATACAACGCAAGTCATTTACAACATGCCAAACCTATTATAGTATAGGGGGATACTACAACAACTGCTAAAGTGTTGTAATAGGTTGTAGTATCACAACATATTCAAAACCGTTGTAAAAGATGTTATTTACACAACATATTTTGACCCGTTGTAATAGTCACATGTTGTAATAGATCATCATTACACAACACAGACTCACCCGTTGTAGTATGTATTAATTATACAACAGGCATTTACATGTTGTATTTGGTATATGTTGTAATAGACCACCATAATATAACATATTAAAACTCGTTGTTATATCCCAACATGAGACAACATACTCCAACTTGTTGTTATATATTATAATTACACAACATGTTGTAACCTGTTGTAATAGCCACACATAAAATATCGTTGTAATAGACCTCAATTACACAACGTAAACTAAACCATTGTAATATACTATTATTACACAACATGATATCACCTGTTGTACTAGCTACATATTGTAAAAGACCATAGTTAAACAACATGTCATATTCACATAATTCTTTGAAATTTTCAATTATTTGCGTATAATATGCAAATTTTTTATTAGACGTATGGTACACATGAATTTCATATTAAACCTGTATTTTCCCCGAATTTTGCGAATTATTCGTGTTTTATTCATCATTTATGCATTTTCGCGTATATATTATCCCGAACAAAACAATTTATTTCTGAATTGTTTAAAAAAAATACTCACTTAGCATTGTTTCATGATTGAATATTTTCTAAAGACTATTTCTCCTCAATCACTACTACAAAACTCAACAAGGCCGAAAGATTTTTCCTCAAGGACATAATCCTAGACAAGTGTATTAATTTTTCCGAAGGCTTATCCCTGACCCTTGTGATGCTATCCTTGATGTATATATTAAATTTTCCCAAAGGCTTATCCCTGACCTTATGGAAATGTATCCCAGACTATTATTTAATTTACCCGAGGATTGCTCCTGACCCTCATTAACTTTTTTCCTAACCAATATTAACTATATTAAACCAACCATTATCTCTTTTACTTCCGTGAAGAGGATCCATTTGATTGTGGACATTTATCCTTTTCTTTTTAGATAATCATAATTGTTTAAATGGATCAGTCGTTGATTTTAAACAACAATTGCAGTTTCCTTTTTTATACCTTGTTGAATCCTAATTCATTTAGATGGTGGATTACTTTCCAATACATGCCTCCCTTCTGTTCTATATCTACTGCTCTGAAAACAAAACAATGGCACCAAACCCTCGCTCTCGCTCCCGCTCCGAAAATAGAACGATGCCAAAGTCCCGCCTCCAAAACCAGAACAAGCACTCCCTGTCCTTGTGCCGCTGCAAGTCTTCTTCAGTCTGATCTCCCGTTGTAATAGCTACATGTTGTAATATACCAATATTATACTATAGACTCTGACTTGTTTTATATACCCGAAACCGAGCTAAACCCAATTTCTTATTATAGAATTTTATCATGAACATGCACTACAAAAAAGGGGGCTTTTAATGGAGGTCATTTGTGAAGGACCAAATCCCCTAAAGAAACTAATTATTTGTAAAGGACTGGCCTTCACAAAAATTCCCTCTTTCCTTCAACCGAAATTCAATTAAAACTCCAAATTGTTCAAGGCTTAAAGTCCTTCATAAATAAAAGAAATCCTTCACCGGAATTCCCACCAAATTTTCCCACCGCAATATTCAATAATTAGTAAGATAATTAGAGAATAACCGGTCTCTCTCTCCCTCCCGATCGCGCTTGACTACTGAGTGCTGAAAGCGAGAAACCGCTGAAACCGCTCCCAACGCGGAAAGTCCCGCCCGCTGCCGGCGTTAGGTAGTGAGTGAGGGCAGAAATTCCGCCACCGGCGTGAGGAAGTCAGCAAGGGTGGAAACCTGCATTGGCAACCTTGATCGCAACGTCCACCATCTCTCTGAGCTTGCAATCGGGTATCTTCCATCATCCACAAAGAGACTGATTTCCCTTTTGTGGTTGTTTCCGAAGTGAGCGACGGCTGGAGCCAGTTGTTCATAGGCCGGATTACTGTCCTCTAATCTCTCTCAGCCTGCAATCGGGTATGCAACATGTGTTCGTTTCTTCTTCTTCAATTCTCTCTATTTTCTCTATTCATATTCAATCCCACAACGATGTCTCATTACATGATCTGATAATTGTTCATCGTTTGTCTATTCTTCTGTCACTGCCCACTTAATTTGTGAAATCAATCATTACTCTTTATACAATGCAATATCATAGTAGAATGATTTTTAAACCGAACATGTTATTAATATGTTATTGTTGGAGTCTACTGTTCACAGTGAGGCCTTAACACCGTTCGTCTTGGGGTCATCCTAAAGTTCTCATGCCTATGCATGCGATGGTTCAATTGGCAGATGTGGTTGTGCCTTATTTTCTGTTTGTGTGAATTCAAGTCAAAGTTCATAAATAATTGAACTGTGGTGACTAGATCTGTTAATTTCTAAGCATGAAGACTGAATTCAAGTCAAAGTTCCGCAATGACAACATGGAGTTGCATACTATTGGAAACTCCAGAAGGAAAATATGGTTATTGAGAACCCAAAACTACTGTGATGGCACACTATTTGTAGGTGCATCAGGAACTGAACCAGGTTAAAACACATTAGAGATCTTGAAATAGTCTGCAAGCTTTAATGGATGACCTGCGATTCACAGTGATCCGACTAATGTCTTTAGCTCCACATTTGAAATCCTGAGTAGGTAAGTTGTACACAATGAATTGTATGACACTGCAGGCTTGTTGTACACAACAACTGTTCATAGTCACCTATGAAGGTCCCCATCCTTTACTGATTCCTTCTATTTCTTGCTATTTCTCCTTTGTTTCTTCCTCTTACTTTAGTTTCTGCAGGTCGGCATGGAAGGTATGCAGTATCAGGTGAACGGAACCAACAAGCCTGGACTTGGATGGTCTGCAGTGAGCTTAGGGAAGTTAAAATCCGGTTTCTTGTATCTAACGAGATTCTAACTGCCTATGAGTCATACCCAAAACAAGAGGTAAATTAAAATCCAATACTATATGTCTGCAAGATGCAATCATAATAGTGTTCCATTCATACAAGTGCGAGCATAAGCTCTGATGATTTTTTGTGGTTATAGAGATTATAATGGAGGTGATTTATGTTTGGGTCTCACGCAGTGTATAGAAACCACCACGCCAGTGATTTAGTTGGATTTGCATTATCCAGCATTGCCTCAAAGGTATAATCAGAACACATAAAATGCTCCAGATTCTTATTCTATATTCATTCCTATGCATGATGGATGAAACCAATCTTTACATCCTTCACATTGGACCATGAGGTCATATGAATTGTATGACATTGCAGGCTTGTTGTACACAACAACACAGTACAAAATATACTAATTCAATGTCTAATGAATTTGGCATTTGGCTTCTGAAATCTATAATTCAAAGTTTGAGTAATTCTTTTATCTATCTTGCAGGCTTGTACTTTCTGGACAAACTTTCTGAACAGTAGCATTTCTACACCAAATCCATATATGTTATAAAGGACTAAGAGAAGTTTACTCTGAAAATTTCTTTGGTGGCTCCATAACTTCAATGATTAATGGTTAGAGGACAACCGTTCATTGTCACCTAAGCAGGTCCCTTTCCTTTACTGATTCCTTCCATTTCTTGATATTTCTCCTTTGTTTCTTCCTCTTACTTTAGTTGTTGTTTGTAGTTACCTTTGCTTATATGTTTTGTAAGTTTTTGACTTCCTCCTCTTTATCAAAATCTTCCAGGTCCTTGTATCTATTACTCCACAATGGTATATTTTCCTTCCCTAACTTTACTGTTGTGGTATTCTGGGAATTGATTGGGCAATGATGGATTATTTGAACCCATCCATGCACCTTGGTTCCTTTGAATGCTTGGTATAGAAACCACCATACCAGTGATCTAGTTGGTTTCTGGTCTCTGAAACATAGCTAACTATAACGTCCTTAAGGGAATCCAACGCTTGGTATCAATTGCATTAAATGTCCATAACTACTTCTTCAGTATGTTGGGAGGATGCTTGCAGTAACCGATTCTAAAATGACTGTCTGGAGAAGGCTCACTGGGTATTATTTTGACCCAGATCCTGTTGGCCCCTGGCATTGTGTATGCCTCAAAGTGGTGCTCCTGTGTGTGCCCTGAGCATGGTGGAAAAGAGAATACTAAAAAAAATTAGCCTACACTACTTAAAATATGGTTTGAGTACCTGCAAGTTGATTTTCCGAGATATAAACATGAAACTAATATTGATTTTTAAATGCTAGAAGGAGTCAAACTTGCCTTTGTCTATTGTGATCACATCGCATGTTCTAAGTGGCATATGTTGGCATGTGTAGGATTTTATGAGTGTCCAACGGTAGTTGACCCTTTGTGCATGAGGTGCTACATACTCATGAACTCTGTAGACTCTAGTGACAATAGGTTTCAGTAGACTCTAGAGATAGTAGGTTGGCACCTTCATCTTACAAGAAGAATCTCCTTTCTGGATTCTTAATTAAGAACATGACAAATGGTTGTTCAAAGGAGTGTTTTCAGTTCTCTTATGTCTACATTTTCCTTTTGGATTCTATTGCAACATCTTCTGCCCACTACATTTCACATTACCTACATAATACATGGTTTCCCAATATGTTTCTTGGATGGATTATGTCAACAAGAAAAAACATCAATCCACCATCTTTATGGAATTTGGTGTCCATAGATTAATTTCCAACCTAACATAAAATTCTTGAGCTTTATCCTCTCACTAATTCCATACTACTACAGCACACACATGTAATTTCTACTGAATCTTCATTGAGAGGTAACATAAAATCAATGCTTATAATTAAAATTTCATCTCTCCAGAGGTAAGAAGTGTTGTTCTAGTTTCTTCAGATTCTGCTACTTGATTTGATATGGTGTTATTTTTACAAATGCTCTTATTTTTACATATATCGATTACATCTTCTTCGGGTCAATATCATCAAGGGCATCCAAGGGCAATTGTTAATTGTTGTATGTGATATTCTTAGGTGTTTCTTCCTTCACTTCATAGGACGATCAGGAAATTATCAAGTGTCCTGTCACTTCTTTATGTTTTTTTTCTGGTATCACAATTGTTTTGGTATTGCATCACTCTTCGGTTCATACTTATATTGTGGCCATACTCCATATTATAGTTTATGTCAAATACAACTTACTAGACCTTTTCTCATACTGTTTCACCTATTATATGATATTACCTGTAGGCTATGCTTTTCTTAGCTAGATAGGTTTAATTTCTCACACCAATGTTTACAATCATGCCCCCTCAATGACACCAATGGTGCAGTGTAAGATTCTGACTCCACAAAAGCCATTGACATTTATCTTCTTCGGATGATTCAGGGATGCAGAGAGGTGAAAAAGTACAGTCTTCTTTAGCACATTTAAAGGAAAAATAAACACTCACTCAATCAATCATTGCCAGCAATTAATTAAACGTGATGCTAGTTTTTCTTTTTCTCGCCAAATCCCACCCTGTTACTTAACTGCATGTGGTAGCAAGCACCAACCAGCTGAACTTAGTCTCAGATGCCTAGGCAAAAGGAAAACCTAACAATGATGAGTTTGTGGAGGATGACATCGGTGAAGTGTATAAAGGAAACTATATATTTTCAGATAGGGATATGGACAATCATAAGCAGCAAATCTGATATATAACCTTAAAGCAGGGGTCATAACCTTAAAGCAGGGGGGTTGTAGGAGATAAAAATATTCTCAGATTAATTAAACACAAAATGTCAACTAAACAGTGATTCCCGCCTCTATCATCATTAGAAGTATCACATATAGGATATCTATGCAAGCATTGACATGTGATGTTCACATAGGAGATGTTTATAGTGTTATTTTAGAAAGGAAAGATGCCCTCTATGAACTTAATTATGTGCCACATTTGGTTAGAGAAATATGATGAATTTGAAACTCTTGGAGGCTCCATGACTTTGGAAGATTGTGTGTTCCATGCCTACTTCCCGTTTTCAATGAAATCCTCTTACTCATGGTCACTTGACCTACAAAACAATAGCTTAACCCAAACCAACACCTTATCACTTTACACAACCCTATCCAGACTGTCCCCCACATGGATTATAGTATTCCCATGGGCCTCACATGGAAACTTGAAACATGGTGGGCTTATAAAGTGTCACTACCTATAATCAAGATTATCCATTCCATATACAGTATGCTTTTATTCGACTTTAGGTTGTAGGAGTCTGCTATGACAATTTATTCTTCTATTCCCAACTATTGTATATGTATGTGCATAGTTTCTTCTCACATGAACTTGCTACTGATCTGTGTGGGGACCCCCTCGGCTACTACCTAATGTCTTCTTATATCCTCATCCTAGAGATCAGGACAAAGGACCATGACTATATGTTTAAAAGATATAAATAGAATTCAACAAATTGCATATTACAGTGTCTAAGATATAATCCAGTGGTAGAACTAATAGAGAACATTGTCACCAAGAATTTGTAATTTTATTTAAAGTTTGTTAAAGTTAGTGGTAATTGACTATTTTCAAATTTCATCCTATTCTAGACAGTTCTTTTGGGAGTCATAATTTAGGTCGCATAAATCTTCCCGAAGTAAACACCAAAAACAAGTACCACTATAAGGTACATATCATGCCATATAGAGGAAATATGATGAATATTAAACCATACAAAGAAAATGATAGAAGAGTACTTACATCATCATATAGCATGTTTCTGCCATTATCATCCTTTCCAGCAAAATCCTCAAGAACAATTCCATTTTTAGCAAGTGCTGAAGTCATACGACAAAGCTGATATTATACATTTGCACATGCATTCTTCAGATGTTCATTCTCTTTTTCTATTGACACAAGCTTTCCTCTAACATCGGTGGAGTCATATATGCAACCAAGCTTGTTATGTCGGGGTATAATGTGAGCACGTATCTTATTAGTTATACAGTAGACGTGATGTGTGTTCATGTTTACGTTTATTCCTCTCAGTTCATATACTGCTATTACTGATATGGCACAAATGACTAATTTTTATTAGAACATATGTTTCATGTTCAGTTTAGTGTTAACTTGATAGTGGTGGCTGATGTATAGTAAGTCACAAGGCTCTAGACGCATGACATGAAAAGAATAGGTAATGATTAGACTCTTCATATGATCGAGACAGAAGGCACATAAATGGTCTGTGAAATTCTAGCTTCTTAATCTGAGTATCAGTGGGGTTCTTGTCCTTCACTAGAACTATTCATTTCCTGCACATTTTTTAAAACACATATCATAATTGTTTATATATAAGAAAATTTATATACAATATATGACCTATATATTAAGAAACTTTGTGGCAAGGGGAAGAGAGGGAGGGGTATATAAGATTTCTCCTTCTTATATGCATTGGTTAACCTTATCATTTACGTTGAAAGTTCTTCCCCAATAGCTCTATCTTTTTTCCCCACAACTCTGCCATCATTGCATGATTGAATAGTGGTGTTCTCTTCCACTTCTCTGCCTCTAGATTTTCCTAACAAAGAAGAAAAAATAAATAAAATGATTAACACTTTATAACCCTTACAATATAATGACACATAAAAATCATTGAATAAGCGCTTCCCATACTTCTTCTTTAACCACCCACATATTTGTAATTTGGAAAAATATTGACTTTTTACAACAAAATCCATAAAATTGTAATACAATTTCAATGAACCTTTTGATATCAATTGTAAGTCTTACACACATAGAAAGAGAGGAGGAAGAGATACACAATAAATCAAGCATCATTCGAGACATCAATATTTTGCTATTGGCATGTTGACAGAAATCTTATTGCATATATAACATCTTGTCTCAATAATTACATGTAAAGAGAGAAATAATGCAAATGAAATTATCAATTTTCATAAGAAAATGTTCTCATAAAGATAGTGACAAGAGTCTACACGAGACCCTTAAACTCTAGTAAATAACATAATCCTATCTAACTCAAACTCTCAGCTGTGGTCCATTGTGATTTCTGTTTTGATTTCCTTCTCCACATGGAGCATGTGTAGCAACCTGCAATAAACAACAAATATAATAAATAAATGTAAGATAATTAGACAATAAAAAGAAACGTCAAGCGACTACTGTAATACCACTTAAGACTAGAATCAACATTAGTCAAACACAAAAAAGAGCTTCAACGCTAAAGCGATACAAAAATATATCATGGCTTCGACTTGATAGCAGTGCAAAGATGTAACAAGGAAGTGGTTCATGTATGTGTGCTAATTTGTAGGCTGTTATATTATAATATTGTCATGGAAGCCCCACGAAAGAAGCTAACTAGTCCCCGCCTTTGAAAGGATACATAAAAGTCACTCTAAATGCAAGCTTCAAGGGGAGCGAGGAGGCTAACAGACTTTACTGGTTAGAACCATAACCCCTAATTCCCTCTTCTCCTTGCTTACTTTCTTCCTTAGCCGCCTCTTACGCTGATCCATTTATTCTCATCTCATCCCAGTGAACAGGACAAAGGCCCATGTGTATTGATTTACAGAAAATTAATGGTACTAAAAAAGTGTATATTATATATATAAGATATAAGAAAATGGAAAGATTGACAGAATGGACTGAGCAACATCATTATAGAAAGTCATATAAACTTAAAATGTTCAAATATATACAAGTACCTTGTGCTAGAGCAACATATTAGTTAATCTACAATATGATTAACACAGCTGAAGGTTAACTTCCATCACATGTATAAGTTATTGAAGGTCGTGTACTATCATATCAAATACAAGTGAGAAGCCTATAAATACATGAAAATCTTTTGGAGAACTAGGTTTAGTATTAAAAAAGGCTATCCTAGACACTTATAGACGCACTAGGTTGTTGTAGTTTGAACACAAACACAAAATAAGAGCGAGAAACCTTTAGATGCATGGAGACCTTTTTCATGATCATGAGAACTAATTAATACATAGAGAAGTATTTTAATCATAAAGGAGGCTATCCTAGGTAAATATAAATTCATGAAGTTGTTATAGATCGAAGAGCAACATTTTAAATAAAAATGAGAAGCCTATAAATGTATGAATATCTTTTATACAGTTAGGAGAACAAATAGATTCATACATAAGTATTTTAATCATAAAAGAGACTATCCTAGGCACCTAGACCATTCAAGGTGCTATTGGGAATTGACCTTTTCTTGCCCCTATTTTAAATACAGTTGCCTAGAACCCACCGTATAAGTGCATATATGTCTATGCACCCATCTTAATGAGTAAAAACCATAGAATGCGCACCAGAGTCAGTGCTCAGGTCCATTCTTTTGGTGTCCATCTCATTGGCGTGGGCTGGGACAGGTATGTCCTTGCCTAAGAGGAAGGGATCCTCTACTAGTCAAGACTACACGACACTAGATCTAGTCTCTTTGAAGTTTGAACTGTTGGAAACCATGATATGCAACAATATAGATAGAATAGGAAATGACAACTAGAGAACAGAGAAGAAATTGTCGTTTGACTGTTAGAAAGTTTTGATTTTAAAAGTAAGCAATAATTTTGTGTGGGCTACCATTCTTGGGTCAAAGGTGCAACAAATATATCTCAGAGACAATTTCAAATTCAACTCTACAAGAAGATCTTAGAGCCTAAGTCAAAAAAGAAAGTCACTCCAACATTACTGGATGGTAGTTTAAGACAATGTTTCATTGATGGCTTAGAGCACAGAGATGCTGATGTCATTTACAATTGCTTGTGTGCTTATGCTGCCATTGATAACACTGCAACTGAGGTGGAAGAAGAAGAATGCCCTCACAAAGATGGTGGAGACGTGTGTAATGGGTAAATCGATACTTGATGACTACCTTGCATCTTGTGCTTACTAGCTTGTAACAATTTTGTGGTTTCGGCATAAAATGGGTGGCTTTTGTTTGCCTCGATGTGGTTGTATAGAGTAACTTGCATGGTCAGTACTTAGCCCATAGAGCAAGTTGTTCACATCCACTGATGATAGCATTATAGGTGACAATCGTGGCTGCTAGCTTCTAGCTGCTGTCAGTATCTAAACTGTTTGTTCACATATTTTAGAAAACAAAATAAGTATAAAATGTGGGGAGGGGAGAGAAGGTGGGTCACATGTTCATCTGAAAAATGTAGAAAGGATTGAGTGGTCTGTTGACCAGTAGAGTAACGAAGTTAACAGTTTGGTAGAAATGAAAAATAATATACCCACAAGTGATATGGATGGAATTATCAGAACGTGGTGATAGATTTGTTAAGATAAGGAAACGTAATGTATTTCTCTGAAATTTACCCTATTTTTTATTGTTATAAGCTACCATGATATTGTCTCCAGTTGTCAAACACGAGCAGTTCCTGAGAGTTGTTTCCAAAATAGCTTTGGGGTTTGATATATCTAAAAAATCTTTCGTGTGAGGCTGCAATTTAACAAAGGTTCCTTTTGGAATGGTGGCATTCTTCACTCTTACAAAATCCCCCTCTTGCAAGAGCAAGTTTTGCATCATCCAATATGGCATATAAACCACGCCTTCTTCAGCAATAAACCATGCCTTTTTCACTCTTATAGCATTTTTTATTATGTTTACACATACCTTTTATTAAGTTTTCTGGCTATTTATACCTTTCCATCCTCTTATTTGTTAACAAGTTCTCACAACTATTTGGATAACAAATTAATATTTATTTTGTATAGTTTCCAAAGCAGTCAAACAATACAGATTGCGGGTATTATGTGGTGAAGTATATGAAAGACATCTTTGATGCGAGAAATAGAAATATTCCTGAATGTGTAAGCTACTTAACATTATATTCTTTTAGTTTGTTCAAATTTCTAAATAAATTGAAAATATCACAATATGTTGATATATTTTTCATATGATTGCAGTATTATTCAAAGTATATTGGTCGTTGCTTCAACCAAGAAGAAATCGATGAGGTCCGAAACGAGTGGGCGACATGTGTTCTTGAGCACACATAAGATTATGTGACATGTGGGGGAGACATTTGTTCTTTACCATAGACCAATGTGTGAAACTTTTTTAGTTAGTTTTCAGTTCGATTCTAGAGTGGATACTCAGTACTTTGTATTATTGAATCGTTGTATGGATGATTTAATATTAATTAAATTTTGTACGAGTTTCTTTCAAGGTTTGATGGAAATTTTGTTCAACTATGTGTTTGTTTGTGAAATGAAAAAGTATAATTGCATATTTATTATAATTTATTAATAATATGGTTAATTTGATCAATACAATTGGTGCGATATATGACCTTTCAAACACTAATCAAAGACAACAGTTAATAATATGTTGTAAAATGTATGATTCTACAACAAATAACACATGTTGTGTTATCCACACCTATTACAACAGGTTTGTCAGGAAAAAATACACCTATTACAATGGGTGTTTCTAGTGAACTACAACATGCATAACCTATTGTATAAATTGTGTATATTACAACAGACACACACCATGTTGTCTAAACAATCTTACTACAACGGTTAAATGTATGGAAAGACAACATACTCCAACTTTTGTATAAATATGTATATTACAACAGGTGCACTGCATGTTGTAATAGACCTACCTATTACAACGGGTGTGTTTAGTGAAAGATAACATGCTTCGACTGTTGTATAATATATATTACAACGGGTGAACTGCAAGTTGTAAAAAATACCCCTATTACAACGGGTGTGTTTCGCGAAAGACAACATCGTTCAACTGTTGTATAATATATATTACAACAGGTGCACCACATGTTGTGTAAAATACCCATATTACAACAGGCCATTCCTTAAAAGACAACATGTTTCAACTGTTGTATAAAATACATCTATTACAACATGCGATCACATGTTGTGTAAAGCACCCCCATAAGACCACGCGATCTAATACAACGGTTAACACCTGTTGTAAATTGAGAAAAGGAACTGTTGTAAAAAGCATTTTCTGTAGTAGTGTAACTATTTCCTAGTGTGGCCATCAGTAGGTAGATCTACATAGAGGAGTCATCGATCTGTGGGAGTAGTCAAGCCATCAGGTATGTGAATGATGGTTGTTGGTTAGAGATAATGGTCTTTGGTGGATGTGTATTGGTGTAGTGTCGGGTTCAAGAACCTATGGTTTCACTCTAGAAGGAAGCTACTGACCGGCCTAAATCACGCGTCCTAAAATTGGAGGCGTATTTGAGGTAGTCGAGCCTTCACATTTATAACCCGAATCCTTCTAGGCCCCCGCAACTTTGTTTACGGGGTCGAAGTAGTCATACGGGGTCGAACACATGGACAAGGTGGGTTGTGTTGACGACTCTGAATCGACACTCTACACTCTGGTTGGTATAAAGAGATATTAAAGTTCCCCGAAGGGGAACAACAAGCTGTCACGATTAAATCAAAGAAAACTATCTCCAACTGGAGTTACAAGAAAGATTAAGATTTTGTCATTTAGCAGTTTTTAGGAATTTTCATGCAACAGAAAATAGAAAGATAAACTGCAGTTTAAGGCGTAGCGCAAGGGATGAGACTTTAGTAAGACAAGCGGTAGCAGTAACACCCTGCACCCCTCCTCTCAGAGCGGGTGCCTCTAACCAAGCTTCAACACCCCTCTCGAAGTTGCTGGGCTCAAGTTAGAGTGGAATGATACTAAAACAACTCCATTCCGGGCACTCTCGTACTCCAGAATCGGACCAAACACTAGAGCCACAACCCAACTCTCGAAGTGGTTGTGACGGGAAAGACGATTCGGTAGCTAAGCGAAACGCGATCCAAAACATGCAAGCTAGAGTTCAGATATCCAACACAGTAGTTACCCAATCATAAGGCACCAAGCATTAAACAAATAGCAGTTAAGCATTTCTATTTCCATAAGCAATAAGGGTCTTAATACAATGCATAAGCTAAGAATTTAAATAACAGAATTAAAGATAGTTGTCATCTTCTTGATGTAGAAGAACGACAGACTACTGTAGCTCTCCTGGCCGATACCGGTCAGGAGCCGAGCCCGATACGGCAGTGTCGGGCGGCACCCCCTCTCGGGCAGCGCCGACTGACGGCTGACTGTATCGCTCAAGGACCCTATCCGATATGCTCCTATCGGGCGGCGCACCCTCTCGGACGGCACGCATGACGGGAGGAGCGTATCGGGTTCGGTATCGTGTTGGGCAAAGAGCTACGAGTCTACTGTCGGGCACTCGTGTCGCTCATCTTCGCTGGCTGATATCGGCCCACAGTGTCGCCTGGGATAACACTAAGTGAACCATCCCTTCCCTCTCGGGATGAGGGAAAGCTCACCTAGTGTCGCCCGTCACAAGCACTGGGGCGCGATACTCTTGCTCTCACAGCTTCCTTCGAAGGTGGCTCTCGAACTGTCTTGTCTGAATTCTCTTCCGACTCTCCGACTCGTCCGACCCGTGACCAACCTGTCTTTTCGGCTTCCTATAGCTGCTATTTATAGGCGGTGGTTGAAGGAGTTATGGTGCTGGAAACGCCACGTAGCTCCCTTATACGTCGGTCGATGGATGTGGACGGCCGATACAGGTATGTCTCGGCGCGAGGCGCTGGCTATCGGTCATGTGGCTGGCGGCACGCCTGCCGGTGGGTGGCTGTCGCCCGACGAGTTAGGTCGTCGATGCGGCTTTGGTTCCCTGTCGGGTAGACGGTATGTCGGCCGACACGTCCTTCTTGCGCAGCGCTCTTCTCCGCCGATCATTCTCGTTTTGCCCAGCCCCTGTCGGGCTGGGTTGTATCGGGCGTCAGGAAGGTCGAGACGGGCTTAGACTTATTGTGGGCCGGAATCGGCCTTATTGCACAAAAACGAGGAAAACTCTGTAGGAGATAGAAAAAAATTGGAATAAGAGCGTTGCTTGGCCAATTGTTGCGAAAATGCTAATAAATTAGAGGAAAATAGCAGAAAAGGGTAGTTTTGATAACAAAATAAAGGGCAAAAACATCACAAAATTTGGTGTTATCAACTCCCCCAAACTTAGCTTTTTGATTGTCCTCAATCAATATTTAAACTAGACTTTGTGTTGCTTCTTCTTGCACAGCAAAACTTTAAGGCTAAAGGGTAGCACAAGATTTGCGGTGTCTTAGAGGTAATGTTGTCTTAATGCGAACAAAAGACCTTGCCCTACTTGCCTTATTATTTAAGTAAAAATTTTCTTCTCCACAGCTTCAGCGAGACTTTGGTGTATGATTCCGAAGTTAGCTTCCACACCAAACAGCTTTATTTTAGGGGCAGAAAGTTGTGTATAGGGTAGGCTAAGGCTTTTTGGGTTTTTCTTCTTGTTTCCCATCAGTCCATCCAGGTAAGGGTCCGTTAACGGGAAAGTGGTCCCTGCAGTCCAAGCCAGTTGGCTTTAGAGCAGTGATTTCACATCCTACGTACCACTGCCCCTGATCTACCATGCCTAAAGATGGGTACTTTTGGAAAACAAGTGTGTATATATATATTTTTTTCTTTTCTTTTATTGGGAACAACTCTCATGCTTTTATTCACGCTCATAAGGCTTCTTTCTCTTTTTGGGATTTTTGCTGGGTAAGGGAAAACAAAAGAGATATCTGCTGTTTAGGCAGCTTTTTCCTTCTCCATACTCGTCTCTTAGCTGTTTGCAAGATTATTATTTTTCAAAAATTTTTGGATGGCAAGGCACAATCTTTTGTTTGTTTGAGACAACATTATCAGAAAGATATGACAGAACTTGTAACTCGTTAAATATACAGAAAGTAAACTTTGCAAGAAGTCACAACAGGTTTTTATTATTATAGCAACTTTGTACATATATAAGTATAGGGAATCATAAGCAAAAATTTTCAAAGTTTTCAAGACAAGGAAAAAGGTTGTGTAAGAAGTTATATGTACACTAAAAAGGTTATATGCTATATGTACACTAAAAAAAGTTATATGTACACTAATTGAATTGGATAGGATGAGGGGGATCAAAGGAGAAAAGTTTTGTACCTCCCTCACTGGTACATGGTACCCCCCCCAAACATACTCCACACTCTGTCCCAGAGTTGTGAAGTAGATGAGGTAAGGAAATGTTAATCAGTGAGGGTTAGATGATCAGCGCGCCTGGGCTAGATAAGAGCTCCCACACATATTCTCCTCTTTTGCTGTGATAGTCAATGTGGAGGAGCTGATCAGGCGTTGCCTCGTTTGCCATCCATTCCAGGACGAAGATGTCACAGTCGTTGGATAGTTGAATTTGCTGCGGGCTGCAGTGGCAGAACTGGAGTTCATGCCAGCTTCTTGCTTGCATTCCGAGGAATGGTTGTATCAGTGCTGCTATATCGATATAGTACTTTCGTACTAATCGTTCGAGAGATGTCAACGTTGTCGATGTACAAGGCACTGGATGGTCCTTGTTGCTGTTCGAGCTGTTGTAGAAAATCCCTGCTCGTTTTTGGGTGTACACCGTTAAGAGCGTCCAGTGGTTGTTGTGAAGGATGGGAAGGAGAATGGTATCCGGGACTCTGCATTCCAACTCTGCTAGGAAAGCTTCCTTCGCCCCTTGCTCATCGGCTAGGCAAATGTCATTGAATAGCATTGGATCTTCTATGCATGCGTGTTCAGACTTGTTTCGTAGTATCTGGATGTAGGCGACCGCCACAGATAACGCCAGACATCCTCCCTCTTTTACCATGTCCCTTAAGTCGTCAATCGGGACTATGACATCGCCTGCCGAGTAGGCTACGTCTGCAGGGTTGGAGTCAGCCAACTTCATGTGGATTTCGTTGACCTGTTCCTGCGTGAGGGTAGCGCATGAGAAACGGTCGAAGTTGTGGATCGACTCCTCCTGATTCTGGGGCGAGGCTTGTTCGTCGTGTCCGAAAACTTGCCGCAAGATGTTTATCTGTTTGCCTACCCCACAGACGTTCGTCTCTGCTTCTGCTTCTTTTTTAGGAGGGCTACTGTGTTGAGATGACTCCTCTTCTTGTTCACTATCCAGCAGCTCTTCTGGTATCCCCGCGTCTCGGAAGTAGTGTTTGTCCTTTATCAGCAGCAATGCGTATTTGCTTCTGAGACTGTAGAAGTTATTATTCTGGAGTTGCTTGAAGTATCCGAAGATATGTATCATCTCCATGGCTCTGAGGACTATGAATGCGCTATTTCCACTTCCCTCCTCTTCTTGGACTGGGAAGTCCCTTAGTGAGTAGAAATTCCAGACGCCGTTGTGGCGCTGGACTCCATACTTGATGACCCGGTGGAGACGTAGCGGCAGCAGTCTTAGCCTTACGTCCTTTGGGTGTAGGAATGTACTTCCCTTGTGCGGGACCTCTTTGCTGCAGCAGCAGTGCAGTTGGACATCATGATTTCGGAGGTCGGAAATGCACAGGAACCAGTTGTTTCTGTGTTTCTAAGGGGCCAGCACCAGTTTCGGATTGTGCACTTCAATGTAATCCAACATACTTTCTACCTACGTAGAATTGTACAACCCCATCATTTGTCTTCTTGCTAGGGCCGGGGTGGCAGCGTAAACTGTATGTTGGCCTTTCTTCTTGTCGGTGTTTTCTATAATGGCCCCTTGTAGTACTCTGAACAACCTCTTCCCTACGACGGCCTTGGCGCGGAAGATGTTTCTCAGAGTTCCCCGCTGCACCGAAAAATAAGTGTCGCTCCAGAGTACCTCTTCCTCGTCGGCTTGCGCTCTCAGGACCATGTTGAGTAGTTTCTGGTCTCTGATCGTTAGATACCCAATGACCCTTCTGTCAAAGTCAGTCATTTCGAAGGAAGGTATCTTTGTCGGTGCGGAGAAATCGGTGAGGTCAGCCCTCGAACTCCTTCCTCTGGGGAGGTGTCTTTCGTTTGCAGTGCAGATGTCCCCCCCTTCTCCCTCCGATTCATCAGAGGAGCCCTCCCCGACGCTGATATCTTCGTTGTTATCCTCAACTTCATCAAAGGGGGCTGAGGGAGCGGCCTCATTCAGGTCAAAAGGGCTTCCTTGTCTGGTTGGAGCTTCATAGCCTTGCCCTTGTGATGAATTTCCTCCGGTTGCTGATGAAGATCTGCCGGAGGAGGAGGTGGATGATGAAGATCTTGACGACGCTCTTGACGACGAGGGTTGAGAGCCCGGACCAGGAGGCGACGGCGATCTTCTCGGCTGCCTTGAGCGTGGATGGTCGTCCTCCCTGTTCAGCCTCCCCTCGATCTCGCTAAGGCACTGCAGAACTTGTTGTAGTGTGGCATTCACCGCCTCTAGCCGGCCAGGTAGGCTGGCCAAAGCCAGCAGCTCTCGTTCCTGGCTATCCAGCCTTTGTTCGAAAAATGACAACTGGCGGGTTAGGGAAAGAAATGTAGTAGAATGGTTTTCTGTTACCTCCTGCAAGAAATCGAGTTCTTGTCCCAGCATCATTCCGAGCGAAGGAGGGTTTTCCGCATGTCTCCCCTTCGACCTCGAAATGCTCCTCCTGTGCGATGGTCTGCCTAACGAGGCAGAACCTACTTCTATCGTCTGCGCGGCTGATGCTTCTGGGCGAGGTGTCGGTGCTGCCCCGCCCTCTTGTTGTATCGGAGGAGACCGTGTTGTGGGGGACGGACGCTGCCCCATATCGGCGTTGTCGACGATCTCCTCAACAACTGCAACAGGTGACTTTGGTGGTGGTGTTGGCGTCACCTGTGCTCGTTCGAGCTCCATTTGTAGGATGTCGGCGAATAGCTCATCGCTGACATCCGGTTGTACTTCATCGATTGCCCCTAAGGGCGCAGCAGAAACTACGGGGATTGCAGCCGTCTCTCTTGCTGCAGTTCCAGTTCTTGTCTCGGTGACCTCCACGATCGCCGGTTCTTCTCTTGCCACCACTGGCCTTGTTGTTGTGGCTGTCGTTCGTGGCTTCGAGGTAGTGGGCCGTTCGGCAGGAGCTGTTGAAGATACGTCCTGCCGAGTACCCAGCAGGATGGGCGCCCTGGTGATTCCCTGCTCTTGGCTTCTTGGGGGTGGAGCACAGCTTGCGCCTGCTACCATAGCCTCGATCTCGGCTGTGGTGAAGACTAGCTTTTCTGCGTCGTAGGCGGCGCAACGAGGAAGCGGGAGAAGGATCTTCATCCTTGTGAACTTGTAGAAGTAACTCCGCCCCTCCTTCTTTATTATACCCGACCTCATGAGGTACTTGAGATCGATCAACTCGTCCCCTCTTGTCCTTGAGAGGCTGTGCGGCTCGCGCGGGTATCCCAACCCTACCGCGATTAGGTTCACGATGCCACCCATGCAATATTCCTTGGTGGCATCCTTTATTGGGTGCAGCCTGTTCAGCAAGAAGCGCCCCAGGTTGATAGTCCGGCCCTCCATCATGTGCCACATGACGTGGAGTTCCTCGGAGTAAATTTTGCTGGACTCGTTCTTGCTGAAGAGGAGGCACGCCACCAGCTTGTGCATTATCCTCCAGAAGAATGAGTGCACTGCCTCCACCTTGCTCCCGGGTTTGAAAGATGACTCCCCGGTTAGCTTTTCCCAGATATCTACGGGGTCAAACCTGTCTCCTTCGATGATCCTTGCACCGTTATCTAGTCTCCCTCTCTCCTCTTCACTGGAGGAGAAAATCTGGTTGAGCAACTTCTCCGAAATAATGTGCTCTGCATTGTACAGCCGCCCCTAGAGTCTGTCTGCTCCGCCATACTTTCTGGCTTCAGTAGGTGTATTCTTTACTCGGTGAAGGGACGCCATGAACTCCTTCGTGAGCTCGGTGTAGGAGGCAGATAGGCTGAAGCAGATTTGCCTCAGACCTGCTACAGCAATTACGTCCTCCAGTCTCCCGAAAATGTCCAACTGCATGAAGGACGACTGGTGGCCGAACCTACTCGGCCTGTAGAGCTTGGCTCCTAGTTCAGCATATCTGCGGCCGTGCTCCTCGTCTCTTAGCACGAACCTTCCCGGCGTGTGATCCATGGGTTCTGCTGTTGGAGCAGGTGCTGCAGCTGGAGTGGCCACTTCTTCTGTCCTCACCCTCTTTCCAGATGTTGAGGGTCCAGCTGCTTCAGGGTTCGAGCACTTCTGCCCGACCGTTGCCACCTCTACCTCTGGCTCGGTGACAACCCTCCTGCCTTGCTCGTCAACGAGCCTAACAGTTATCTTTGTGCGTGCCATCCCTATCATCAATCAAACAAATGCTATTTTGTTATCGACAGGAAAATTAATAAGGGGAAAGACACCCTGACACGACTGTATCGGGCCTTGAGACAAGATCAGGTAAAGCTTGCCCGATACAACTGTGTCGGGCGGTACGACCGACAGAAACAGACTGCCCGGCAGGGTCTTGAAAGAGCACTGCCCGATACAAGAATAAACGGGCGATACGGTCGCTGCCTGACACAGCTGTATCGGGCAGTCGTGAAAGAAGCATGTCGCGCGATAACAGTATCGGGCGACAAGAAAATCAACGTAAAATCCTCGCCTGATACATCGTACGCGATAAAGGTCCGTATCGGGTATGCTCGGGCGATAGGGTTGTCGCGCGATACCTTTGTTTTCCTTAAGGTTTTGTGCGTCACGGGATCGGGGGAGGTCTCTGCGTGACACGGGAGCGGAGAGCAAGAAAAGTACTGCGCGATACGGTAGCTGAAAAAGGTAAAGTCCGGGAGCGTGACACGGTAAAGTTTTTTCCTTATATATAGCGGTCGGACGTCATGGTAAAACCATTCCCTCCCGATACGGGCGCAATCTGTATGTCGGTTGGTGTGCCGCCCGATCCGGTCTGGGAAAAAGGGTTACTAGACCAGACTTCGCCCGACCGATACAAGATTTTTCAGGACAAAACTCCGAGGTAAAACCCACTTAAAGAAAGAGGTGACAGGCGGGTAAAACATCATTGGCCTAAGGCTAAACCCGGCCTCAGATGGTATTACCCATCCTGGCAAATAAAACTAAAGCGGTGGCCCTTAAAACAAAAAGAGTCAGCACACGTGCGCATGCACTGACTCGGGCCTTATTACAGTCCATAATGTTTGTAATGTCTGTCTTGCAAGAAAGTAAATAACATCCTATTCTAGGAAAATAAAATCACGGGATGCCTCTCGAGGAGCGCTGCATTTTCTGTCTACAGCTAGACGTCTTTCAGCTTCTTCATCTTGATCTATCTTTTAGCTGGTTCGGTGTTAGACAGGATCTTCCCTACAGTATTCTTCATAATCTCGGCGAGCTGCGCTAGCTGCTGGTCGATTTGGCGCTGATGTGTCTGCATATCTGCCAACTGGACCTGCAATGAGTTCAAAACCCCCGAATTGGACAGTGCACTTTGCGCTAACTGGTGATTAACGGTGTCCTGTTTCTTGACAAAATCAAACAACTGGCCGATCACTTCGGATTGGTTCACCCCTTTCTCCTATTCACGGGGCGGGCCTTGGTACTTTCCTGGTGCTTGGAAATTACCTTTTGCTGGCGGGAACTGGTTGTTCTTGGTGTATTGGCCTGATCCCCCCCTCTTTTCAAAAGGTTGCACGGGCCTGGCCGAGGTGTTTAGCTGATGCGAGTTCTCGGCCGCGTCTTTGTTGCCATAATTAAATCCAGGGTGGTCTGGTCTCTTGAAGCTCATGTAGGATACATTCTCGGTCCTTTCTTCTTCCGAGTCGGAGTCGCTGTCGGTGCCGGGTTTGGTGTAGACGCAGTTGTCTACCCCATGTCCTCCTTCACCGTAGGTAACACATTTCATGACTTTCTCAACTTGCTTCTTCCCCTTTCCGCCATGATCCTTCAGTTGTTTCACATCTGTTGCTATCCTTTGAATCTGAGAAGTAATGTTTTCCAGAGCCTTGGACTCAAGAGAGGTTCCTTCCCCTGCCTTCGTTGCCTGCCCTCTATCGAATCTATCATAGTCAACATCGGCCTTCAACTCAGCCATGTTCCTAATGATCTTTTCGGACTTGCTTGGCTTTTTCCCTAAGAAGTCACTTCCTGCTGCCGCATTCAGTGATACCCTTTCATCGGGAGTTAGCCCATTGTAGAAGGTGGAGACCAGGAAAACCTTCTTGAAATTGTGGTGAGGGCAGTCCCTCTGATATTCCAGATATCGTTCCCAGGCGTCGTGGAGGTTTTCATTTGGCTTTTGCGTAAAAGACGTGATTTTTAACTTGTTCCTCATCGTCTTCTCAGTGGGCTAAAACTTGTTTACAAATGCGTCAGCCAGTTCTCCCCATCCATTCAGCGCTTGGTGGGGTAGCCCAAGGTACCATGATAGAGCCTTATCCTCCAAAGAGAAGATGAAACCCTTGTAGTAAATGACCTCTTGGGGAACCCCTCGCATCTTTATGGTGTCGCAGATATTCTTGAAAGCATCAAGGTGATGGTAAGGGTTGTCACTCTTAGAACTCCCCCTGAAGCTTTTATTTTGAATCATGGAGATCACAGATGGCTTGAGCTCAAAGTTTGTAGCATTGAACCTTGGGATGATAACGGGGCACCTCGATTTATTGGCCTTTGTAGAAGCCAATTCTCTTAGAGTTTTCTCTTCTTCTTCCGAGTCGTCACTGTTGCTGGCGTCTCGGCGTCGCTCCCGGTTATCATGATTCCTCCTGTGTCTCTGACGACGTCTATGCTGATGATGCTGGTCCTCATGCCCTGGTGATTCTGGATCTTCTTGCCGCTCATTATCACTATATCGGTCGTTGTCTTCCGGTGGAGGCGAAACTGGCCTCCCTCCTGGGCTTTCGTTTCCAGAAGGTGGCGCTACGCGAGGAGGCATGGTTGACAGTCTCGGTGTTCAGTAGATCAGAGTACCTGAAAACCGCATAAAAATTATGTTTAGAAAATTATAATTGGGGTAAGGAATAATGCTTAAAGTGAAAGAAAAAAGAAAAAGAAAAAGAGGTGATGTCAAGCCTATTTCTAAGCTTGAGGCACGGGAGTGTAGTTAGTGGCTTCGGATTCGTCAACAGTGCCATTTGCCTTGTCCCCGGCAACGACGCCAGAAAGTTGACCGGCCTAAATCGTGCATCCTAAAATTGGAGGCGTATTTGAGGTAGTCGAGCCTTCACATTTATAACCTGAATCCTTCTAGGCCCCCGCAACTTTGTTTACGGGGTCGAAGTAGTCATACGGGGTCGAACACAGGGACAAGGTGGGTTGTGTTGATGACTCTGAATCGACACTCTACACTCTGGTTGGTATAAAGAGATATTAAAGTTCCCCGAAGGGGAACAACAAGCTGTCACGATTAAATCAAAGAAAACTATCTCCAACTGGAGTTACAAGAAAGATTAAGATTTTGTCATTTAGCAGTTTTTAGGAATTTTCATGCAACAGAAAATAGAAAGATAAACTGCAGTTTAAGGCGTAGCGCAAGGGATGAGACTTCAGTAAGACAAGCGGTAGCAGTAACACCCTGCACCCCTCCTCTCAGAGTGGGTGCCTCTAACCAAGCTTCAACACCCCTCTCGAGGTTGCTGGGCTCAAGTTAGAGTGGAATGATACTAAAACAACTCCATTCCGGGCACTATCGTACTCCAGAACCGGACCAAACACTAGAGCCACAACCCTACTCTCGAAGTGGTTGCGACGGGAAAGACGATTCGGTAGCTAAGCGAAACGCGATCCAAAACATGCAAGCTAAAGTTCAGATATCCAACACAGTAGTTACCCAATCATAAGGCACCAAGCATTAAACAAATAGCAGTTAAGCATTTCTATTTCCATAAGCAATAAGGGTCTTAATACAATGCATAAGCTAAGAATTTAAATAACAGAATTAAAGATAGATGTCATCTTCTTGATGTAGAAGAACGACAGACTACTGTAGCTCTCCTGCCCGATACCGGTCAGGAGCCGAGCCCGATACGGTAATGTCGGGCGGCACCCCCTCTCGGGCAGTGCCGACTGACGTCTGACTGTATCGCTCAAGGACCCTGGCCGATACGCTCCTGTCGGGCGGCACGCATGACGGGAGGAGCGTATCGGGTTCGGTATCGTGTCGGGCAAAGAGCTACGAGTCTACTGTCGGGCACTCGTGTCGCTCATCTTCGCTGGCTGATATCGGCCCACAGTGTCGCCTGGGATAACACTAAGTGAACCATCCCTTCCCTCTCGGGATGAGGGAAAGCTCACCTAGTGTCGCCCGTCACAAGCACTGGGGCGCGATACTCTTGCTCTCACAGCTTCCTTCGAAGGTGGCTCTCGAACTGTCTTGTCTGAATTCTCTTCCGACTCTCCGACTCGTCCGACCCGTGACCAACCTGTCTTTTCGGCTTCCTATAGCTGCTATTTATAGGCGGTGGTTGAAGGAGTTATGGTGCTGGAAACGCCACGTAGCTCCCTTATACGTCGGTCGATGGATGTGGACGGCCGATACAGGTATGTCTCGGCGCGAGGCGCTGGCTATCGGTCATGTGGCTGGCGGCACGCCTGCCGGTGGGTGGCTGTCGCCCGACGAGTTAGGTCGTCGATGCGGCTTTGGTTCCCTGTCGGGTAGACGGTATGTCGGCCGACACGTCCTTCTTGCGCAGCGCTCTTCTCCGCCGATCATTCTCGTTTTGCCCAGCCCCTGTCGGGCTGGGTTGTATCGGGCGTCAGGAAGGTCGAGACGGGCTTAGACTTATTGTGGGCCGGAATCGGCCTTATTGCACAAAAACGAGGAAAACTCTGTAGGAGATAGAAAAAAATTGGAATAAGAGTGTTGCTTGGCCAATTGTTGCGAAAATGCTAATAAAATAGAGGAAAATAGAAGAAAAGGGTAGTTTTGATAACAAAATAGAGGGCAAAAACGTCACAAAATTTGGTGTTATCAGCTACCCATCAATTATGCGCTTTAATTGATCATCAGTTGACTAGACCAACCATCATTTGAGTTTGTTGTCTTTCCATCGATAGGCATTATGTTGGACCTAGACAGGCCATTAGTTGTGATAATTGATGGCTATCCTATTTGTCTATCTGACGAATCATCAAAACTAACAAACGATGGATAGACTGTACCAGTCAATGGTGGTCCTAGAGAACTACTATGAGCCATCAAATCTATCTTACTAACCATCATATATGACAACTTGTGGCTAGACTATTCTAGTCAATGGTGGTCTTACAGAACTTTTATGAGCCATCAGTTTAAAGATTAATGGTTGGTTAGCCATTGTGCTTCCTCTGTTCTGGCATTGTGGGTAGTCTCCATCAGATGTGGGAATTGATGGGCATCCTATCCATTGGTTTATATTCATTGCTTGTCGAATAGACTCCATGGAAAAGAGTAGTTGCCTTCGAAATAAGCCATCACTGGTAATTAGGAGAAAAATATGAGGAAGTAAGGGTAACTCTATGAAAAGTGGGAAAATTAAACAATAAGGCATGGAACATACACAAAAATTATATGTTACAACCCCTCAAACATAGAGTCCAGCTTGTCCTCAAGCTAATAGATAGAATCAAAGCAAGTAACAATTATTGGTTTTATTTATTTAGTGTTTTTCTTGCATAGCCATATCCTTATTGCAACCTTAGGTTAAGAAGTTTGTCTGACTACTTGGTCTTCGTACTGTATTCCCAAATACTATTCCTTAGATTTAGAGTTGCATGACTTTTGTTTCTGCTATTATGTTCTTTACGAAAGGGAATTTCTCCCTCATTATGTACATAAGACCTCACTTCCTATACGTTCTTGTATAGGGATCTTGTTGGGGTAGTTTTCACACCCAACTTTTATTTTATAGAGGTCCTAGTTATTGTGTTGGGGTAGGCCAAGTATGAGAGTTTTCCTACCTTTCTTGGGGTTTCTTAACCATGAATACAATTTTAATGACAATGTTACCCAATTTTTGGTCCTTATGTAGTCTTAGGTGGTTACATGAGGTCCCCTTCGATAGGTAACAGGGAAGTTTAGCTTTCAAAATTGTATCCCTAAACATCTTTCAAATTTTTGGCACCACTCATGATTTTTTTCCCACTCAAATTTTGTTCTTGCTCACATGCTTAGGGGTAATAGGAATTTCAAGGATGTTTTGGGCGGCCAAGCCTCCTTTGATCCCAAAGAAGGGATTTAAGCACTAGAAGGGGTAGACATACACCATCTAGGAGTGACACACATTTTCCAACCTATACTGAGTGGTTAATGTAATCAATCAGGCTACAACAATTTAAGTCCTTATTTTAGGAAAAGAAATAGGGGCAAGAATGTTCTTCTGCTATTGATAATATCTCAAGATAATATGGTATAGCGACATGGTTATAAGAAGAGCTTTTGTTAGGTGAATTAGTATCCCAATGCATTACTCTTGAAATGACTATGGTAAAAATTAGCTTGAACATAAGAAGTTATAAGTTAAGGGTGGTGACAACCCTCTGGAAAATTGGATTCAAAATCTACCTTTTAAAAATAATCTATTTACAAAAAAGTTTTCCTTTTTTGTTAATGAGATAAGAGTATATACATTGGAATTTTTTTTCATCAAACAACTAAAGATTTAGCAAAACTGACCAAAAAAAGACTTCAACGAAGAAATAGATTGGACAATGTAGGAAGTTAAGAGGTTGGGTCGGTGAATATACCAAACTTTCCTATTTGGACCCCCTTCCCAACTTATCATGCATCGTATCCTCTAGGTTTCAAACAATGAGGTTGAGTTAGAACATGCGAGTTAAAGTGTAGTGCTTGGTAATTCCCATTTTGAAGTTAGGATTCCCATTGCATATGTTCCTCAAAGGTGGTGATCGTAATCCTCTTGGTAATGATCCACCTTCTGGTCATTTGTAGCAAGCATTTGTATCTATAATATATAGAAACCGCAGTTGTTGGAGCCTATAGATGGTTGTAGGATCATGTGAATTGTGTTTTCTTGAACTTTAAACCTTCTTCATAGAGACTGCAATCGTACATCTTGATCATCTCTATTATTGAAGTGGCCACTTGGGTCGCCTTTTATTTTGTGACACTATTAGCCCTTTTGTAGTATGTTGTTCATGTCATGATGGACATTGCATCAGATTTGTTGTAGAAAATCATCATTTGGGCCCAAGTATCAATTGATAATAACATCCAATGTCCATTTAGCAAGATGGACACAAAAATCAAATGAGGGACATCATATTTTAAGTGATCAATTAGCCATTGAAGCTCACCATAATCTTTCTTGTAGACAATGCTCACCAATATTTCATAGAAGGCCATATATACATTGTTTGGATAGTCAGCTAGGAGTAACTGACAAGTTGTCATAACGTTAATAGTCAGGTAACCTCCAATCATTCGAAAGTTCCAAAGGTATGGTCGTAGGATCTAAATGTTTTGTTGTTCAAGTATTGTGCCATAATTATCTTCGCATTGTCGGCATTTAACCATGAGGGAAGTAAGGTCTTCAACCGACAAACCATAATATACATTCTAGTATAAGTTCTCAAACATGGGTTGAATAGTATTTGTAAGTGCAAGTTTGTCTGACTGTCAATCATTAACATCATCCCTATCATCGTTGTCAGTCCCTTGATTAGAAATGGTTAAGACATCCAATTCTTCATGGTTGGTCACATCTTCCTCTGCTTCTGCTTCATTTATTGCTTGCATTGGTGGGGAAGCGACCTCTGTTTCTTCATCTTCCTCCATGGAGTCTTTTCAGGATGGATCACAAGTGAGTACATTCGACATGGGATATCTTCCATGAAAAAGTCATACAGGAATCTTTTATCATGGATGACGTTCAGTTAATGTCTAGAGGCACTCCCTTATTTATTTCTTCAATCATTTGTAGTGCTATGAATGAACTGGCCCCTGAGTCTTGCATTTACTGGGATACATTTTGGTTAATGTCAATCTCCCTCTAGTTTAGATGATACCATCCACTCACTCCTTGAATCATACATTTTAGGCATGTCAGGGTTCCCTATATAGTCCTATTCTCTGGCTTCTCAAAAACCATCCTCACACATGGTAGGTCGTTCACACAATAGTTGTATGTTATGACCCACCTTGTGGAAAGATCATCATGTATTGTCCTATGCTCTAGCTTCTCAAAAACCATCCTCGCACATCAAAGGTCTTTCACACAATAGTTGTATGTGATGACCCAACTTCTCAAATTCAATCCTCGCACATGGTAGGTCTTTCACACAATAGTTTATTTGTCTTCACTAGTATGTCCTAAAGCACTTTAAATGAGGGTAACTTGTAGTTTATATTATATAACTAAGCTGTCGTAGTTAATGTGGCATTAAAGACTGGCCCCACTTTGTCTTTGTACATGCATTGTTCAATAATAGTTTTGCATAAGACCTTAAAGAATACTATGCTTATATTTTCCTGACATTGGAAGGCTGATTGCAGATCTTCCCTTGTCAGAATGTATATGTTGTTGTTGTAGATTACATCTTCTCTAGGTTTACTATCATGAATGATATCTATAAGAACATGTATGTCATGTAGTAAAATCCTAGATATTGATTTCATATCCATGTCCTTCATCTAGAACAACGGATGTGGCGGTTCTGTTGGGCCTAAAGTGGATATCACTGGAGGTTTGGGAAACATTGGATTGTCTAGTTCTGTCAGTGCATTGTTGAACACACTATTCAAGTTTCCCTCATCTTGTTCAACTGCTTGCTCTTCTATTTCATCTTCGAAGAGATTGGGGTGAACTCCCCCTTTGACTGACTTGTTCAATAGTATTTTTTTACAAAAGCTTTATAATTTGTTTGATGTGGTGGTGCCTTATACAAAAAAAGAGGGTCCAAGCCATCCATGACATCCTCTATGGTTTTTGGTGCCTCCTCCCCTCCTTCTAGTGACTTTAGAATCATGTCGCTCTTGGTAATTGCCTCAACGTCATCAATGGGGTTGACTTGTTCTAGGATCTCTGTCAAATTCTAGTCTACTGGATTTGAGGGCTCCCCTTCTTTGTTGTTGTTAGTGGAGTGCCCTGGAAATGATGGGGATTTTGTGGGTTTGTCCTACCTAACGGGAACTTCCCTATTTCCTATAGATCCCTCTTCCCTTAGCGTAGAGTATACTTTCTCTATAGCTTCATCCTCTTGAATTTCATCCTTTCCATTCTATATTTTGTCTAGCATCATGTCTGCCTTGAGCTAGACATCGATGTCAGCACCTGTCAGAGACAAGGCATCTAAGCTAGTAATGCATTGCCTTTCTGGTGATGCCTCGACACCAAAAAATGGTGTTTTTGGTGATTCCTTCCACTTCATTCCCTCAATGAGCAACTACTCATCTTCATGGCATAAATCGTATGGCTCCTATCACAAAAGTGTGATGCCCAACGTCATCCCAAATGATATTACTAAAAAAAAGTGCACGATCAACTACCAAAAAGTCTAGATTACCAGAAAATAGGGTAAATTAAAACCAAATAAACATTACCAACATGATCAAAAACTTTTACATAAAGGCCCATAAACTGAACATAGTAGCAAATACCTTATCAAGTATTTAGACATATAATCAGTGGCCTTAGCCACATCTTGTATACAAATGTTGTGTTCCCTAACATGCCATGTACGAAATCCACATATGCCAAAACTTAAGTCGTATTTCATATCATCTAGAAGTATCCCCTTCCTGGACCTGAGAGTACAAGGATGAATCTAGGACTCTACAACAACTAGAGCATCTAGCCGGCCTTCAACAGCTACTACTATCCAAGTTGTTCCTCTTCAACACCTTGCACCTACCCACATCACTGATGATAACCTTAAAAGAGTGAAATCCATGTCCCAACGAGAGATATAACTCTCAACAATGGTTGTTGATTGCAATAAGTTATATTATTAAGATATGATGAATATATTTAGGCAGTTTGAGCAGATAATTAGGTCAGTCAATAATAACTAATTAAGAATATCTAATAGATAGAATGGAAATAAATTGATTAAAAAATAATCAGGGGAACAAATAAGACTATCAATATCTAACCAGTTGCATATATATAACACCTAAGAAGCATAAGAATCAATGTAAGGGTAAACACAACCAATTTGAGTCGTGTTTAACCCTAAATAGATGTACTACACATCTAGATTATGTCTTTTATCAAGCCTCAATGAATTTGAGGCATACCACTAAAATCCCAACTCAGTCATGTAAAAGATCTAGGAGTACCGACATCCTAAATATTATTAAGATACGATGAATATATTTAGGATGTTTGAGTAGATAAATAGGTCAGTAAATGATAACTAATTAAGCATATCTAATAGATAGAATGACAATAAATTGATTAACAAAATAATCAGGAGAACAAATAAGATTATAAATATCTAAGTAGTTGCATAAATATAACACCTAAGAAGCATAAGAATCAATGTAAGGGTAAACACAACCAATTTAAGTCATGTTTAACCCTAAATAGATGTACTACACATCTAGATTATGTCTTTTATTAAGCCTCAATGAATTTGAGACATACCACTCAAATCCCAACTCAGTTATGTAAAAGATCTAGGAGTACCGACATCATAAGATCTCACTCCTTCTATGAGTATAAGTAAAAAGATAGTTACATAACAATTAAGCTATCTGTAATGACATATAGTTAAGCTTCTAAACACTGGCCCATCCTTGGTATAAAGGTCAACCAAAACCAGGGTATATACCACCCTATCATCTGAGGTACAACCAAAGTTGTCTTCAATCACATATGAACAAGTATGAATCATTCTCAAAACCGAGGCATGAACACATAAATCCGCCTTAACCTTGGGATCGGGATGTCAAGGATATACCCTCCCTGCACCAGCACATGCTCAATGGTTATGTATGCAAATCTGAGCATCCCTTATGACTACTCCTTTCCCCATCTGACAAGTCTTCACACTAAATGGTTCTATGACTCAGGGCACTACATCATATAGTTTCACTTGATTAGTTACATCAATTGGGTGAATTAAGGTTGCATCAAACATGTGGACATACAAACCTAGCAAGCATTAATATAGAGAAACTCTAGAGGATATAAAACATATGAGTTATAAATCTTATCACATCAACACATGATACCATTCCCCATCATATAAGAAAGAGGAATACACCTCGAATAGTGCTCAACCATGCCCAAAGGTCATTAAGACCATCACATTAAAATCACCTACTAGAACATCATTATATATCCATGCCTTAACAAAGGATCAACAACCACCATCATTTTTTTGATACACATGTTAAGCATATCATTGTATTAAGATGTTCACATAATAACACATTAAGCTTACAACCACATTGAGAGAATACTCTATCAACACATAAGTTATAGAAAGGATCCAAGTATGATCAATCACCATCATTGGATGACACTAGGGTTAAGTTCAACAAGCTACATTAAGTATGATCAAAATCAGTAGTTAGTTGCATTAGGGTTTGGTGTATCAAGGTAAGCTAGATTAGCATTACACATAATCTAATAATGGTGATCATAAGTTTACACTCATATGATGTCAAACACAAGACTACATGATTAGGGGAAAATCACCATCAGATTCTACATCATTAAAACAAAAGACATCAAACCATGATCTTCATCCAAAACCATCATATGTTGGGTAAGAAACACCCATGGATGTAGACACGTAAAAACCTCGAACCATATGTTTCATAAAGACATCAAGCTATAATCTAGAAAAAACATCAACTTTGAAAGTAGGGTAACCGTTGATTGTTGAACCATTAACCCAATCCAGCCATTGGTTGAGGAATCATTGTTCGAGTCCAACCATTGGTTGATGAATCATTGAGTCAGGGAAACCATTGGTTGATGAACCATACACCCAGTGAGGCCATTGGTTGATGAACCATCGACCCAGTGAGGCCATTGCTTGATGAACCTATGAGACCATCGAGTGTTGAACTAATGAGTTTACTTACACCCATTTTTACATACTATTTTACTCACTTCTTAGGGGTTGTTGTGTATATTTCCTAGTTTTAGCTTTATATTCATCCAATTGCAATTATCTTCCCTTTTCTAAACATTAATGCATTTTTATTTATATTTTATGTAGAACCAGCCAAAATCATACAGAAACACCCAAATGGACAATTAAGCCCTCACGATGCTACACCTCGAGGGAATAAAGGCCCAAAAGTCTTCCTTTTGATCACCTTTCAACCACCTAGTCAAGCAAGCGACTTTTCCCTTCACCGAATCAGGTCACTCTTTACTTGGAGTCTTCAAGATTCTTACGTCCTTATATGTGATCTCAACATCTAGTTTATTCCAGTTCGCCCCATGATGGTCTGCTAGAGAACCAAAATCGAGGTCCAAATTGAGTAACCCATGCGAGTTTCTTGTTGGACCGAGTACATGACATGCAATTAGATGCCTTCAACCACAAGCAACACCAGCTTTAGGGTTTTAGAAGATAGTAATGCATCTATAAAAGGAATCCTTATTGTACATTCTAGGGGTCTTTGATCCATGATTAGAAGCCACATCATACAACGCAAACCCTAGTGAGGAGTGAGGAGGCGGAGGGCTGCAACAGAGCGATTGGTCTTCCTACACTAGGCATCATGGCCTTCCTCATCTCTCCTACTATCTTTCTATTGTTGTCCCTCTCCATGAGCAAGTAGACATTTATGTTGGGGCATAGGGACTAGAACAGATCGACCATAATTTATCTTATCTTGTATCTAAAATTGACAATATAGTTGCTAAATGAAGTATCATTCTGCTTAATTCCTCACCTTACAAATCAACAAGTTGCTTCACATATATGTTATAATCATTTATATGCAAATTGCTGTGAGCGTGACTAGAACACCAAAATGATCTTATTATCCCCCTGAGGTGTCATCAAGGGATAGTGAGGTGATTGGACTTTGATCTTCTATGTGCCAATGATGGTCGGTCATAAGTAAGGGAGTTCACTCATCATAAATAGTGATCTTGGGTGCCAAGGATGGCCGGTTCCAAGGGAGTTTAAGACAAGTGAATAACTATATCCCGTGAGGGTGAATTAGCTAATCCCCAAATATAGCAACAATTATTGAAGAGTTACAGCTCGTTAGGATAATTACGCGGGCTCAAGTAGTGAAACCCCATGTTCTGGTTATCTTTATCATATATTATTTACTTCTTTAATCTATGTTTCTTTTGGCAACAACTTAGTTTAATTAATCATTCAACTACTTGGTGATAAGTATTATTCTTAATACTTCTAAATCTACATAACTACTTAAAAAGTTGTCCTTTGGGTTTGATCCTAAAGTATATTGCAATAAGGCTTCCACTGTCAGGAGTGGGGAATTAGGGCACTACTTTTGGTTAAACCTAGGAGTTATTCTTTTAGGGTTTTTCTTGGTGCAACATTTATAGCCCCATCAAAAATTGGCGTTGTTGTCAGGGACACAACTAGTTGATTATTTTGGAAGTATTAGTGTAATTAGTATTTTCTTTATTTATTAGTTTGATAATATTGATAATATTCTAGAATTAAAAACACCATTGATGATCATCCAGCCTCTTTTTAGGTACTCCTAGCTTATGTGAAGATCGAAAAGTCTTGTTTCAGGATTGTTGTTCGATCCTGAAATTGAAAAAAAACCCTAGAAGCTTTGCAAGGGGAAGACCACGGCTTATGCAGCAGCTGCAGAAGCATCTATTCAAGCACTCATTGATGCAACTATTGCAACTCAATAAGAACTACTTGCAGCAGAATCTAGAGAACTAGCAGAAATCAAATTCAAGACCAGCCTAAAAGTTGCCCAAGCCACATAACCCATGAAGGAATTATAGGATTTATCCATCCGTAAGGGAATCGACGTAAATCACCCAATCCAATCCTTTGGAAACCTGATCAAGATCAAAGCCCAATGGGTCACCCTATTGCAAAACTCAGCCTTTATAGGTAGGATTTGAAATGATTGACGAGAGCATCTTCTTGAATTCATCGACCTTTGATCGATGATGAAGCCACCCAAAGCCACTGATGACTCCATGCGGCTGTAACTTTTTAAATATTCCCTGACAAACAAAGATAGAGTCTAGTATAGCACCCTTTGAGGAGACCTGATCATTATGTAGGAAGTCCTAGAGAACAAGTTTTTAAAGAAATTCTACCCTCCTTCAATGACATACTTGATTTGAGGACAAATTACAAGATTCAACCAAGTGCCCGAGGAATCCCTTTATGAATCATGGGAGTAATTTAATGAAATCCTATCCAAGTACCCACGCCATGGCATCCCTAAGAACCAAATCATTGAATTCTTCTATCGTGAGATTGACGAGATGAAAAAGTTTTATGATTCCTCCTCAAATGGAAATTTCATGCGACCAAGCTTCGACAGCACTCAATATGATCAACCTTACAACAGATAATCAGACCCATTAGATGAGATCCTCAGGAAAGGGTGTATTGAAAGTAGCTATGATGGAGGATTTCTTAGAACTTAAATCTATCTCAGAGGCACTAAAATCTATCTCTCTAGCAGAATAATCTTGAAAAATCCTTCACCACATACAAGAGGAAAAGCCAGAAACCCCAAGTACAAATCATTGCACCCTCATGGAAATTTTGCCATGTAGTGGTTCACAACATAATCCACTGCCAACAACTATACACCACATTCCAAGTGCATGAAACTGTGATGCAATATATAGTCACTCAGGAAGAAGACGTAAAGTCAATCCACAATATTCCTGGGCAAGAATAATATAATCGATTAAGCTTGAAATGATCATGGATTCCACTATGGAAACCCCACTAGAGATGAAAATCCTAACCAGACCTCAATGCCACCTGCCCAGGGTAGAGCACCAATAAGCTATAATGGGTTGTGCAACCAGGTAATCTCATGTTCAATTTTCCTAGCTGAAATTACCAGTGGTGGCAGTAGTATCTGAATCTAAATCAAGCCCCATTGTTGTAAATTAAAGTCACACCAGGACAAGACCCAATGAAGACACTCCAACAAATGATGGCATCATACCAGACCCAACTCGCTAATGACATAGAAAATCAAAAGGCATTGGAATCTTAGATTGCCCATTTGGCAGCCAGTTAGCAACCTCCAATAGGCACAGTCGCTGGCCAGCTAGAAAACCACCCCAAACACCTAGAGCAACTAGAATAGTTGAATGTCATAATGGCTAGGTCAGGACAGGTGTATAGAGAACCTCCTACCTCCACTCCTTCTACTATTCCCTAGACACTTACGTCCCTTGGGCTCTCTGATTTGTGCATCTGACACATCGACGAGGTATGTCAACACCTGATCTGGATATGTTGATCAATTGGTTGTATGATCAACAAGCCATTTTGTCACTATTGGTTGGATGTAGGCTGTGGAGAATGGGGTGTACGTCCACAACCACTCTCACCACCCCCAAACAAAGACCATGGCAACTTGTGGCCAAGGTGGCTCTCAGATTAAGTCACTGCAAATGGACCACTTTTAGGGTTCTATTATGTGCTCTAGGATGAGAAACACCTTCCCACCGCTTGACTTCCACCTATATCGCTCTCCATATCAAATCCCCTCCATCTCTAACTTATATCTCCCCAAGGATGGTTACAATTTTGAAGTTGGGGGTGGAGGGTGTGTGGTACGTCATCTCATCCCCATCAATATATGAATGAACTGTCCCTTTTCTTTTTATCAAGATAACCATGCAAAGGGAAATTTTAACAAATAAACATGTTTTGAATAGTTATGGGATAATTATTTAGGCTACATTTTTCAAAGTTGTAGTTAGTTATTCCTCTGGCGACAAATTCATATGTAACCCTAATTGTAGGTAAAAAATGTCTTTACACATAAAAATGTAGTTTCCATTGTAGCTAAATATATGACTACAATTCAATTTGTAGCTATGATATGTAGGGAGAGATGACATTGGTTACAATTTGTATATGTAATTCATTTATAGCAAAAATTAGCACTTACTACACTTATAATGATAGCTAGGGTGTAGTGAAAGACGTCATGTACTACACATACATATGTAGTGAGAGACATTATGTATCCACTCAGTCGCTTGCCAATATAGAGGGTTTTTGAAAAAGAAGAAAAAATGAATAGTGATCAAGATCAAGGTGTGCTTATAATGTAAACAATGATACTTTTATTTATATTTGAACAATGATTACACTTGGGGAGGACATTAACCTGGTCCCTATTTTACAATATGTATGGAAAAAAGATACATGTATACAATATCTTCTTCTGACTGTCTCTATCCATTGCAGACTCTATATGCCACATGATCATGTCCATCTTCTATCTTGATTTTTCTTTTGTATTAATTCCTCCACTTGTATCATTAATGAATATGATAATGTTGATAAACTCATAAGAAGAGAAAGACTACTAAGGTAGCAATTTTTCTCTTCTTGATTGAAAATGGAGAACTTCTCTGTGCTCTGCTTCTGATTGGCCATAGAAAGCTCATGTAGTTGATATTGATATTCATGGAGATTCTTGAAAGACAAATCATTCTCATCAACAACTGGCAGTTCCATCCGGTCCCCAAGTTTGAGGTTTCAATACATCTCAGCACATATTTTGTGAATCTGAGACTATATATTGGATAATTCCTTTATCATCTCTTCCTTTTGTTGTGGCAGTTGTTCCTGTACAACAGATAAGGCAGCCAGCAACAACTTAACATGTAGTAACATAATTTGTGTTATGCGGGTGAAAGTAAGAGACTATGGCACTAATTTTGAGAAAATGATGTGTATTGGAACAAACCAATGAAATTATTGCATAGTTTACCTTTCACATGTATATGAACACCAGTTTATGGTACTCCAATCAAGGTTATGCAATGTGTCATTTTATCTAGGATGAAGATATGATATGAAGGCCTTCTCTACAATCATTCGTGGCAACATAATCCTAACCTGCAAAAAAGGGCATAGTGAATGATCAAGTTGCCTTGCTAAAAGTTATACATATCAGAATTTATACAAAACATAACTATATATGAGTTATAATGGCATCATTGTTTACCAACAACTACTGTGGCAATGTGTTAGTCAGATCAGAACAAAACTTTGTAGCATCTGAAATAGTAGCTAATGTCAGAGCAGGTGTGGTCCCCAAACCAGTTTGCTTTTTACCATGGGCCTTTTTCTCAGCAAGTGGTTGAGATTTCACCTCCTTTGGTACTGATAAATATGAAACAGCTCATCAGATGGTACCTACAATCAATCTTTCATCAATCATCAGGTCATGAATGATGGTATATGGGGTGGGCAGGTGGATGTGTCATCATATAGATTTTAAGTTTTTATATAACATAGTTATACATTCAAGTAACAAACTACATGTAAATGTGGTAGGTAGAAAGAAGGACAAGTGCACACATAGATGACTTAGCTGTTTAATTTTGTTGTTAATTACACACAATGGTACATGGTTTAGGACAAATAAAATATAACAATCCCTCAGAGGTCAATTGCATAGGTTTTTGTAAAAGTGGCTAGAATATAGATAGCAAGAACGTAGTAGGCACCAATCAACTAGACTCAATGCAATTTTTTTAATAATGAATTGCATGCACTCTCTTCGAGAGCATATACTATACAAGCATAAGAAGTTAAAAAATGCATGCATATAAATGATTCCTTTTCAACCTCAAGACATGATATTAAAAAAAATAAATTATAAGGGTAAATATGAAAACAACATTAGAGATCGAGAAAAACTACATGAGCAACGTATGTTGACAGAAAAGTGTATTTTGGAATTAAGATTGTTGCTTAATTTTATCGTAAAATCGAGAGATTGGGTTGCTGTAATTTTTAGTATGCCTTTATTCGGATTCTTTTCAGTATATATTCCTTTATTCCAGCATGTTTTTTGGAAGTTCAACTAATGCTTTAAAGTTGGGTAGTTTTTTCAAATTTGTATCCGTGTTTGGTCATCAATGAAGATGAATTTTAATATTGATCTTCTTTTTTTATTAGGCATGCCCGTGCTATAAAGACATTTCTCGTCAATGGGAGCATTGTTTAAGCTCATCTGCTTGCTAATATAGTAATATTGATCTTCCTTTTTTGGCTCATGGACCTACATGAGTTTGATTTTATACGATGATGTGCTCATGACCCAGGGACAAGTACCATGGTTTACTACTCCTAAAGGGATACTACTTATTGTATTTAAATGTATCGTTTGTCTCAACTTCTTTGTACGCCTCTATTATCATCTTCTTTAGGTGTACATGAACTTAACTGTATGTTGTGTTAAGATGTGATATTAATTAAGAAGGAAACAGGCTTAGTTGATACAAAATAGAATGAAGACATCTCCATGGCTTCTTTACAGAAACAACCTCATAGATGTGTGTAACATTGAGCTCATGGTACCGCAACAAGCAGCTCAAAGTTCAAAGGTTGTGTCAGTCATGTGGCTTCTATGCAACAGTGACCTAGCAGATCTTATGCAGTAGTGACCTACTATTATTATGCAGTACTAAACTCATAGCAACTGCTCTTCGAAGCATTATTTCCACTTTTATACATCGTACTTATACAAGAAGGTGTTCATATTTAATGTGTATAAGCACACAAATCAGTTGTGTTAAATTTACAAGCATATTATTAGATACTATTAGTATATATAGATTGTTATATGTACAAACATTTACAGAACCAATACGAGAACAACGATGAGTAATTAAAATGACAAGACCTAAGGCTGAATAAAAACAATAGGAACTCTTTGTTTGGAGCTAGATAAGTAAGAATAAGGGGAGTAGTACATCTCATGTAAGTATATCATAGTTTTCAACTGAGGAAAGGGTCAACCAATAATAAATGGATAGAAACACCTACAAGAGAAGATTTTTAGAACTGTAATAATGCATTATGAAGTTCAGAAATACATATCATGATGACAAAATTTTGGTTTCTAGAAATAGGATGGACAGTATTTGGTTATAGTAAACATGTTCATGATCATAGTGAGCATACATAATACCCTGAACTAGTAGAACCTGCATAAAGCACCATGATATCTCGTATATCCTAATGGGAGGATTCTAGGCCCATCCTTGTACAGTTAAGTATAGAAGAAAAGAAATCCAATTACAAAGAAAACTATTTGCATACAAACTTTAGAATTCAAATGGACAGCTATCTCAAGTGAGACAACAAACCAATAAGATGAGTAATGGAAGATCGAAGGTGGATAGATCAGATAGTGAAATGTCTTCAAATGTAATAACAGAAAAGGCTACAGAGTGAACCATTCAATTATGTGTTTTTTCTCTACTTAATGAAAATAACAACAGACACATTCATCTAAAATTAACCAGTGAATGATCATAACAAGTAAGAAACAAGCCTCTCCTTTGCTGGTGGTCTGGAAAAAGAAAAAAAACTGCAAGATTGATTGACAATGTTCCCGTTCTAGAGGCAATTTCAGTTGGAGCTGTCCCAGAATCCCTTCTTGATTCCTTCACAGGCACAGAGGTGTTCAAGCCACGCTCAAATCATTTTTCCTAGATGCTTCATCTTGTGACTAGCTTCATCAGTATCATTACCTTCTTAGTCAGAGTGGCTCTGTACACCCTCGTATAATAAGCTTTCACCAGAGAACAATATAACTAACCAGGACAACTACTATGAATAAGCTTGTAGGTCCTCAAACTCCAATTAGACTGATCATTTGCCTACTTTAATCATTAGATAACATCTCCATATGTAATTAAGCTTCTCGAACAGCTGAATGGCACAAATCTGGGCACCCTTCAGGTCAAGAAGTTGGGGATGTCAACTATCATTAATGTAATAACATCTGAAGTCTATTTGAATTCTATAGATCAAATATGTCACATTTATTACCTGGTCAAGGTAAGAACAGTAAAAATGACGATTGTGAGACATGCAAGACCAGCTAACCTTGAGGGACGATAATGATGTCAGGGCTTGCGGGAGGTAGTGAGAACCCTATGGGGGGTAGCGACAGTCCTGCACGAAACGGCAACAGCCTTGTAGGTGTAAGTAAAATGACCCCAGGATGCTGCAGGGAGCATCTAAGAAGAAGATCTGACTGGTCGTGGTGGGGAGATTGTGGTTTGGGGGTGATTTAGGTGTGACTTGTGGACTGGGAGGAGAATAGTGCTCGGGAGGACTGGTAACGGAGTGGAGGGGATGGAGTACACAACAAAATTGGGGGAGAGATGAAAAATTAGGGAGGAGGAATAGGTAGGCGCGTGAGAGGATATGACAGGGGAGGGAAGCATGAAATATAAATTAGAAATCGCTTTCCGCATCCGTGTGAAATTTTAGAATAGTGGGTATTTTTGAATTTGAGAGAGATTGTAGTTAAACTGTAGTTATCCCATTAATATCGGTTTAGCTACATTATTTTCTATACACTATAAGACTTTGTAGGGAAAATTATGTTTCAACTACATATTTTATATATGTAGTTGTAAAATTTGTAGTTAAATCATTCTTTTTTTGTAGTGCTAATTGAAGATAGTGAATAAATGGCATCACTAGGGAAACATATTTAGTAACATCTTAACATAAAAGGATATGAATCATTCTTAGGATGTGATAATTTAACAATTCTCCTTCAAGATAGAAATATTACATAGTGACAACTATTTTATTATTACTCTAGCAATTGTTATTCAATGTAACTATGATCGAGTGTGATGTCACTTATAGTGATGCCAGCTCTCAATAATGTTGTCCAACATCAATGTGTTGACATACCATGTAAGATAGATTATGTGATATATATACATTTATATGCACATATATATACATACATATATATATACATATATATTTATATATATACATACATACATATATATAGAGAGAGAGGTTAGGAAGTGAGTATCGATCAGTACATGCAACTTATGTGTACTGGCCATGAAAATGACATATGTGGAGTACATTTATTCTATCCAACTTTATAGATTGAATCAAAATTTAATGGATTAGATGTGTTAAAAAATCCACAACCGTACCTCACATATATCATGAGATATAACAATATATCATTCAACAGTTTCTGCAATTTTTGCAACTTACCGTTTATTAGAAAATATGTTCAATCATTCGATGGTCTAAGAATGTCAATTCAAAGTGATTTTTGATACCCATGTTAGCTAAGTTTTATGCATCACATCCATAATATTGGATTGTTTTTCATAATTTTATAATCGTACATGTAAGCTACATGTACTCAAATACAAAATCCTTTATATATATATATATATATATATATATAGAGAGAGAGAGAGAGAGAGAGAGAGAGTCAGGCTAGAATACACTCGAGTGTACAGATCGCACGAATACACTCAAGTGTGTTTTCATATCAAGACTATTTTTTGCAAAATGTAAACCGTTGATCTTCACCGTCATACTATAAATAGGCTACATACAAAATTTGAGCCCATTTGGATGAGTGTAAGTCACTCATCCAAGGGCAACAAAATCGACGCGCGAAACTAATTTGAAATGCATAATTTTTGCGGTCTTCATAACATGAGTTATACATATCCAAATGTGCTCAAATTTTGCATATGAGTTGTTCACCAGATGTTTAAGAAGATCAATGGATTAGATTTTCAAAAAAAATATTGCATCATGAAAAACTACTTGAGTGTATTCCGCTCCGGATACACTCGAGTGTATTCTAGCCTGACTCTCTCTCTCTCTCTCTCTATATATATATATATATATATATATATATATATGTATTTACATGTATGTATATACATATATATGTATATATATACATACATATATATATATATATATATATATATATATATATATATATTGGTATGATAGTCAGGAAAAGTGGAGTTTTATGGATGTATAAAAAAGATCATATTGGACTCCATAGTAGCATGTGAGATTCATGATCATATTGAAAGTTTTAGCACTAAGAAATCTACAAATCAACTAGCTAATGTGAAGAGAGACAATTATCCAAATAAACTAAATATTGAAGTCTCTCTCCTTAGGTAGTCGACATTATTTCCCATTTTAATTGGTCATTATAGAATCGGCAGCATGATAACTTGTTATGGCTTTCGTCTGATTTCTATTATATAATCAAGTTTGATATTTTGGATAGTCAAGGGACATTGATGAATATTAGGATACCTGGAGAAGACTCTTCATGAGAAAGAACTAACAGAAATATATAAGGAAAAGTTGATCCATTAACACATGGTCATTAAAATTAATATGATGACAAAAAAATGGAAAAAAAAACATATATGTGAAATGAGTCCATGATTTTAATGAAGAAAATATTGAGACGTGTTTGCTAAATACAAAATACTCATATTCATAATTTTGTTGAAGAATATTGTAGTGTGACTAATTTCATGTTGACAATCTGAACATTGGAGGAGTCCTGAGAAACTACTTACCTACCCTTGATATTTATTAGCTACTCTCTCACCTAGGCATGATAACAACTAGTGAAGAATAATGTCATTTGATTAAGATATAAAACAATGCATGCACTAATGAAGGATTTCAGAACAAGGATTACCCTCTTGAAAAAACAACAAAGATGAAATAACAACACAACTAAGATGAAAAATCTCTTTAAAATAATTAATTTTAGGGAACACATTAAGAAACGGTTAGAGAAAGACTAATATATGAAGGAGTTTCCCTATTCAAGATGGAATCTTAAAAATTGTAGTAGATGTCACTCCACTTCAACATACACCAAGTGTGATAAAATCAAGGTTGAACTCATTAGAAAAAAAACAATTATTAACTTGACATTTTAATGAAAGATTTTTTAAACCATGGGATATGGTAGATGACTATTGCAATAAACAATGTTGGGATATCATCTATGACTATGTAGTGGTACATCTAGGATTGGAGTACCATGAAAGTGTAGATAAATGATCATAGAAATTATACAAGGTATCATCAATAGTCCTTATGAGAAAGACATGCCATAGAGAAACTACACCACCACTCAATTCAGCATCGTGTGCCCCCATATAGAGGGAAAGCACAAGAGAGGCCTCAATCTAGTTCAACATTCATGGAACAATTAATGTCACTCAATAATGCTTAGGATTCACAAAATCAATTTGATTAATCACCATAAGTGAAACTTCCTCTTATTTCCATGAAATTGGTTAGATGAGTAAATCATAAAATTTAAAAAAATGATATATCAAACATGTATTTTTACCTTATCACTAGCCATGGTGACCTTATGGTGGTCATCTATAAAAATAGGGGCATGAGATAAACAACCAGCATATATTTCTCTACATATTACACTTGCATTGAAAAACAAAAAATTATTAGTCAAAGATAGCACTATAAAGAAAGGAAGAACATATATGTAGCCTTGGATATGCTTCACTGATAGCTAGTAGGTAACGGACGGCATATTTAAACGTTCTAACGTGTACACTGTAGTTTCATCTTTCTATGACATAGCTTGGAACTATTCACGTATTCCTTCTATGAGTTCTAATTTAGATGGTACTCAAAGAACCAAATTTTATTAGGGAAGGTGGGGAAAACATATATAATAAATCTTGTGCCCGACAATGGGTATGCAGAAATATACTCTTACTTCTCTTTTTCAAAAAAAAAAACAATATAAAAATATTCCTACACCGATACTTAAGCAAATCGAATAAATTCACAAATTTTATACACTATATGTGATCCAAAATTGAAATGAAGTCTCATTAAATTTGAATACGATTGACTTTTGCAAAATGTGTAGGACACTATATTGAGATCCATATTGTGATTCGTTCTTGGATATTGTAAGTGAGCCAGATATCATACATCTTAGGCCCATCACACGTTACGACCCACTATTCATGCCATTTAATTGTTGTTGCAATTACATCCTAAAATATCACAACATGCCATTTTTAACATGTCTGTCAATATGGAGTCACGTAATCTACGTGTCCCAGGATCTGCTGCTCCTATTTAGAAGAGGAGTACGCTGCTCCTAACAAATAACCATGTCGCGTGTCTTGCATATTTAATCCAGATCTTTCCGTGTCATCAACCAATACACGTGTTAGACAATTAATTAAGGTGTGACCTGCACCCATCTAAATCAGGACCAGCAGATCCGTGCTCAATTTACGTCCATGCCCTAGCATATTAGTCTTTGGACATGTTCATTGGACCCTTTACAACATGTTAAATGGATCAACTTCATTTTTACACATGTTTTGGCATCTTCATTAGCAACACGACTCCTCAGGCACAAATGACACACATGCTCAGTTAGCCACACACGCCCATTTCAAATTCTTGGAAAGTTTCTAATACTCATGATGAAAATTGAAAATAAACTAGTAATTAAGTTTAAAATCATAAAAAGACAAGACACCAACATAGAAAAGTAGCAAAGTTTCTACAAGTCACCATAGGTTTATCCTCAAATCTTGTTGTAACATACTTGTTGTTGGACTTCAAAAGTGTAATTTAGTCAACTCTTGTAACTTGATATCCATCTACAAAATGATTATTCATTTCAAGTCTTTCATTTGATTATTTTGTTCAATTATCATGTACAATGATATGATTTAATCTCCATTTAAATCTCTTATTTCGAAATAAAAAATTTCTCTTCATTTGAGACAAAAAATTCACAATAAACTCCAATTTTACTATATAAATCAATTTCATAACATTTTAATCCAGTCAAGAGATTCTGATTAGATCTTGAAAAAAATGTGTCTATTGATTTGAAAAGTAATAAATTTGGAACAAAAGGAACATATAAATCATACTAGGAAATATTAAACTTTGAATATAACATGAGAGTCATTAGTTTAGATAAATAGAAATACAAAAACACACACACCCGGACTCACTAATGTATTATGTAATGTATCTCGATTTGATGTTGCTCATATTGGAAATCGTTGATGTTCCATTGTTAATCTAGACCAAGTAGTCAACTACATCACTACTACAGAATTGGCTTATAACGTCACTTTTACAGGCGTCGGTTGTATAAATACACCGACACCTAAACTATACAGCGTCAGTTGATAACATAAACCGACTGTTAGAATTGTCCCGCACCGCTGAGCTCTGGGAAAGGTCCTGGGCTTATAAGGTGTGTGGTCCCTTCACCCATTGCCAATTGGTTTTGAGTTGAATACCACACATTCTAATATGATATCAGAGCGGACCCCACGAGACAAGTGTGAGGACCACACCCTACCTAAAAAAGAACAAGTGCAAGCACACAAAAGAGGCTGCACTTGAGGGGGGATGTTAGAATTGTCCCGCACCGCTGAGCTCTGGGAAAGGTCTTGGGCTTATAAGGTGTGTGGTCCCTTCACCCATTGTCAATTGGTTTTGAGTTGAATACCACACATTCTAATACCGACATCCAATCTATGAAGGGCGACCAGACACGGGTACCGCTTTTATTCAGTGTCTGTTACTTAATAAAAATCCGACTCCTAAAATTAATCGCCAAATCCAAAATTTCTAGTGAAAAAAATTACCTCCAAAATTTAACATATGGCGTCGGTTGATAAATAAAAAAACCGACGACTAAAGGTTATTCGCGAGACAGAAATTGGGCACATTTTGGTCGTCGGTTTTACTACAATTACCGACACTTATGAGTTTTCCCGCGCTGTCCGCGGATAATTTTTCACACCCTTTAAGCGTCGGTTTTCAGAAGACACCGACGACTATGATCGTTAATCGATAACAATTTTTTTAATCGACATATGTATATAGACGTCGGTTGTTTTGTAGTTAAAACCGATGACTATAATTGAGAATAGGTGTCGTTTTTTGTGGAGAACCGACACCGTTAATTGTATGTGTCAGTTTATTTGAATAACCGACGCCTATGGTATAGTTAATAGCCCCACGCGAAGCTGACTGTTATGTTCCCCTTTCTCTATTTCATCCCCGCAAAAATAGGTCTGGCGATTTGCTCGCTCTGCCGCCCGTCTGCCGCCCGCCGCTGCTCTGTGCTCGCACCTCCACTGCTCCGTGCTCCGACGGCACGCCGTTCCCTGCCCTCCGTGCTCACGCCGTTGCTCCGTGGTACCGACACCGCCGCTCTCCCTCTCTTCTCGTCGGCCCTCTGTGGTTGCCGGTGCTCTCTTCTCGCAGGCCCTCTCCCTCTCTGGTCTCTGGTCGCCAGCGCCCCGTGCTCATCGGCCCTCCGTGCTGGTCAAGGTACTGCCTTCTTCCTCCTTCCTTCCTCCGCCTAGGCGGCTTCTTGGGCGGTGCCAAGGCACGCCTGCTGCTGCTGGGCATTTTTTTATTTTTTTTAAGTTATTTACTTATTGGTAACTTGATAAGTAACTCATATCCATTGATGTTGAAGTAAGTTAGGAAGCCAGTTTGTTGACAGTGATATCTGATTATCCATCTGACTTTTGGTTCTTCATCCTATTCATCATGGTGGCATTGCCTCTTACTGTGGTCAACTAGGGGAAGTAACATTTGTCTGCAATGTAACTTATCAAAACATGTAGAATAAGTAACTGAAGAACTGGGAGTAGGAACATGTATAATGGGTACATTACAATGGTGAAAATTTAGCTCAAATGAGTGAATTGCTTGATTTTTTTGAAAGCTCTAGTTATACTTCTTATATTTATCACTATAGGTACTTTCCCCTATATCATTCAGATTAAAATATCCCTGCCTAGACCGTGCTTACTATATGCATGTTTCATGTTTGGTACACGACTGAAGCAATAGTTTATTAATAAAAAAATGATTATGTCTTTGTTAGAAAAACCTTGGCTATGACTCCTATGGATGATATTTAGCATCAGGCATATTAGATATTTGAGTCATATCAGTCACATGATTAAGATTAACTTTCAATAATGCAGATCAAGTAAGTTATCGGGTAGTTGGGCTCGCCAACAAGTTTTTGATGTTTTCTCAATGTCAAGTCGATTATGCATGCCTTTCACGATAAAACTGGACATTCCATACTAATGAATAGTTTAACTATGAAATTGGTAACTTGTTTCATTGTTGAGTATATTGAGAATCCTAATCACCCTTCTTTCTTAATGATGAACTGTAATGGACACATGTGACATGCTTGGAATATAACTGATGAACTTTTCCCTAAATTGCCAATCATGCTTTTAAAGACATCAATAATCACCCTAACATGAAGAACTAGGATTTTAGGTATAAGAATGACAATACATGTATTTGTTGGCCTAGAAACCCATCCAAGATTTACTCATTAGGAGTAAATCTTGGATAGTCCCCGGTTTGGGACTGTTCTTGAACACCTGATCTCACTTAGGATGTAAGTGTATAATGTGTATTGGGTTTTCAAGAAAATTTCGGCAGCATTTCCCCGTTTGTTCTCTAAGTACATATGTACTTGGAGAACAGTGGGGAAATGCTACTGAAATTTTCTTGAAAACCCAATACACATTATACACTTACTAGTGAGATTAGGTGTTCAAGAATGGGATAGGTGGTACACATTTATTATATATAAGAATGACAACACATGTATTTGTTGGCCTAGAAACTCGTCCAAGATTTACTCATTAGGAGTAAATCTTGGATAGTCCCCAGTTTGGGATTGTTCTTGAACACCTAATCTCACTTAGGATGTAAGTGTATAATGTGTATTAGGTTTTTGAGAAAATTTTGGTAGCATTTCCCCGTTTGTTTTCTAAGTACATATGTACTTAGAGAACAGTAGGGAAATGCTGCCGAAATTTTCTCGAAAACCCAATACACATTATACACTTACTAGTGAGATTAGGTGTTCAAGAATGGGATAGGTGGTACACATTTATTATATATAAGAATGACAACACATGTATTTGTTGGCCTAAAGTTTTAACCATGCAAAAACTCTAATCTGTTAACCCTAGACCCTAATCTTATTGTAATGTATACTTGATTTCTCTTTGATCATAGAATGGATAGATCATGGATGTCCATTCGAAATCGCTGCACCCCAGAGTTTATTTTTGGTCTTGACCAGTTTATTAGATTTTCCGAGGAACATAGGAAACAACCTGGAGATAGGTTCTACTTTCCATGTAGGCATTGCGGTAACAACTTGAAAGTCAGCATTGGTGACGAAATCAAAAGTCATGTCATGTGCAACGGGATTATACAAGCTATACAGAATGGCACTGGCATGGAGAGATTTCAAACCCGAAACCAATGGATGTCGATAGTAGTGCTTGTGTGGAAGAAGAAATTGCCTACGATGACGTAGATGTGAATGAACCAGTTCCAGTAGACATCGTTGATGCGATCCTGGATAGTTGTGGGGTAGAACACACCGATCCACCTCCCATTTTTAGAAACATTGTGCAAGATGTTGAGATATCGTTATACACAGGTTGTACTAAGTTTATGAAGCTTAGAACTGTGTTGAGATTGTATAAGCTGAAAGCTAACAATAGATGGAGCGACAAAAGCTTCACGTCATTGTTGTCTTTGTTGAAAGAAATGCTTCCTGAAGGAAACGAGCTGCCAATCTCAACATACCAGGTAAAAAAATTGTTGTGCCCAATGGGAATGGATGCCAAGAAGATACACGCATGCCCGAATGATTGTGTATTATTTCAAAAGGACTATGTGGATTTGAAAGATTGTCCAAAATGTGGTGCGTCACGGTATAAATTGACGACTTCGGGGGAGTCCAAAACTGGTTCTCCTACCAAGGTGATGTGGTATCTACCTATAATATCACGGTTTCAACGCTTGTTTGCCAATCCGATAGATGCGAAGAATTTGAGGTGGCATGCAGATGTTAAGAAAAATAATGATGGGATCCTACGACATGCGTCTGATTCCCCACAGTGGAAGAAGATTGATCTATTGTACCCTGAATTTGGTGAAGAAGTCAAGAATCTAAGACTTGGGCTTTGTACAGATGGGATGAATCTGTACGGGACATTGAGCAGCCAACACATCACTTGGATAGTCATGCTTGTTATATACAATCTTCCTCCCTGGCTGTGTATGAAAAATAAGTATGTAATGTTGTCGTTGTTGATATCGGGCCCTAAACAACCTGGAAATGACATCGATGTTTATCTTGAACCTCTGATTGATGACTTAAAGAAACTCTGGGGTGAAGGTGTGATGACCTATGATGCTTCAAGAAGAGAGACATTTCGTTTGCATGCTATGTTGTTTTGCACTATTAATGACTTTCCAACATATGGGAATTTGTCTGGATATATCGTCAAAGGAGCTAAAGTGTGTCCTATATGTGAAGAGAACACTGATTCAACAAGACTAAAACATGACGGTAAGAATGTATATCTCGGTCATCGAAGGTTTCTTACAAAATTCCATCCGTATCGTAGGAAGCACAAAGCATTCAATGGATTGAATGAGGAACGGAGTGCACCTAAACCTATACCAGGGGAGGTTGTTTATGAAAGAGTAAAAGACTTTGTCAATGAATTTGGTAAGAGATCACAATGTACTATGGCCACACGGAGTGACAAATCTTTATTCAAGAAGAAGTCAATATTTTGGGATCTTCCTTATTGGAGTTCTTTGACAGTTAGACATTGTATCGATGTCATGCACATTGAGAAAAATGTCTTTGATAATATCATTGGTACTTTGTTGAATATACCAGGTAAGACTAAAGATGGGATAAAATCCAGACTGGACCTACGTGAAATGGGAATAAGGTCAGAATTAACAAAATTTCGTGAAATGGAAAATTAGAGAACATACTTACCTCCCGCTTGTTACACATTGTCTAGAAAGGAGAAGAAAGCTTTTTGTGAATGTTTGGTAAATGATAAGGTGACACAGGGTTACTCATCCAACATCTGTAGATTGGTATCAATGAAAGATCTGAAGTTTCTAGGTCTTAAATCTCATGATTGTCACACTCTAATGCAACAAATATTGCCTGTGGCAATTAGATCTATATTGCCGAAGCATGTAAGGTTTGCAATCACCAGACTTTGTTTCTTTTTCAACAGTCTGTGCAGCAAAGTTATTGACCTTGATACTCTCGATAAATTACAAAGAGAAGTGGTTGTTACCCTATCTCATCTTGAGATGTATTTTCCTCCTTCGTTCTTTTATATCATGGTACATCTTGTTGTCCACTTGACTAGGGAAGTGAAAATGTTGGAACTAGTTTTCTTGCATTGGATGTATCCCTTTGAACGATACATGAGCGTTTTTAAAAGTGATGTTTGAAACCTTTATCGGCCTGAAGGGAGTATTATCGAGGGTTATGTGGCGAGAGAGGTTATGGATTTTTGCAATGACTTTCTCAGTGGTAATGACACTCCTGATAATGACAAGAATATTGACGAGCAATTTGGCAAAGGAATTTTGGGATCACGTGTGAAAGTAATCAGCCGTGAGCAGTTGGAACAAGGTCACTTGTATATTTTACACAACATGGACGAAGTGAACATTTATATCGAGGAACATACCAATTTCATCAAGAGACAATATCCTCGAGCCAATACAATGTGGCTTGCTAGAGAGCATAACAAGACATTTATTAAGTGGTTTGAAGATAAAGTCATACATCAACTATCTCAAACACCATATGATATTACTGAAACTATCAAATGCCTCACCTTTAAACCAAAATTGACTATTATGTCTTATGAAGGGTATGACATTAATGGATTCACATATTACACAAAGCACCAAGATGATAAGAGTGTCGTCCAAAACAGTGGGGTCACCCTTCAAGCATCGACTATGTTTTTTGCAAGTGCAAAGGATAAGAGTCCACGTGAAGCTAAAATGTCATATTACGGTGTCATTGAAGACATATGGGAGTTTGACTACATAGATTTCATAATTCCTCTCTTCAAACCTGCAAATGATAAATGGTCGGTTGTTCTTCATGGTAAAAGACAGTTCATTGAAGATCCTATAGATGAAGAAGAGTACTATGATAAGTATGATGACTCCAGTCCATTCTTATTTGGGTTGCCAACACCAGCAAATATTGAAGCTAATGATGACTTGTATGTGAGCGGAGATCACAATGAAGGATTGTTAATTGATAAAAAATCACAATATTAGAGGCATGTTTGTATTTTTTATATGTTTTATTTTTCTGAATGTGAACTTTACAATGTGAATTACTTTACAATGTGAATGTGAGCTTTACAATGTGAATTTTACAATGTGAATTACTTTACAATGTGAACTTTACAATGTGAATTACGTTACAATGTGAATGTGAACTTTACAATGTGAGATTTACAATTTGAATTACTTTACAATGTGAACTTTACAATGTGAATGTGAATTTTCAGATGGCTGAGCATTCTCCTGATGACCGTGCTGATGATTACCGTGAGGGTGAGGACATCAATGCGCTGCCTCACAATGTAAGTTTTAAAAATATATCATATATTTATATGTATATTTCCATTTATAGTTATATCTTGTAAATGTGTTTATTTTGTCAAATTTTAGGTTGATGATGCACATGTACCATCTGAAGCACTTGAGGCACTTGATCAGCAGCACCACAAATTTGATAAGATAAGGGGCATCACTATGATGAAGAAGTTAATAGCGCAAAAGGGCAATGGACCCAAACTTGTTGTAGATTTTGATAATGCAGGAAATGCATCTGGTGTGAATCGCAATTCGTTTGTTTCATATCTTGGGTATGTTACTCGTAGCCATTGCAGTTGTAAGATAGATTCTTGGCATAAAGTTCCTAAGGAGAAGAAAGATGTAATATGGAAGGATTTATGCGTGAGTTATTATTAATTTGCAATTCTATTTTGTAGATTACTAATTTTTTGGATACTAGTTAATAGCAATTTTATTTTATAGAGTATATTTGAATTGGATGAAAAGTTGCATCGTAAATGCGTGATGCAACGCTGTGGGAGAGTCCTAAGGAACTATAGGACAAATCTCACCCGAGAATACATAAGAGAAGGTGACAAGAGGAAGAAGACAGCCACTGAACAGTGGAACTTCCTGGACCAAGAAGAATAGGATGCGTTTGTTGCTTCAAGACAAACTGATGAATTCAAGGTATTAGGCGCCAGTCCCAATCTCATTAATATATGTTGTATTCATCTATTCAAGATTAACATTTAGTGTTACTAACCAAATCATTAATGTGCATACTAACTAGGCCCTCAGTGAGGCACAAAAATCAAGGCGTCCACTAAATGTGCATGACCACACAATGGGTCCAAAGGGGTATGCAGGCATTCACCAAAGACTACAGTCTGAGGCTACTGCTCAGTCTGCTGCTACTCAGGAATCCTCTACTATAGGTAGCACACCTCTGCCTCACCATGATGTTTGGATAGCTGGGAGGAAAATAAGAAGGGAGAAATAAGGAAGCCCGCAACTGCTGAGGCTGCTGCAAAAATGGTAAAATACAACTCTTACAGCAATCGTTCGAATATTGATTATTTATGGTGTTTACTTAATTACAAATTTTTATTTTGGCGATTAGCGGGAGCTGCACGAGCTGAGGAAATAAGACAAGTTCATCCCTGAGGGAACAAGGGATGAATTGACAGTTGCTCTGGGTAACCCAGAGCATCCTGGACGTGTTAGGGTTGCAGGTGCTAGTGTGGGCATCAAAGCCTTTTTTGGGCCATCCCAGCGCAAACATGTCCCAAAAGCGGGACTTTTACAAGAAGAGGTAACATATTCTTTCTTTATAATGTTACTGTAAAAGAAAATTCAATAATTAGAAGATAACGTCTCTTTTATCCATGTATAGGTAGATAAGCTAGTTGATAGGAAACTTGAAGAAGCAATGAAAAAGTGGCAGGCATCTCAGACTGCCACTTACCAAACAGTACCTATGGCGTCTCGCACTACTCCTACGGCAGAGGTTGGGTGTAATCCTGTAGACCCACCACTTAGCACATCCGCTGTAAGTATTTTTATGACATAGTAACTAGTTTTTTAATTCAAGATGATATGTTTTCAAGATGATATGTATATATATATAATTGTACTCATTTCAAAAAAAGATGATATGTTTATATGTATATAACATTCTTTACACAAAAATTTGTAGGGGTTGAAGACATGCCGTCTAAAAAGTAAAGAATATGTCATTGCAGAGGCGTCGGCTTACCCATCCCTACTAGGGGAAATGTTTCACGGGTCTCCATTACCATCTGGTTGGATTCGTGTGAGCCCAGTACGTATATTCTCTAAGTGGATGGATCTTCCATTGCCATACGCCCACCCAGATTGTGAAACGCTTGGTGAGGTAGAAGGCGGAGTGATATTATGGCTAAAAGCGGATGTCCTCTTTACTGAAAGTGTATGGTAAATTTACATTACGTTAAATTGTTAGTGTGTGTATATGATGTCAGTTGATCTAAAATTTATATATATATACAGGTTAAAAAGAAGACACCCACAGCATCTAGGCCTCCACCTCCACCTCCTACATTACCCAGTTGGGTTCCACAGGACCTACCTGTCCCGTTAGGTCCTAACTGTAGGGGTATGGCAATATGGTTAGGCGAACATGATATAAATTGCCCTATAACTGTTTCTATAGATTCAGATGCTGCATGTCAATCATACGAAAGCAACCTATTTATACAAGATATTTTGGAGTTGTTTCGATATGATTGGCTAAATACATCTATGATAGAGCTATGAATAAGGTGAGATCTTCTTTATATATCCATATACCTTGTGTAGGATCTGGTGATCTGGTTTCTTATTTATTAATGCATGCGTAATTAATACATGTTTTGCAGCTACTTAGACAAGATATGTGTAGATTTTGCATTCGAACATGTAGGATTTTTTATTCCATCTTTGATTAGTCTAGTAGCTAAAGACCCTCCGTCAGTTCAACAATACTGCTGTTAGGCTTTTACAAATTTTGCTCAAAATAAGAAGACGGTGATAATGGCTCCATTTAATGTAGAGTAAGTTTACTTTGCTTATTATAATTTGGACTTAAGAAAATTACATTTTTATTGTGGATTTTGAGTTATTAATTTTTAACCTTTTTACCTCTAGTGGTATGCATTGGGAGTTACTGGTTATTGTCCCCGAGACGTTCACTGTCTATTATCTAGATCCTAAGGGGAGTAAATTGAATTCAAAATATGGACACATAATGAGATGTTGGTGAAACACTTATTGTTGAGGGAAAAACATATATATCTTGCGGAAAATGAGATGTTGGTGAAACACTTATTTGTTATGCATACTTATGCAAAGAAAAAAATGATTTATGCATAAAAAATTGTTATTGTGTGAATTGACTTAACTTTACACGGAGAAATATATGATTTTGAATAGGATATAATGTTTTATATGTTGTTATCAATAAATTAGTTATAAAATTATTCAAAATCAACACACAATGTGTATAAAACTCTTTTTTGTCAAAATTAACCGCTTACCCTTTACTCTCCCTGTTTACCCTGTGGAGAAGAGGGTAAGGGTAAGGGGAGGGTAAGGAGATTGCTGAGAAGGATAATTACCCTTACCCTTACCCACTACCCAAAGCTCCCCATACCCTCCCCATTGACAACCTACATATTGATGCACATGATTCCATAATTTACCTCTAGGATTAGTCATTTGTATCGATATATCTTTGTGAATGTAGTCAAGAAATGTTTGAAAAATAATTTTTATATAAATATATTGATTACATATATATGTATTTATTTATCTTATATACTTATATTGTTTGAAATATCTAGACATTCTCAGAATGATAAAAATTTTATATCTTTCTACTTTGAATAAGATTATCCAATGACCTTATATTATGATTGTTGCAACTAAGATTATCCAATTGTAAATGGTGTATACAATGATAATAAAATTGATTCTTAGACTCACATGCTCTAATAGCATCTACTCTATTTTTTAGAATTTTTGTTATTTGTTTCAGCAGTATACAAGTCCTTCACACGGTAATACTTTCCAATTTTTGTTTTGGTAAATAAACTTTGTCTAGGTTACTAGTTTTGTCTAGAATTGTACGGTAATGTGTTGCACAAAATATAAGACATCAAATATTTTGTAATGTAAGATGATAACTAAAACGTCTTAATGTATGTATTTCTTATTATTATTTACAACATTATAATATGATCACTATCCTAATTTTTTTTATCATTGTAGTTCTATCATGAGAAGATTTTATAAGACCTTTTTTCTGCTATTGTCAATGACACTATTGTCAAGCAATTTCAAGGAATGTTTAGTCATCAAGAAAAACTCTAATGTCTCTATCACTTTAAAAAAATCATTAAATAGTGATGGATTTTTATCTCTTGATATTGATTTTAAGACTGTGACAGGTAAAGATGATCATGTTTGAAGTATCACTTTGTATGTTGCCCCCCCCTAATGAAAATTCCTAGCTTCACCACTATGCCTCTCCTCATTACACGGAATCCATATTCATCTTATCAGTAGAAATCCTAGCTATAAGAAACTAGTCCTCAGATCACATGGAGCTTGGAGGTGTGTCAGCTGTCGACTGTGATGTGGAGATGGGGCAGCTAGAAATGCATGTTAGAGTGGAACATGAGGCAGGTTGGCACCATGGTTGGTGCCCTAAACTCTTGTTGCATCATCCACAGTGTAGGGAGTTGATCAAACCGATTAGAGGAGGCGCCTTTGGAGTTTCTATTACTTTGTTGGTCGCACTTCGAGGCATAAGTGGGTCAAGACCCAGTGGAATCTCTCCATGGGTGTATGGTCTTGTCGTGGAGGGAATCTTCCTTCTTGTTGCTTCTATCTTCTTCAGGGTTGATTCATGTCGAAATAGCACCACGATCAAGATTAAAAATTTCTTTATAATAATTATTTTTATGACACCACATTAAGAAACTATTAGAGAAAGACTACTATATGGAGGAGTTTGCCTATTAAAGATGGGACATTAACAATGGCAATAGATGCCACTCCACTTCAACCTACACAAAGTGTGATAAAATCAAGGTTGGATTCATTAGAAAAAAACAATTATTAACTTGATATTTTAATCAAAGATTTTTTTAACCTTGGAAAATGATAGATGACTATCACATTAAACAATGCTAGGATATCATCTATGACTATCTAGTGGGACATCTAGTAATGTTGTGCCATAAAAGTGAAGATCGATGTGCATAGAAATTATACAAAGTGTCATCAATAGTTCTTATGAGACAAACATACCATAGAGTACCTACACCACCACTCAATTTGACATTGTGTGCCTCCACACAAAGGGAAAGCGCAGGAGAGGCCTTGAGTTGGTTCAACATTCATGGTAGAGTTCTTGCCTCTCAATAATGGTTAGGCCTCACAAAATCATTTCGATCAGTCACCATAATGAAACCTCCTCTTAATAAAAAAAAATGATATATTAAACATGTATTTTTTTACCTTGTCACTAGCCAATGTGAACTTATGGTGGTCATCCACATAGAACTAGGGGCATGAGACAAGCAACAAATGTATATTGCTCTAGACATTACACTTGCATTGCAAAAGAAAAATAAATAGTCAAAGATAGCACACTAAAGAAAGAAAGAACATATATGTAACCTAATTAGTCAAAGATAGAACAATAAAGAAAGAAAGAATATATATGTAACCTTGGGTATGCTCCACCAACAGCTAGTAGTAGGTGAAGGATGACATATTTAAACTTTATAATGCATACAATGTACTTTCACCTTTCAGTGACATGACTTGGAACTATTCACTTATTCCTTCTATGAGTTCTAATTAAGATGGTACTCAAAGAACCAAATGTTATGATGGAAAGTGGAAAAAATTACAGCAAACCTTATGGCTAACAATGGGTATAAAAATATAATCTTGCTTTTCTTTTTCACATAAACATATATGAACATATTCCTACGTTGGCCTTTAAGCAAATAGAAAAAATTCACAATTTAATACATTGAATTTGAACCAAAATTGAAATGAAGTCTCTCCAAACTAGAATACGATTAACTTTGGAAAAATGTGTAGAACACTACATTGAGATCCAAATTGAGATATGTTCTTAGATATTGTAAGAGGACCCTAGATCACACATCCGAGGCCCATCACATGTCATGACCCATTATTTCATGCCATCTAAATGTTATTTCATTTACATCCTAAAATACCACAACATGCCATTTTTAACATGTCTTTCAATATAAAGCCACAATTTATGTGCATGTCATAACATATTTGACTTTGGACATGTGCATTGGGCCCCTTAGAACATGTTAAATGGTGCATCATCATTTTGATACATGTTTTGGCATCTTGATTCACAACATGACTCCTCAGGCTCTTGTCCAATAAGCCACATACACACGTTTTAGATTCTTGGGAAGTTTCTAATACTCGTGAAGTTTGAAATCATAAAAAGACAAGACATCAACATATAAAACTAGTAGAGTTTCTACAAGTTCCCACATGTTTATACCTCAAATCTTGTTGTAACATAATAATCATTGGACTTCAAAAGTGCAATTTAGTCAGCTCTTGTAACTTGTTGTCCATCTACAAAATGATTATTCATTTCAAGTCTCATTTGATTATTTTGTTCAATTATCATGTACCATGATATGATTTAATCCCCATTTAAATTTCTCATTTCTAAATAAATTATTTCTCTTCATTTGAGACAAAGAATTCACAATATACTACTTCAATTTCCCTTTATAAATCACTCTCATAACATTTTAGTCCAATTTGAAAATTTAGTCCATAGATTTCGAACAGAATTTGAAAAATTATGTCTTTTGATTTGAAAAGTAATAAATTTGGGAAAATGATACATATAAATCATACAAGACATATGAACTTTTGAATATAGCATGAGAGTCATTAGTTTAGATAAATAAAACACACACACACAGATATATATATATATATATATATATATATATATATATATATATATATATATCACACACACACTCACTCACACACACATACATAGACACTTGGTAAGGTATTATGTAATATCTCGGTTTGATGTTGTTCATATTGGAAGTCTTGATGGCCCATTGTTATAATCTAACCAAGTAGTCAAGTGCATGTTTGCTTAACCATGATTTTCGCTAGTCTAGCTTGATATACCTTGTGCTTGATTAGCTAAAATTTGGAATAATGGAATTACTTTGGTTGATTAGGGCTGCAGGGGGAATTCCGACATCACGCAAATAAACTATGTCTATGTGTATATACCTCGTAAAGAAAACAGATAGCTTCATGGT